>CM062628.1:12774691-13127191 GCA_025617555.3 Puccinia polysora
AAACAATAAACAATAAACAATAAGAAATAAATAATAAATAATAAATAATAAATAGTAGATAATAAATAATAAAAAATAAATATTAATAATAAATAATAAATAATAAATAATAAATAATAAATAATAAATAATAAATAATAAATAATAAATAATAAATAATAAATAATAAATAATAAATAAAAAATTATAAATAATAAATAATAAATAATAAATAATAAATAATAAATAATAAATAATAAATAATAAATAATAAATAATAAATAATAAATAATAAATAATAAATGATAAATAATAAATAATAAATAATGGATAAGAAATAAGAAATAATAAACAATAAACAATAGACAATAAACAATAATAAATAAATAATAAATAATAAATAATAAATAGTAGATAATAAATAATAAAAAATAAATAATAAATAATAAATAATAAATAATAAATAATAAATAATAAATAATAAATAATAAATAATAAATAATAAATAATAAATAATAAATAATAAATAATAAATAATAAATAATAAATAATAAATAATAAATAATAAATAATAAATAATAAATAATAAATAATAAATAATAAATAATAAATAATAAATAATAAATAATAAATAATAAATAATAAATAATAAATAATAAATAATAAATAATATATAATAAATAATAAATAATTAATAATAAATAATTAATAATAAATAATAAATAATAAATAATAAATAATAAATAATAAATAATAAATAATAAATAATAAATAATAAATAATAAATAATAAATAATAAATAATAAATAATAAATAATAAATAATAAATAATAAATAATAAATAATAAATAATAAATAATAAATAATAAATAATAAATAATAAATAATAAATAATATATAATATATAATAAATAATAAATAATAAATAATAAATAATAAATAATAAATAATAAATAATAAATAATAAATAATAAATAATAAATAATAAATAATAAATAATAAATAATAAATAATAAATAATAAATAATAAATAATAAATAATAAATAATAAATAATAAATAATAAATAATAAATAATAAATAATAAATAATAAATAATAAATAATAAATAATGAATAATAAAGCATAAATAATAAATAATAAATAATAAATAATAAATAATAAATAATAAATAATAAATAATAAATAATAAATAATAAATAATAAATAAAAAATAATAAATTATAAATAATAAATAATAAATAATAAATAATAAATAATAAATAATAAATTATAAATAATAAATAATAAATAATAAATAATAAATAATAAATAATAAATAATAAATAATAAATAATAAATAATTAATAATAAATAATAAATAATAAATAATAAATAATAAATAATAAATAATAAATAATAAATAATAAATAATAAATAATAAATAATAAATAATAAATCATAAATAATAAATAATAACTAATAAATAATAAATAATAAATAATAAATAATAAATAATAAATAATAAATAATAAATAATAAATAATAAATAATAAATAATAAATAAAAAATAATAAATAATAAATAATAAATAATAAATAACAAATAACAAATAATAAATAATAAATAATAAATAATAAATAATAAATAATAAATAATAAATAATAAATAATAAATAATAAATAATAAATAATAAATAATATATAATAAATAATAAATAATAAATAATACATAATAAATAATAAATAATAAATAATAAATAATAAATAATAAATAATAAATAATAAATAATAAATAATAAATAATAAATAATAAATAATAAATAATACATAATACATAATACATAATCAATAATACATAATAAATAATATATAATAAATAATAAATAATAAATAATAAATAATAAATAATAAATAATAAATAATAAATAATAAATAATAAATAATAAATAATAAATAATAAATAATAAATAATAAATAATAAATAATAAATAATAAATAATAAATAATAAATAATAAATAATAAATAATAAATAATAAATAATAAATAATAAATAATAAATAATAAATAATAAATAATAAATAATAAATAATAAATAATAAATAATAAATAATAAATAATAAATAATAAATAATTAATAATTAATAATAAATAATAACTAATAATAAATAGTAAATAATAAACTATAAATTATATGGAGTAGTGTATGGGCCCCTGCGCTTCGATGGGCCCTATACGACTCCAAAAGGTCGTGTGGGGCCCTACACAGCTCCCATACGCCTCGAGTAGTGTACACCGCCTCCACACAAATGGAGCCGTGTAAATGGCTACCACACAACAGAAGCCATGAATTTAAAATCAACCAATAAAAAAACATTATAAATGTCGAAAATAGATAAGAAGAGCTTGAGAAATCTTTGAAAATATCTTAAAGTTTCAAATTTGAGAATTTTAAGATATGAAAATGACTGCGAAACACTGAGGAAACATATCAAAATTACCATGAAACACCAGAAAATCAAATCTGTCAAAATATTCAACATATTCCCGTAGAATATATTTTTAATGAATGTTTTAAATGAATGAACTAAATTTTGAAAATGAGGACCAAAATCATTATTTTAATATTTTTCCCATCAGTGAATACATAATTAGAACTTATCTTAAACCAGTTTATTCATAAGAATGTTGAATCATTAGGAGAAATATTAAATACCTTGGAATATTTCCTATTTATAATTAATGAAATAAGGATCAGGTGGATAAATAAGGTTTTATTCACATTCAAATAAACACAATTGAATAATAAAGAAATTCTATGATCCTGTGGAAGTAGATGCTACCCGTGTAATAGCACCAAGAACATGTGATGGGCTACCAGTGGTTACACTACTAGCCTTATCAATTTTCCTTTTGAGCCGCTATAGCCCTCAGAAGGACAGTAGTGGGACCAAAAAGATATAAATAAAGGTCCCTTTTGAAGGTTATTGAGACCCCAGAAGCAGTTATATTTAACTTCAGAAACCCTGCCAAGGTAATAAAATAATTATAAGAGATAAGTAAGTGATTCATGGCTTTATCCTGATTAATATTATTGGTCTCAAAACCTTTTTCATCAATTTAAAACTGCTGAACAACCTTTGAAACCCAGATACAGGTTCAAGCCATAAGTAAAAGTCCCAAACAGGTACTAAAAGTATCAAATAACATACCAGTGATTTTATTATCATTTTCCGATTGTGGAAGCTTCATTAAAAAGCCCTGCCACTCCATCATATATTTTATATATATATTATCTTTGGTAAATATCTCATTTAAGAATATATATTGAAGGTTCCAAAGTAACCATGTCTACATATTTCAAAGTTAATTTCCTGAACAAGAGGTGTTAAATATCCCAAATATTACTTTGGACCCTTTTTTTATTTATTTGATAATCAATTCATTAATATTGATTTATAATAATCATTAATATCCAAACCATATTGCCTTGAATTTGCTTTATCCAAATATTTTATGGACTATTGCTGCATTTTTATAATAATAAATTTATTATTTGTTCAATAACCTCTGGTAGCTAAAAGATAGGAAGAATCTAGGCTTTTTTGACTGTTATTTCCATTCCCTGCCAACTGTTATTTCCTTTCTTGCATAGTTTTCCGTTTTCTGTCTCTCTCTTTCAACTTACGTTCTCAGTCTCAAATTATTGTCTGTTTCTATTGCTTCTCTTATTCTCATGTCCTATGTCTTTTATCTTCTCACAATCTCTTTTGGCAAGGTAGATGTCACATGTGTCCCAGCAGTTGTCTCTTTATTTGGATGTCATATGTGTGCCGCGGCAGATGTCTCTAACTCTAGAATTCAACCACATGTCACTTGCCAAAAAGTTTACGCTCTCATAGCAAGATTTCCCATCTGCAATCTCTCTATGCAATCTCCTACATAAAAATTACTCTTTCTCTTTAGATTCTCCTTACTTTTCATTTTTTTTAACTCTTCCTTCAACCCTCAAAAATAGAATGATTAAAAACTAAAGGATTGGATTGGTACATGACTTCTAACTCACATTCCAGATAATCGCTTAATCACCAATAGTAGGGTAGGAATCCTTAAATAACCAATTCTTCAAATCTACCACAGGATAATGTCAACTAAATATTTGATCAGCGTTCTTATCCTCCTGAGTGCAATTTTGAATCCACCCAGACCAGCACCTGTTTCTCTACTTAGTCCGTACAAGGGACATAATCCAGCCAGTAGATGCTTTATTTCTGTTTGTTCAATTTCCTTTTTCTTGGCTGTAATTTCTGCCTGGCTAGTTTCTTACATTGTCAAATTCTTCTAAAATATAACAGCCTGGTTCAGGTTTAACAATTAAGCCAAATATTTCACAGGCATTCAAAAGGTTGGCACATCCCCAAAACAAAACCTCTGAGATAATGAAAGATATCTGGGATGGGATTTTTTGGAAAAGATTCAACAGAAAAAATGAAACTTATCCCTTTTTTTCAAAGCCTGGAGGCTCAGGATTCAACCCATATGTTGATTGTTTCAATGCTTTTGGAAAGTCTAGTTGTAATTCCTCTCTTGGAACCATTGCCATGGTATGTCTGAATCTTATAACCTGAAATATGCCTGAAAGTGGAAAAAATTTATCTGATAGGAATCATACCTGGCCCCAAAAAGCCTGCTGTTCCTCAACTAAATCATATACTCACCCCTAGTGAGAGAACTTCAGAATGTTGGGAATGGTTTCAAATTCTTGAAGACCTAAAATATTCCTTCAGGATTTCCCATCAGAGCTGTTATACTAACTATCATGGCAGATGTTATGGAAATGTGCAAAGTCATAGGATTGACCAGTCATTTAGGGAAAGGTTTTGGCACATTATGTGCTATTGAAAAGTCTGAGATAAATTATAATGATCCTTTCAATTCGGCCCCTAGAAATTTATCAGGGCACAAAATTCAAGTAAATACATGCTTGCATGAAACTCAATCAAACAGAGATCATCTCTCAAAAGAGAATGGTGTCTGTTACTCAATATTGGAAGAAACTCCTAATTGGGATACGCTAGAACTTTCCAGCCTTGACCTAATGCAAAACTTTATTTTTTGAGCCTTGAATGATCACCCTGTTACCAAATTAAAATTTCCAGAATCCTCTAGTAAAAATATACAGAAAAAGGCACCAGACTCATCAGATTCTGAATCAAATGATGATGATGATGAAAGTGGAGACAATCAAGATCCCAGTGAAAAGCAAATTGATTCTAAAAAATTAAATTAATTTAAATTATATCCCCAGCAAGCTTTTCAAAATACAAAACAATCCAAACGCAAAGGGTGAGAGAAAACTCTGGCTCTAACTAATGATGGATTCATGGGGGCATCCTATTTGTTTCCTCATTTAGATTATGTACCTGCTTCATTTTTGGATTCAAGCAATAGTGATATCCCTGAGCAAAGCCCTCCAATTTTATCAAAATTCAAGTTGATTCTGTTATGCTGGAAAATCTTCAACAAGTCATCAGCATGATTACGCTGGTCCCATCTCATTTGAAAAGAGTACCAATCACCCTTGGAGAAGCAATTCATGGAAGTCTCAAGGCTGCAGAGTGTTTTATTATCTATAAATTCTCAATTCCCAATTTCATTATTGCCATGCAATTTTAAGAATTTTCATTCCCATCAACAGTTGTTGAAAATACATTCCATTTAGTGACTTGTTTGGAAATTGCCACTTGGGGGAATACCAGCTCCCAAAAGAGTTCTGATTTCACCAGGCACTGGTAAAAATATTTCCAGATTTTTAGGAAGCTCTTTCCAGAGCAAAATCAATAATCAAAAGCCAACTTGTCATCTTGTGCCCATATACCTGAGATTTTACAAAGGTGGGGGCATGGCCCCACATGTGCTCCCTGGGCTTATTACCGCTTGAATGGGCTATTTTCCAAGTTCAACAGCAACAATTTTTTGGTTAAGTAAAATCCTTTCAATCAAAGATATACAGAATCCAACAATGCTGAATGTGATTAAAATTAAAATCAGATGAAGTACCATTTACTATAGTTCAAAGGTTCTGCAGAATTTCAAATTTAAAGTCCCTGGTTGACCCCCCAGGTGCACCAACAGAGATCAATCAACTTTGAATAATTCTTGAATCATCCACTGGGTCAAATTCAATCCAAAAACTAAATCCTTTCCATGCAAATCCAGGATCTTGTTACACATTCCTCAATTATCTCAGGGATTCAATCTCTTCTATAAATTGGCAAGATTTGAATCAAATAAATAGTGAAAATGAACCAAGAAATGTTTCTCTCTGACCATGGTGGAACTATCATAATTATCTCCATCAAAATAAAATGGCATTATCACCAAAACAGTCAAATTCTGGATACAGTTCTGTGTCATATAAGCTGGGTGAAGTCTACTTCTTGGGTCAGATAAAAAAATATTTTTTATGGATCCATATGGGAGCATTCCAGGTTACCAAAGGGAGGATTTGAGATTGATATTACTGAAAGCTGGGAACTGAAAATAACAATCACAATCAACAAGAGATTTGAAGACACAAGAGATGGGGATCAATACCAATATCAGGCCTTGAGGATTATGGTGAGAGTGGACAATGTGGGTAGGAAATTCAGGACTGAGGAGAAAAATATGATACAAAGAGCACAAGCTGAAATCAAAAGTCAGAGATACTGAAGAATGAGAAGGAGTAGGTATATCACCCAGCACACAAACAGGGCTTTCCAAGGAATATTGATCTTGAGGAGTTCTGACTATGTGATGTGGCGTCAAAAGGGAAGGAAAGAAATTTAGAGAAGGTGGAATTAGAACAAGGGAATTGAGGGGTGTGGTTGAGTTGGTTGGTTTGAGTTTTTGGTCTTCAGGATGAGTGTGCCTCTTGTCCCTGTTTTTCCCCCACCTTCCACCTTGGACAGGGTAATCCAGAAACTGCAGAATTGGAGTATCTGCATCTATGAGTATCCTGCATAAGCGCCGGATTATAGGTGGTAACAGTTTAACACCCCTCCATGCCCAATGAGATATCAAAAGAAAAGAAGCAAGACAGGAGGGAGATAATTTGAGTAGAAAAGGCCTTAGTTAAACAATAAGCTAACATGTGAGATGATTTTACATGAGTTATTGGAATTCTATTAGCATTGAGCTTGTCCCTCATCCCTATAGTTTTTAAATCTAAATGCCTCATCTTGGAGTTTGAACCAAAACGTTGAATTTTGTCTTCTAGCCCACTATTATCAATTTTCAGCAGAATGGCTTCAATTTTCAATTGGAATTTATCATCCATCAGTGAGTTGATCCAGGTGGCCTCATGGAACCAATCCACCAGTGCGTTCAATTCAGCATCCATCAAGGACCATGTGATGTTGTTCTGTTGGCAACTGTTCCAGGAAGCCAGGCTCCCAAAAAAAATTCACATATAGCCAGTTTACAACTTGCAAGTATTCGGGTCAACGTCCCAAGAAGCATCCAAGAATAATTGCAGGGGTTCTGATCCTGGCTTACATGCAAGCTTGAGGCAATGGTGTTGAGTGAGCTTCAGATACTTCCAGGTCTTCTTTAATTTTTTCCAGTGAGTGATTCCAGGTTTTTTCAGAAAAACAAGAAAAACTGGAAACCTCAAAGCTGATTTCAGGCCTTGTGTAGCAGGCTATGTGATTTAGCATACCTAATGCCAACTGGTAATTGATATTGAGGTTTTTGAATTCCACATGGTTTTTATTGGAGGCAGGTTTGAGATGAAGGTTGCAAGTGAGAGGAGTGATCAACTGTTCACATTTTGCCAGGCCTAGCTGCTCTAGACAATGCTGGATATGATTTGGATGGCTCAGAAGTATCTCACTGGGACTTACTTCAATTTTCATCCCAAGGATGGTGTTTGGGTCTGGGCACATAGAACCTCTGAATTTGTTTACAAATTTTTGTTTGAATTCTTTTCCATCCCCAACCAAGATCAAATAATCAACACAAAAGAAAAGACAAGACTTTCCATTTCCAGAAAGGTACAAAAAGGCTTTGCATGCAGATTCTTGGAATCCTATTTCCTTGAACCACGCTGTGAGGGCTTTGTACCATTTTTGGGGGACTGATTTAATCCATGCCGCAATTTTTTCAGCTTAAGGAACCTTTCCCACCTAGAGAAGTTGGTTCTTTGAATAATAACCTCCTCTTCTATTGGTGAGTGAAGGAAGGCACTTTTGACATCAAATTGTTGCACCTTCTGGGATGTTTTGAGAGCATACAGGAGAAGCAGTCAAAGCATAGACCTTTTACCGGTGGTAGTGAATGTTTCAAAGTAGTCAAGTCCCTCCTTTTGAGTAAACCCTTGCACACAGAGGCTTGCCTCATATTTGACTGGGTCACCATTGAATTTCTCCTTGATATTTTAGATCCAGACCTTCCAAAGAGGGTTTGGTGGTTCCAGTCCGTCAAAATTTTCCCACACGTCTAGAGCCTCACTTAAAGACAGTTCTGCATCCATGGAAGCAATAAATTTGTCAAATTCCTCACATGCCAGCAGATCCCTATAGGTTTTTGTTTCATAAAAATGATAGAAGCCATATCTCTGAGGAAGTTTGATTTTAGATTGGTCTCAGAGAACTCTTTCTGTTGTGGTGCTGGAGATGGTGCTTGATCTGAAGGCACCTGAATTTGAGAATGTTTTTGAGTCCCTGGACTCTCCTCTTTGGACAAACCAGGGTCTAGGGCTGAGCTCTCATCCAAATCTGAAGACATCAGGTTGTCTTCTGCTTCCCTGTATTCTGTGAAGGCTGGAACTTTAGGGTTCTGGGAAGATTTTTTTGGAAGATTCAATTTTGGGTTTGAATCTGCTTGGGGTTTTGAATCTGAATCAAGGCCATCCTTCCAAGAATCATTGGTTTGGAAGGTTGCATTTGAATTCTGAGGAGGAGCAATGTTTGGAAATTTCACTTGCTTTGTATGAACAAAAGTATTATTTGTGCTTAGAATTTGATAAGAAAAAAGAAAAGGATTGAAGCCTCATATTATCCCTGCATTTTTCCTTTTCCTTGAACTTCAGTCCCTTCTCTTATTGAGACATGAGGTACACGCACGGTGTGGTGTCTTATTTATAATCTTCAATTGGAAACTGTGTTGCAGGCTGCGGGCTCAGCAGCTGGGTAGGTTGGTCTCAGCATTTGAGGTGCGCAGGGTCTCAGCAGTAGGGATTCCGGGTCTCAGAACCAGTTGCAGGTCAGGCCTTCTCCGCGTGTGGCAGGATTGCAGCCTGCTCAGACAACGCGGACCATGTGATGGAGTCAACCCAACTGATTTTGCAGGCGGCTAGTCCGGGAAGCAGGAGTGGGGCGATAGCAGGGTTATATGCACCAGTAACGTCTGGGCAAGCATGACACCAACTGATCTGCCAATCATGGGATTTGCAGATGCGTGTGGACAGCTAAAAGTGGGGGGTTCCAAGTAGGGCGCCGCCGAATGCCTTGCCATGAGAAGGAGAAACCGGACATACATAACAAAAGAGGGAATGGTTTAGGAGGGAGTGGAGGGGTTGGGTTAGGGTTCTTGGCTGTAGAGTTTTCATTTTAGTGCTAGTATTTCCTTTTTTGTTTTTACTTAGGTTAGGGTTGAGAGATAGGAATTAAATACTTCACTCTCAACTCCAGGTTGGAGGAGATTGAATAATTGGATGGCATGGATGGATGGATGAATCAAGGGCGGAGGAAAGTAAATTAATTTCTATCTCTCTATTCCTCTCTCTTTACTGGAGCATCCTTATCCTTACAAATGCTAGCACCATTGATACCAGAACCCAAGGAAAGTTAAGAGGGTATAGCTCTCTTCCTTTCCACATCTGGGGTTCTGGCCGGGAACTTCTTTTGTCTCAAGTCTATCAAATGTAATCAAGATGCTACCAGCAGTTGCTTCTGCTTCTTCTTTCTCCTCCCGCCATCTCCTCATCAAACCAAAGGACAAACCTCACATTCAATTCAACACCGCAGATTTAGAGAGATTCATCTCACAATATGAAGTGATTTCAGACTCCAAAGGCGCATTGGATTATGAAAAGGTGCGCCATGTTTTCCTGTTCATCATGGACCCAGAAGAGATTTGGGATGTGGAAGAGATGGAAGTCTACCAGAACCTGGATTGGCCAAAACTGCAGGGGGACATTTTGGCAAGATGGGGGAAGCGCTATCTTTGTTTTTGGGAAGGCAATTTCAAAAAATCCCCGGCGGAGGCAGGTGCGCATGGTTGGTTCTGGTTGCAAGCGGAATTGGATCATGAGGCAGGCAATGGCAGCAAGGTCTGGTTTCAAGCGCAATTTGATTACAAAATGGGCACATGCAGAGGGGTCCAGTTGCAAGCGGATTTGGATTATGTGGAATAAGATTATGTGGCAGCGTGTGCTCCAGCCCCACTACAGGCAACCATCCCTTGGGTTAGTGAAATCGCAGAGTTGGCAAGGGATCTCAAGAACTATTTGAAGGTTTTTCAGCTTCCTAGCATTCCCGCATCCCAGCTCTACATTTATGGTGACAATAGCGCCTATTGGAGGTTGGGAAACAACAACCAGAAAATTGATTCAAACATGGGATTGGTTTCCCCAGCGGAGACAGGATACATTTTTGGAAAGCGGGTCTTAGCGGAGTTGGATCAGCCCATTGCTATGAAGCAAGCAAGGACAAGGGAATTTTAAGCAGATATTGCACGTAGTTTGCGGACCAATGGGCCGCAGGCAAGTCTTGCAGAGAAGGGAATGGGAGCCAATTTTGCGCGCAGCCTGGGAACCAATAAAGGGAAGATGGGTCTTGCAGAGAGGATAGGAGATTGTCACACCTTGCACTTAGGAATTATTGTCTTCATCACTTTGACATGTCCTCTCCTCAGTACCATCTACTTTAGTCTATAAGCGTGACACAAATAAAGCACAACATCAATGGTGCAATCCGCTGCTTCCTCTGGCTTGCGTTGACCTTCCAATCTTGGAAACAAACTCAGTATATAATTGCAAACTTTGCGGTTAACTCCATACCGGTTGGCCATCCATTATTAGATCCAATCTCCTTCACTGGCCCATCAACAGCCTGGGACTTCCATCTTTGGTCACGCACTGTTTGTTAGTTCGCATCTACGCCTAACTAAGCCATCATTACTGTACAGTTTGGAATTGGACTAGTCCTCACCCTGCATACACTATTACTTCTCACTTGTATTAACTTCAACGTCACTCGCTCCTGTCCCAATTCATCATACATTTGTATGCTCAGATTCTGTTGTCTTTCACTTACGCCATGGCCTCAAATATGATTTTACTATTGCTTTATTTCCTATCCCATTCCTGTCACTCACTGCCTCACTGCCTTCAACTTTAGTTAGCTCACCACCAGGTTGTATCTAGTAACTTTGGATTACCTTATAAGGGCTACCCCCTTGCCTGATGATTGTCTCCTCAGTTAGTTAATTTCATATGTTCTTGCATTTTGCTACAACCTAGTTATCACATTGGATTCAGGTTGAGTTTCCCTCCTCGGAACACACTCCATTCCTCTTGCCGTTTGTCGAGTGGCATAACTAAGTTTGCACTGTGAAACTGAGCCTTTCTATTTGCACTTGCCCTTGCACTCAGCATTCCTCTGCGCTCAAGATCATCTAAGAATTGCCCTATAGTACGTGGGGTGGCCGTGTGACAGTAAATTACTAACTCAACTCATCTATTGTAGCTTGCCAACCTATAGTAGACTCCTTTTCTCAATTTCACATACTCGCCCAACCAGGAACGGTTCCCTTGCCCCTTACAATGATGACATCCATCTGGTAGGGAGAACCAGCATTCCTCGGGCCCAACAACCCTTAGATCCCGTTCCTCCTTCTAAATCGCCATCTGTTGAACCCCTCAATGATCCTTGGACTCCTAAACAGGATGTTCCAATGGACCCTCTTGCGGAATTCGCAGATTCCAACCATTCTTCCAATGAAACCTCAACTTGTGTTAGACTAGGGGTTTGAACTACTGCTCCCAAGCCCAATGCTTCAACCCTGCTTTTGACAGTTATCAAGGCCCTCACTCATGGTACCCAGCAATCTAGTCCAATTACTCCTAGCTTGTACACTCTGGGCATGAAGCAACCCAATCACTTTACGGGAGAACACCCTCATAAGCTTAGATCCTACCTACAGTCTTGTAAAATCATCTTTTCAAACAACACCAACAATTTCCCTTCCATTAGGCATAAAGTTATGTATGCTTTGTCCTTCTTGGGAGGTAGAGCCTTGCAGTGGTTCAAACCGTACCTCGAACTTTTGTCCAGCAACAGTGCCACGTGTATTCTCAACAACTGGGACTGGTCTGAGCAACAACTGTTCACACTTTTTGGCAACCCCAATAAAGTTCAAAACACCAAATGCAAACTTAATAGTCTAGTTATGAAGGAAAATAGTAGAGCTTCCGTTTATATTTCTCTTTTTTGAAACTTGCAGTCTTGCATCCAGTGGAACAAGGCTGCTCTTCTATGCCATTTCCAAACGGGTCTACCAGCACGCTTAATTGAACAGCTTGCAGTTGGGGGTCATAAGACAACCTTGCTTCAGCAGCTAATCAATTGAGTGATTGAGCTTGATAATGGCTATCACGACAAGAATTGCTCTTGGAAAAACAACCATGGACCATCCACCTTGGCTCCAAGAATTTACAACTCCTCAAATCAAAATGCAAGGAACCCAAAACCATCCAAACCAACCCCAACTTTGAACTCCAAATCAAAAGGGAAAACCGTCACCAAAACTCTAAAGTTCTTTGGCAAAGAAACTGGGATGCTATGGAACGAGGAACGGCTACGGAGGGAGAAGAATGGGCTGTGTATGTATTGTGGAGGAAAACATGATGTTGACAGCTGTGCAAAGTTAGCACGTGAAGCGGCTAAGCAGTCAAAAAATTAGTTTTTAGGTTTTCTGACACTTGCAAGGAAAACTACACATCATCTAAATCACTGCGAGTAAATCTTTGCACTTGCGAGTCACTAGGTGCTCCTAGTTTGAGATTTATCCTATTCCATTCCGACAACACCCCTTATTGAGCCTTACTTGAATCCGGCGGTAATGTTTCCTTCATCAGTGAATCTTTTGCCACTTCAAAAAATCTTACGCGTTCCGAGATAGATAAATTTCCTATCTATTTAGTAAGAAGTGAGACTGAACCTTCTTATTGGGTCTCCAAAAAGGTAAAATGGACCTTTGCATTCTCCAATTTCCCCAGCTTCAAATGGGATTTATTTTTCTTGGCTGTATCCGGAATGGATGATACCATTCTAGGCCATGATTTCCTAGTTTACTGGAATCCGGATGTGAATTGGCAAGAAGGAGTAATTAACCTTCAAACCTTGCACCCCCAGAATTCTAATTTTACCATCAATCAGGAATTAAACAGCCTACCTGACACTGTCATTGAGTTGGATGACACTTTCCCCCCAGGAGATTTGCAATATCCTGACCTCCATTCCCAAATTCCCTCTTCAGATTTAGGAGTTATCGCTTACCAATCCAGATTACCTCTTTCCTGTTCCTTTGAAGAGAAACAAACACCAAACAAACTGCGTATCTTGAGCTCCCTAATCCTCTCGCACCATGCAAGCACCTCAAATCCGGTGTTCAAAGATGACGAGATTGAAGATTTAGAAATCATTTGACAGTCTTTACCTTCAGTTTATCATGACTTTGCTGAAGTCTTCTCAGGTGCAAGAGCAGATAAACTGCCTCCATCCCGTTCTTAAAATCACAAGATCAAACTTACTGGCCCAACTCCGGCACCAGGACCAGTTTACTCTCTCTTGACGCAAGAATCAATTGCCCTTCAAGACTACATTGCAAAAAATGTAGCAAAAGGATTTCTTCAACCAAGCCATTTGAATACCAGATCACCTGTCCTATTTGTTCCAAAAAAGGAAGGTGGACTTTGCTTTTTTGTTGACTACAGGAAACTGAACCAGGTAAACTGGAAGAATGCCTATCCAGTACTGCCTATGTTGCATCTCCTCACCCTCTTCCATTGAGCTGCTTATTTCTTGAAGTTAGACCTTTGAGGTGCCTATAACCTAATTTGCATTATGAAAGGTCATGAGTATTTGACCACAATGAGAACCCGCTTTGGCAGTTATGAGTATACCGTCATGCCTTTTTTCCTCTGTAACGCTCCTTCTACTTTTCAACATTTTGTAAACAACATTTTCTCCAATCTTGTAGGTAAATACCTCGTGGAATATCTAGATGATATACTAGTCTACTCAAGGAACCTTGAAGATCACATTGCACATGTGCAAGAGGTGCTGCAGCAACTTTGCAAGAATGACCTGTTTGCAAAAGCCTCTAAGTGCAAATTCCATTCCTCTTCTCTTCAGTTTCTAGGTGTCGTAGTCTCACAGCAAGGACTATCCATGGACCCAGCCAAAAGCAAACGCATATTGGACTGGCCCCCACCTTCTTCTGTTAAAACCCTTCAAGTTTTCCTTGGTTTCAGTAATTTTTATAGGAGGTTCAGTGAGCGTTACGCAAAAAAAACTGTGAATATTACTAACCTTCTTCAAAAAGACACTCCTTTTGTTTTCACCAAACAAGCTGCTTTGAAATTTGAAGCTCTGAAGAAAGCGTTCACTACTGCTCTGATACTTGCTCACTTCAACAGGCTAGCTTGCACTATTGTCAAAACAGACGCAAGCGACTATGCAATCAAAGGAGTAATCTTGCAGTTCTCTTCCTCCACTTCACTCTTTCATCCCGTAGCTTTTGAGTCTTGCAAGTTGCTTGCTGCAGAGCTTACCTATGAGATTCATGAAAAGGAACTTATTGCAATTGTTTATTGCTTAAAGAAATGGCATTCATACCTTTTGAGCCTTAGGGAATCCTTTGAAGTTTTAAATGATCATAATTCTTTAGAGTATTTCATGAGCTCAAAAGTCCTAACACGTAGACAGGCACAATGGGCCAGATACCTCTCCAAGTTCCACTTTACAATCAAATACTTCCCTGGGAAACAAGCAGTAGTCCCTGATGCTTTATCACATCAGGACAACGTTTACCCAGGGGGTGAGAGCACCTTTGCCAAAAACAACCCTGAAAACATTAGGACACTCTTCTCAACCCAATCTGCCCAACTCAGTTTGATCATTGCTCACTTACAAGATTTGGCTTCCGAACTCCAACAAGCTCAACGTGTTGATCCCAAGTGCATCCAAATTTGCAAAAGTGCAAACTTATTAGATAGTAGTTACAGTATTGATGATAATGACTTCTTATTGTATAGTAGTACCAGATAATTCTTGAATTAAGTTAGATATCTTCGATTCACGGCACAATTCTCTGCTTGCTGGTCATCAGGGGCAGGATAGAACCAACCAATTGATCACAAGAGACTTCTACTGGCCTGGTATGACCAAAGAAGTAAAAGACTATGTTAGCGCATGCTATGATTGCAATTGTAACAAGTCCTCAAAACACCCAAAGTATGGGCTGCTCCAGCCACTTCCAATTCCGCCTTGTCCTTGGCACTTGCTTTCTATGGATTTCATCTCTCAATTACCTTCTTCTAGTGGATATGATGCTATTCTAGTAATAGTAGATCGCTTCTTAAAGATGAATTTATTTCTGCGCAGTAATGTGATGGCCTCTTCAGAAGACTTAGCTAACTTGTTCATAGAATATGTATTTTCAAAACATGGTCTCCCTGAAAATATAGTTAGTGATCCTGGATCTCTGTTTGTCTCAAGCTTCTGGACCTTGCTATGCCAACATTTGAAGATCACTAGCAATTTATCAACAGCGTACCACCCGGAAACAGATGGGCAAACCAAGCAAGTTAATCAGATTCTTGAACAATATCTTCAAATGTATGTTGCCTATCAACAAGACGACTGGTTGCAATGGCTCCCACTAGCCAAATTTGCCTAAAACAACTCCACTCATTCCTCCACCAAACAGTCGCCCTTCCAAACTCTTTATGGTAGAAATTTTCTCTTCCCTTCACGTAGCGCCTTCTCAACCTGCTACCTATTACGTTGAACAAATTCAATCCCTTCAATCGCAACTTTGAACCAACTTGAAGAAGCAAACCAGCGCTATAAGGAGCAAGCAGACCAATCTCACACTACGGCTCCAACCTTTGCAGTAGGAAATCAAGTGTGGCTTGATGCTTGCAACATTTGAAGCACTTGTCCAACTCACAAACTCTCCAAAAGAAAACTTGGGCCCTTTAAAGTAGAATCAGTCATCTCCCCTAACGTCTTTAAACTTAATTTACCTGCAAAATGGAAAGGTATCCACCTGGTCTTTCATGTGTCTCTCCTAGAGCCACCTCGAGTCCTATACCCGGGAAAGACTCATCCCCCTGCCAAACCGGTCACTCTCCTCAATCATCAAGAGTTGGAAGTAAGCCGTATTCTGGATTCCAGGTTACGCAAAGGAAAACTTCAATACCCCCTTGAGTGGTCTGGCTTCAGTCTGACAAAGATTGCACCTTGTGGGAACCAGCCCATCACCTTTGCAATTCTCCCAATCTGATATGAGATTTCCATGCGAGCTATCCTTGCAAACCTTGACAATCATGATTCCATCCCATTCAATCCCATTTCACTCCACATTCCATCCCATCCAATCCCATTTAATTCCACATTTCATCCCATCCAATCCCATTTCATTCCACATTTCATTCCATCCAATCCCATTCCATTCACATTCCATCTCAACCAACCCCATTCCATTCCACATTATCATTCCATCAGTCAATTCCTTCATCTCACCGTGTTATTCCTTCCTCTCATCCCCCTCTCATTCCTATCAAATAAAATTCCATTCCTTATACAAAAAAGAAAAAAGAGAAAATTTATTTATAATTAAATTAAAAAAAAAATATAATAATAAATTACACAGTTTTGTTTACTTCTTTCCCTGCATCCTCCCAATTCGCAGTCAACTCCGCAACCATGGATCAAAAAGTATCCAGGTCTTCTCAGTGCAGACATCCTTTGGATAACCAGCACCTCTGTTACGATATGCGTCTCAAAGATTTCCTTGCACCTCAAAATTCAAGCTTGCTTTAGCCAAGCATTCCATCCACCTTCCTCCAAGAGCTCTTTGTACGCTCTCTTCCTTTGGCCTCCCAATGAACCTTCTCCAATGTTGCCTGTCAGCCGCCTTGCATCAGTTTTGACCGGTCCTACAACTCCCAACGGATCCGCTTCGCCTTGGACCTCCATTTCTTCTGTTCCATCTACTCTACCCCTTCCATCTCCTCCATTCCCTTCTCCCAATTCTTCCGTTACACCCTCCTCTTCTTGCTCCGTTCCTTCTCTCCCTCCATTTCCTTCTTCTCCATTTCCCAATCCTTTTTCTACTTTGTTCCTTTCTTCCTCCCTTGCTTCCTTGGCTATGAACCCAACCGGTTCCGCACTGGGAACTTTTTCTTGCACCTTGGCATTCATCTGGGCCCCCCAAAGTTCAGTCGGCGGACCCCGATAAGGTGGTGGTGGTGGTGGTGGTGTTTTTGTAGTGTATCTTTGGGAACAGGGCAACACTAGGGAGACAAGCAAAAATTTAGTTACTATCTTTACTATCATTATTCAGTCACAATTAGTACTCACCGGGAACTCAAGTAACCAAGTATTCAATCTCCGGCAATGGTGGTATTTTTTATTTAACCCTTGGCAAGGACCAACTTCTCCGCATCTCCCTTGATGACTCCGCGGGACCATCAACAGTTGACTCAATATTTATATGGAAATTACATGTGACCTTGCGGAGACGTCATTGCTTGCACTTGCCTCAAAGGCCTTGGATGGCAGTACTGGGGACACATCGCTTGTTTTGACGGATACAGTTTTTGCAATGGCGGGAAAACAATGACAAAATTCTATATAATTTATAAGTCTATTGAGTAATGAATTAAATAATACATAAAGGGTATACAGTATTGATTAACAACTTGAAATCAATGGGAAAATTTATCTGAACACTTGCAGGAGCTTGCGTCTTTATACCTGGGCAACTGTCACGCCTTGCACTTAGGAATTATTGTCATCATCACTTTGACATGTCCTCTCCTCAGTACCATCTACTTCAGTCTATAAGTGTGAAACAAATAAAGCAAAACATCAATGGTGCAATCCGCTACTTCCTCTGGCTTGCGCTAACCTTCCAATCTCTGCGACCAACTCAGTATATACTTGCCAACTTTGCGGTTAACTCCATACCGTTTGGCCATCCATTACAAGATCCAATCTCCTTCCCTGGCCAATAAACAGCCTTGGACTTCCATCTTTTGTCACGCACTGTTTGTTAGTTCGCATCTACGTCTAACTAAGCCATAATTACTGTACAGTTTGCAATTGGAATAGTCCTTACCCTGCATACACTATTACTTCTCACTTGTATTACCTTCAACTTCACTTGCTCCTGTCCCAATTCATCATACATTTGTATGCTCAGATTCTATTGTCTTGCACTTAGGCCATGGCCTCAAATATGATTGTACTATTGCTTTATTTCCTATCCCATTCCTGTAACTCACTGCCTCACCGCCTTCAACTGTAGTTAGCTCACCACCAGGTTGTATCTAGTCAATTTAGATTACCTTATAAGGGCTACCCCCTTGCCTGATGATTGTCTCCTCAGTTAGTTAATTTCATACGCTCTTTCATTTTGCTAAAACCTAGTTATCACATTTGAATCAGGTTGAGTTTCCCTCCTTGGAACACACTCCATTCCTCTCTCCGTTTGTCGAGTGGCATGACTAAGTTTGCACTTCGCAACTGAGCCTTGCTATTTGCACTTGCCCTTGCACTCAGCATTCCTCCGCGCTCACAATCATCTAAGAATTGCCCTATAGTAAGTGGGGTGGTCATGTGAAAGAGATGTGGCAGAATGGAAGGACTTGGAGCGCAGCCAGTGAGGAATGGAGGGGCCAACAGCAGGGCCGTCACCATCACGGCTAGCGGAGATTTTGGAATTGGTGCAACGGACACGTGCGGCGGGCCTTTGGGTTCTGAAATTGGAAGGGATTGGGGATCAATGGTACAACTGCTGAGAAGGAAGTTGGGGTTGAAAGGGCTTTGGAAAAAGAGGGCGCACCTGGACAGAAGTTTGGTGAAAATGGTGAGTGGACATGACCTGAATGGGATTGAATCAAGCCATGCAGATTTCTCTCCCAGCAGAGCCAAAGGTTGCAAGCCCGTGGTGGACAGAAGTTTGGTGAAAATGGTGAGTGGACATGACCTGCATTGGATTGAATCAAGCCTTGCAGATCTCTTGCCCAGCAGAGCCAAAGGTTGCAAGCCAATGCACAGGGGCTGGGCATGGGGGGGGGGAAAGGGAAGGTAGGAGGAACACGGGCGCGCCACAATTCTGGGTCCATATACGCAAGGGCAAGCCCTGCATCAAATGGCAGAATAAAAGGCGGGAAAAGGAGAGGAGAGCTGCAAATAAAAAAACTCTCTCTTGACCTGGTAAGGGGGTGCACTAGCCTTTTCACAGCTGGAACAACTAGGCACCCTAGAATTTATGCTCTCTGGTGTCTTCTCTATCAGCTTGCTACTATTGCAGAGCAAGCTGCAAAAGTAACAAAATAACAAAAATAAATCAACATCTTATCAAAGGATAAATAATATTAAAAATATTATTTAAAACTTGAATCCTACATATAAATTCAGGTTGGGTCACTGACTGACACCTACCTCAAATTCCTACTGCTTATATTTTTAAATAATTTATTAAAATTTGGAAAGAGAAAAGGCCTTGGGATTTTGGCCATTTTAATGTTTCACATGAAACCCCATTTATAGGTTTCACAGGAAATTTTGTGTCAGAATCCAAGAATTTTGTGATTTGGAGGAGTTACGGGTTGAAAGTGATTTGTTGAAATTCCCACACACAGCCACAGAAAAAAAAACATCCGCGCGCAGCTTAGAAGCAGCACTGCCACCCTGTCTGCGTACCTTGACAAGCCATCTACACATCCCAGGGCATCTGAAATGTATGCAGCCGCGGGAGTACAGACTGACAGAGTGACAGATGGCTTGAGAAGCCTAGGTACCAGGTAAAGGTGCTACAACCTTGATGGGAAATACTAAATATGTGATAAATGTACCCTTGGATAGTAGATAGTCTAAAAATACATGAAATTATATAAAATTACTTACATAAAATTTATTTTTATTTTATCTACAATATAATAAAAATACCAAATATTTCAACAATAAGGTAACTACTATTTGTACAATATCTTAAGATACTTGAAATATAAAATTGTGAGAACTTCAAGAAATCAGTATGTGTTTGATAGACCAAGGAAATTGATTATGTAATAATATTACATGTATTCCCATAGCTTATATTTTTAATTAATTATTTCAAACAAATCATCAGGATTTTGAGAATAAGCAGAAAAATCAATATAATTATTTTACTCCAATCAGATAATATATAATGAGAACCCATCTGCAAACAGATTACCCGTAGGAATTTCTACTAATAAAACTTATTAAAACCCTGGGAATAATTACTAAGGATAATTAATTAAAGAATGATCATGTGGATAGATTAGTGTTATTTACACTTCAAAACATAAATCAAAAGGTAGAATAATTCCCATACCCTGTGGAATTGAATTTTACCTGTGCTACAGCACCAAGAACACATAAAAGGCTACAACTGGTTACCCTGCTAGCCTTAGAACCCGTCAATTTGAGCCCCTGTATCCCTCAGCAGGACAGAATTGATACTCAAAAAGCTATAAATATAGAGCTCTTTTGAGGATATTGATACCCAGCGACCCAGTTATATTTCAATGGAGACACCTTGCCAAGTTAATCAAATACTTATAAGAGATAAGTAAGTGATTTATGGCTTTATTCTGATTAATAATATCTGTCCCCAATTATTTTTATCAATTTAAAATGCTGAAAAACCCTTTTAACCCCAGTAATAGGTTGAACCCATCAGTGCCCATCCAAAAAAGGTACCTAAAGGATTTAATAATATACCAGTCAGTCTTATAATCCTTTTCCTGTTTTGGAAGCTTGTCTACAAGGCACTGCAACTCCATCATATATTATATATATATATATATATTTTGGGCAATATCTCCTTTAAGAATATAAATTAAAGGTTCCATAGTAACCAGGTGTATGTGTTTCAACGTGAATTCCCTGAAGAGAGGTGTTAAAGATCCCCAATATTATTGTTAAACCTCTATTAAAATTATTCAATAATCAATTTATTAATATTGATTAATAATATTAAACCATAACCAAACCAATTAACCTTGCAATAGCTTTATTAAAATATTTTACAGATTATTGCTGCACTTATTGAATAATACATTTCTTATTTATTCTATAAACTCTGGTAGCTAAAGCATAGCAAGGTTCTTGGCATCCAGGAGGCTGAAATTCTCTCTCTCTCAAGTTTTTCCCATGCTGGTGTGTGGTTGGTGTGTTGCAGTATGGGTTTGGGGGAACTGTGTGGCAGTTCATCTGGGGCGGTCCAGGTATCTTTTTGGGAGATATTGATGATATGAGGCGTCTATAACAAGGATTCTCTATCAGGCTTGTGTGCGGACGCAGAGCTAGTTGTTTTCTCACTCTTACTCAGGCTCAAGGTTGCTTGTGGGGCTCACACACAGATGCAGATTTCTGTCTCAATCTCACTATCACTCAAGGCCTGAGGCTGCTGAATCAACAGGATAGCGCGTCAAAAGTATATTTATTTGCAAGGTCCAGAATTTTGCGAATAAAGAAAAAAAAAAGAAAAGAATGGAAAGTGTGAAGGGGCAATCCCCCTAAATCAATTCCATAACCTCCAACATTTTCAACTGCGCCACATCCAGGAGTCCTTGGAAGGCCGCCAAGAGTTTGCACTGGGATTTGGCTCCATAAGCGCCTGGAGCTGAAAGGAACTGCCGGAGGAGATTGTCCAACTTGGTGGAAAACTCCTCAAAGGGCGCCTACCTTAGCTCTAGTTCAGTGGGGATGTCTGTGATTTCCAAATTGGCCACTGTGGTTTCAATTTATAGACACAGATTGGGAACTGCTTCGCGGCTGCGCGCTCAGCATTGGAGGCAAGCGGGCTCAGCATTAGGGTATGCGGAGTGCTCAGCAGCAGCCGCTGTTTGGCTCCGCACCTAGTGGACGGGTTGGGCTCAGCATCAAATGCGGCATGGGTGGTGATCTTCCCCGGAGATTGGATTCGGAAGGTAGTGCGCTCAACTAGGTTCGCAGGCGCGCCTGTTCGGATACGTAGGGGCGGAGAAATCCGCAGGCTATAAAGGAACGGACGGAGCGTGTGTGCAAGCGCGCAGATCACGCCGGATAATACCAGACATCCACGACGGGCGCGGACAAACGGATACGGACAGGGGCAGGGGGCTCCAAGTAGGGCGCGGTGCAAGTATTGAGTCATGAGAAGGACGAACCGGATGGAGGGAACGGTGTACGGATGTTGGGGGGAGTTTGGTATGGAGGTGGCGAGAGGAGGCTAGGTTTTCTGTCTTGGGATTGTTTTCTGTTTTTTTGTCATACTGTTATTTGCGCGTGTACTTAGGTTAGGGTTGAGAGGGAGGACTTATCCTCACGCTTGACTCCGGGTTGGGGAGGGGGGGCATGGATGATGGAAGGGAATCAGACCATTGCATCATTGGATTGGATCAATCATCTCACCCAGAGATTAAAGGAACTCATACCGGATACACATCCAGGTGGAAAGTTCTTAGGATTGAAGGATTGGCGATTTCACACTCTCTCTACTTTTCTTTATCTCTTATCTCCTTATTTCTATTTCTCATTTAAGTGTGACTTTGGGCATCCTCATCTCCTTTAAAACACAGGCAACCGTTATCCTCCAAACCTTGGGACAATTATAGGAGGAAAACCCTTATTCTTTCCACACCACCCAAGGTGGAGCTGGGGCTGGAGCTGGGGAAGCGGAAATGACAACCCATTTGGGGAACGCCAGAGTTGATGTGCGTCCCGTGGGCTCTGGTAATGATTGTGGGGCCAGTGATGGTGATGCCACTGGAGACCCTGGAGGAGGAGGGTGCTGAGGACTGGGAGTTGGTCTAGGAGCTGCAGGAGGAGCTGGGGGAAATCTCAAGAGTTCCTTGACTTGTGGGTTGGTTGCACCTTGATTTATGCGGACTCAGTAGGCCCAGAAGCCAAGAGATGCTTGCCAGTCCACGGGGTTTGCAAATTCCTCCAAGTAGGTTTCAGTTTTTCTGTTTGGTGAATTTCAGCAATGATATTCTTGATCCACTTGATTTCTAAGTAGCAATCCAATAAGGCATTCAACTCTGATTCAGTGGAAGAATACGTGATGTTTTTCTGTCGAGTTGAGTTCCAGATGGCTGGAGTACTGTAGTGAAGAATCACATAACCAGTTTGGGATCTACGGAGGGTGGGGTCATCTCCCCAGGTAGCATTGCTAAACCCTGAGAGAATCTCTTGCTTTGGATTGTATTTGATTATCAATTTTAGATCTTTTTTTGTTTTGAGATACTTCCAAACCTTTTTGACTTCCCTCCAGTGAGTCATGCCTGATTTTGTATTGAATTGGGCTAGACTAGAGACAGAGAACAAGATATTGGGCCAGGAGTAATGCGCAAAGTGATTTAGAAGTCCAATAGCGGACCTATAGTTGATATTAAGTTGACAGAATTTGGCGTGGTCAACGTTGGAGGCAGGTTTGAGGCTTAGATTCTGAGTCAGTGGAATGTAGGTATCCTTGCAAGAGGTCAGCCTGAGTTCTTCCAAGCCTTTTGCTATGTTTTTGGGCTGACTCAGGAGAATTTTGTCGTCTCCAACTTCCATGAGCATCCCAAGTATGGTATTAGGAGGGTGGCACAAAGAATTCTTGAATCGCTCAAGGAAGTTGACTTCAAAGAGGTTGGAGTTGCCTACATGAATGAGATCATCTAGGTGGAAATAGAGAATTTCACCGGTTTTGGCATTGAGATATAGACAAGGGTCGCTAGTTGATTCATGATACCCTTGAGATTTGATCCATAACGTCAGAGTTTCATACCAATTCTTGGGGGACTGTTTCAAACCGTAGAGAGATTTTTTTAGCTTAAGGTAAGGAGATTTTCTAGATGAGCCTTCCGGGGTCCTTATGATGACGGTTTCATTAATGGGAGCATGGAGGAATGCGCCTTTCACCTCAAATAGGGTAAGTTTCATCTTTTTTTTCAAGCTGTAGACAAGAGCTACTCAAAGGGAACCAAGCTTTCCAGTTGGTGCCCAAGTTTTGTTATAGTCTATTCCTAGGACCTGATCAAACCCTTGAACGCAGAGTCTAGCTTTGTATTTGATGGGGTTGCCATGGCAATTTTCTTTGATCTTGAAAACCCACGTTGTATTTAAGACATTTTCTGGGGTGTCGTGGTATTCTTCCCAGACACCTTGAAGTTCTATTGAGCTCAATTCCTCTTCCAAAGCTTCCTTCCACTTTGGCCGTTCTGGGAAATTGCGTGCTGCTTTGTAGGAGGGAGGCGCGTAGTAGTGATGGAACCCGTATTGTTGAGTTCTTCTTACCTCTCTTCTAGGTATTTGAGAGATAATTTTAGCTGGAGGATCAGGAACTGGCGAGGGAGGAGGAGAAGGATCAGAGGGAGGAGAAACTGTAGAGGCCAAGTCAACTTGATCTGAATCAGATTTGGAGGAATTGTCTTGAATTTCTCAAAAAATGTATTTCTTTTTGAATGTTGAAGGGTTAAGTTCTTGAGATTTGGATTCAATTTGAGTGAAAAGGTCGATTCCCAGAGATTCAAGGAGAGGGAAGTCATTGAGCGGATTCTTGAGAAACTGTACATGTTTGGTTTCAATAATGGCACCAGATGAGCTGAGGATCAGGTAAGAATGAAAAACGGGATTGAACCCAACTACGATCCCTTCCAATACTTTCTCATCAAACTTCCTTCCCTTTTGTAACTTGTTTGCCAGATAGATGACGGAAGATCCTACAGGTTTGAGATAATTAGTAGGGAGTTTCTTGCTAAAAATAAGTTCCCACGGGGATCAATTGTTACCTTCCCTGGGACTTGATTAAGCATAAGACAGAACCTTTGAATCACAACGTGCCAATAGCACTTATTGATACTAGATGATGAGAAGGTTGCGCAAGCTGATTCTACAATTGTTCTGTTAGCTTGTTCAGCTTGACCGTTGTGTTGAGAGTGATATGGCTCTGAGGTGAGAAGTTTGATGTGCTTAGATTTTGCAAATTCCTTCAGGGTGGAGTTAGTGAATTCCGTTCCTTTGTCTGAAAAGATTTTGGTAGGGTAATCGTTTATTTGCTAATATTTGGTCTCAAGGATGTTGATAATAACATTGGGAGTTTCTTCTTTGGAATGGAGAGGAAAGGCTGCCAGATAACCCGTGAAGTTATCTACAAGTCTCAAGATGTACCTATGGCCAGCTTTTGACTGAGGGGTGATCTGTCCAATCAGATCTAAGTGAATTTGTTTGAGAGGTTTAGATGAGGGCGTTGAGGTGCTTGAAAAGGGAGCCTGTGTGATTTTGCTCCTTACACAGCCATCACACTGGAATCTGTCCAGCTTGTCTTTAGAGTATAGGTCCTTGATGATTGGTTTGAGCATGGAGATGGAGGCATGGCCGTATGTCCTGTGGATATCGGATAATGTTTGAGTTTGGCTAGGTGGAGTAACTAATGATTGGCTGGAGTGATTGACCAAGAGGTTATTCCCGGCAGTTCAAGGCTTCTCGATCACGACTAGATTATTCTGAATTAAACCTCTAAGGATTGTTGAATCGCCACAGGTGATAATGAATTGATCTTGTTTTTGAGATAAACTACAGCCCTTCTTTGACAGGAGGCCGGGACTGATAAGATTGACAAAAATATTGGGGACGTACATGCATTCTTCAAGGGTGATGAAAGAATCTTTCCACTCGAGTCGCACAGTAGCTGTCCCTTGTATCTTGAGGTTTGTTCCATCTTGCCTGTCTTAATTTCCTTGAGTTCATTGTGCAGGTCGATAGACATGAAGTATTTTAAATCATTGAAAATATGTATATTAGCCCCTGAATCAAGAAGGAGATTAGGAGTGCTGTCTGCGTTTATCCAGAGAGTGAGGAGAGAATGGTAGTTGATGGTAGGTGTCTTCTTTGTCCTGTTCTTCCACTCATTTTGCTGTTCAATCCACCAATTGGGAGCAATCTGAGGATGGAGGTGGAAACAAGATGATTCAGGATGAGGAGGGTTTGGATTGTGAAAACCTTCTTTGCATCTGATCCTTGGCTTTCTATCATCTTTATTGGGTCTGCTCTTGAAATTAACCAAGGAAACATTGGTGGTTGGTTTGCCAGTCTTGAATTGCGCCTTCCTCTTGTTGTTGTATTGAGGTAGATGATTAAAAACAACTTCTACTGTTATAAGCTTTTTGCCGTGCATGACTTGCTGTTTCAGATTTTCTAGGGTTGATGGAAATTTGAATAGAATTTGATATGCCAGTATGTCATTCGGGAGATGTATCCCTACGTCCGCCATTCAAGTAAGGGATTTTCAAATGTCCGTTATAAGTCCTTCGATCGCGTGTTTGTTGAATGGAGCGTGAAGGAACTGATTAAAAATCCCTGCTCTATTAGCTGTTTTGGATGAAGAAAATCTTTGTGTGATCTTGGTCCAGAGTAACTTGGAGGATGTGATGTTTGCGGCATTGACAACATTGGCGTGTGTGGTGCTATTGAGTTTGGATAGGATGATGGCCCGGATCTCTTGGTCTTGTCGTACTGGAAGTTGTCCAAGGTTATTAATCATGATGTTCTTGATGTCCTTAAGGTTGAATGGCATCAACATCTTGTCTCTTCAAATCAAGTAGTTGTCCTCGTTGAGTGGGGGAATGGCATTGACGGAAGCCTTGAGTGCAAATTGATGGAAATAGTCACTTGCTCTGGCTGGTTTGTTCATCTTTGATAACATGGAGTCATCTTTTGGCTTTTAACCGTGATGAGATTTGAATGAATTTATTGAGAACTGAAAACCAGCCGACTAGAGACAAGAGTTACAGTGAAGAAGAAAGGATATTGAGAGGACAAAGAGAATGAAAATACCAACAGCTTGAGTAACTTAGATAGTATAGAAGAGATCAGATGGCATAGAGAGTTGGTGGTGAATTGAGAGAGTGCAGACAGAGAAGATAGGAGACTATAAGGTTAAGGAGGTTGTTAGGATGATCCTACGGGGTTGATCTTGAGGAATAGGTTCTTACCAGGCAGAAGTTGGACAACAAGGAGAGAGTTCGGATCAGAGCGGAGAAGTTGAGAGTTGGGATTGAGGCGGAGTTGTAGGATTGGAGTTTGAGACATAATGATATAAAAAGATAGAAGAGCAAATAAGAAAAGATAAAAGGAATAAGAAAAATAAATAGGAAGAGAAGAGATGAGATGAAATAGAGGAAGAACATAATTGAAAGGAGTCAAGATGATAGGAGGAGAGAGTCTTCCTGAGAATCGCAACTGGGGATTCTGGGAGATGAAGGGACCAGGGGAGACAGATGTCACGAGGAGTTTGTCCACGGAGCCACGGGATGGAGGTTGAGTGAAAGGCGGAACATCAGGTGCGATGGCGTAGTCTTAACAGATTTGCAGAAGCGCTTTGGTGGCTTTTTATAGACACGGAGGAAAGTAGGCTCAGCACTGGACATTTGACTTGGAGCGGCTCAGCTGTGGTTGGAAGTCCAAAGTACAATAGGCTTTGAGAAGCGCATTGGCGTACTTTCTGTCAGAAGTCATATGAAAACAAATGAACACTGTGGGATTCAAACCCACAAACTCAGACTGTTTATATGAGTGATGCTCTTACCAATTGAGCTAAGTGCGCTGTTGAGTAAGGAGCTGTTGATTCATAGCCATTTAGCTGATCACCCCGGAAGAGGTGTACTTACCCCAGCATTCTATGATGTGGGTGGCACATACCAGTCAATGAACTGCTCATATCAATTATGTAATCTAACACCCCTCTGTACTTTGAGCAGGGACTCAACCATTTGATTTCATTGATAAAGACGGATTGTTATTCCTGACAGCTGTTAGGCTGCAGTCTTTGTGACTGTATAACTCTTGCTACCATGTCAGAAGTCATATGAAAACAAATGAACACTGTGGGATTTGAACCCACAACCTCAGACTCTTTATATGAGTGATGCTCTTACCAATTGAAACTACATGCATTGTGCTGACGATTATGCATAATCGTCATCCGCGCGCTTGAGGTGTCTCCATGCAATATTCACTATGACACTCGCGCAACACTCAAGTCCCCTCAGTACCCAAAATTGTCAGGTCAAGCACCACATTAGGCTTTTCATCCCTTGAACTTGGGCAGATCCGACCTTCTATTAATAGTTACCCCCCTACCCCTCTATTTATCTCTTCTCAAACTAAATTTCCAGTGTGCCCTCGAGAAGAGATCTTCCAGCATGTGTCCTGACTTCCAAATTCCCAGAAAAGTCCTATGCCAATGTTCTGTTTGCACAACCTTCTCTCACACCGACTCCCACAGTAATCAACAACAAGGCTGTTTCATTGCCCCCCGCAACAGACGTGACCCTGAGAGAGTGGAAATTCAGCGCAATTCACCAATACCTATCTCCCGTTTTTCACCTCAACTGCCCAACCCTGCCAATAGCCCATCCATTGATGAAATCCAAAGCAATAGTGACACAGAATCTTTGATCAACCCAGATGAAGACTCTGAGGGACTCGACACATTGGTTCCATGTAAGATGTTTTTTTATCATACTTTCTGCTGTTGAGCCAATTGTTTTCTAACTTGATTTTTGATTTATTTTTAGCCATGGCTTGTTTGTTTCTTTTATGGCTTCACCTCCATGGAGGTCTTAGTCTATCAAAGTGTCAAACTGCCCGTCAACGTTTACTTTATCTATTGACCAATGTCAGTTGTAGGCCTGGAAACAACTTTCTGAATTACATCCTTCCAACAAATATTCACTCCATTCTCAAGAATCAGTATAGCATTCCCCTCCGCCAAATGCCATGCTGCCCTTCTTGCTTTTCACTCTACAGACCTCCAAAGATACCCAATCATTGTGCCTATCAAGAATCCCCCAAAGCCCAGCCATGCGGTACTGCATTATTCAAGCAAAAAAAACTATTTGTTCAAAACTCTCATCAAGGAAAATTTCAGCCTCAGCGCTCTTGTTTAAAAGCCAATCAATTTTCATTGATTCTCCATCCCCGATGTTTTTTCTTCATTCAACTGTTTCAGCCCTGGATCTCCTGGTTTCTCTCTTTTCCCGGCGTTGAAGATGGCATTGATGAATGTTCTGGAAAGTTAGCACAAGAAGATCCTCAATTTCTGATTGATATTCAGCAAGGAGATGCATGGAAACAGTTAACTTGGGAGAGCCATCCAAAGGAAGACCATCAACTCAACCTTGTATTCTCATTATTTGTTGATTTGTTCAATCCAAGAGGCAATAAAATTGCTGGAAAACAAAATTCTGTTGGCCTTATCACGTTGTCCTGCATGAACCTCCCGCCCAAAACCAGGAATGAATTGCAATACATTTTCATTTCAGGCTTAACTCCAGGACCGCAGGCACCCAACATGAATACAACTCAGCATCTGCTACAGCCCTTGGTTGATGAACTTATTGAACTTTCATCTAAAATTTCAATCCCAACTTACAAATACCACAACGGTTGCAAGGTCCAAATACACCTCCTCCCACTTATTGGAGACACTGGTGCCACCCACAAGGTAGCTGGTTTTGCATTGCACTCAGCCAATTATTTTTTTTGCTGGTGCCATGTATCAAAAGATGAGCAACAAGATCTCACCCTAAGATTACCAAGAGTTGGTGAAGAAGTCCGAGAAACTTCAAAAAAGTGGTACCAAACTAAAACCGTCAAGGGATGTGAGGATCTAGTTCGAAAAACTGGTGTTCGCTATTCAGATCTCAATTGACTGCCCTATCAAGATCCCACAGCTCATACTACATTAGGAATGATGCACAACTGGATGGAGGGTGTGTTGGCACATCATTTTTGTGAACGTTGGGGTTTTAAATCACTTTCATTCAAAGAGAAGAGGCGCCAAGGGTATGAACACATGGATTCAACCAAGCGTTAACATGTTGACACAAAATAAGAAGATTGGTCTGATTCCAATGAAGCCATAAGCAAGGATGATAGTGATTTTGAGCTCAATAAAGGGGCTAGGGGGGGGGGCTTCTAACTGAAATAAAAATGGACTTCTTTCGGAAACAATTGCTGGAGGTCGAAACTACCTTCAATTGTGGGTTGTCTGCCCAGCAAGCTTGGGAAGGCCAAGTGTGGGAAACTCAAAGCGAGTAAATGGTACATACTCTTCACATGTTATTCCTCTAATTGTGGGCGAAATTTTTATTGAAAACATAAAAGACATCAAAGCTGGATCAAATTGCAAGTTAATCATGGATAACATTGTAAGCCTTGTGCAATGTACTCACATTATAGCCTCAAAAAAAGTGCATCCAACGCACATTACAAAATTTGCTTGTGCCTACAACATTTATGGCTCAAGCTCATGGAAAATTTTTGAAAATGCAACTTTGCAACCAAACCACCCCTATGCCTAGCATGTGCCCGGAATGCTGAGGAGATGGGGACCTCTGGAAGGAGTAGCTGAATTTGCAGGTGAAAGGCTCATCAGGAGCTTGCTGAAGTTGAAAACAAATCATCATCTTGGTGAGTTTGTTCTCCAAATAGGTTAAATTAATGTAGGAACTATGTCTGACTTCTTTCATGACAGGTCAAATGGAAGGAACAATGTTGAGAAAGATGTGCACCATTCAGAGACTTCAAGCCAATTTGCAAATGAACAATTTTTGCAAAAACGCAGAAAATTTGTTTCAAAAGGAAGTTTGGCAGGATCGAGTAGTGCTATTAGATGATCCTGTGTACAATTGCTTACTACTATATACCCAGAGCAAGTTTCCAGATGTGTCTGATTATTGTCAACTCCCCCATCCAATCAATTTGGCCGTTTTGCGGGGCAAAGTCCGGGTTCTTCGGTCTTATTGTTGTGGTCCAAAAACTAAAGTGTCGTTTATGGAGCCCAACAACTGTGTAGCATTCAAAGTTAAGGGATGGATAGGTTATGGATTTGTAAAGGACATTCTGGAGTATGAAGTGCCCCTGAAGGGCACCCGGGTGGCCCTCAATCTCCAATACATCACCAACCAATACTGTAAAGAAACCTTGACTCCAACTAGCACTTTTCGCTTTTGGCTTTATCTAATGAAAACTGTTGTAGGTACCTGGCATGAAAACAATGTCTGCCTCATTTTGCATCAAGATGTCCAATATTCTGTTTCCTACCGGCATTTGCCTCGAGATACATATGACATATCCAACCATGGGATCATTCTGACCCCCATCAACCATTTTAGCCTTTTGGAAATAAACAACCCCACAACTAACCCGCCACCCTTCTTTTAAAGTTGTTCCCTATTATTCAATTTACTGTCTAGTTGTTTTTTGTGTTTGGATCCTAGGTACCTTCCTCGTAGTCTTTGATTGCAATCTCTTTCCTTCAAAATTTGAAATATTGTTCCCTTGCATTCGTTTCTGTGCTCTCAAGCAATCGTGCAACATTTGCAAGATGGACTTCAATCCAAAACTTATGCAAAAACTTTGCATTGCAAAATTTCACATCCAAATCAATGGCCATAACGGTAAAGGCAGACAAAAGGGATAACATAGACAAAAGTTGAAGCAAAAGAAAGTGTGCCTCCATCCTTTGACACCTTGATACATGGGTATTGACCCATCACCTAAATCTCTTCTTCCATGTGGTCATTCTCCTCATTCACATTTCCAAATTATCATACTTGTCACTGACCTTGTCAGCCTCATCATCCTCATTGTCCTCATTGTAATCCTCATCTTCTTCCGAACGATATTGATTGTCCCACACGCCATCATCTAAAAACCCATCAGAATTTTCTGGGCTCTCTCCCTCCAAGTCAATTACACCACCTTCAACATCTTCCTCTTCATATAGTCCCTCCTCATCTTCATCTTCACTCACCTCTTGCGCAATTTTTTTCACTTGGTAATCTTCAAGATTTTGCTGCAGAAACGTTTTGTTGAATTGGCGGTCATTCAAATTCTTGTCCTTGTCAAATCTTGGATGGTTCCTAGGGAACAAAGATTTTGATGCATCGGGCAAGAAGGCAACACTGGAAAGGTCGGGAATCAATTTTTGCTGTCCTGTGTGTAAGTTCCACAACCATTGGCGGCAATAAAAATCAACAGGAAGCCCCTTTAGAACTTTAGTAAATTTTGAGTCAATGGGCTTAGTCGGCAACTTGCAAACCCTCATGCGCAATGTCTTCCCAGAAACGTTTGCAGAGTCTTCCATGACCAAATCCAAGCGGCAAAAGAATATGTTTGCTCTCTTGGAGCGATATCCAAGGGTTTTGATGGCGAAGCAATTTCCGCGGGCATCCCATTCATTGTCACTGTGTGCAGCAACTTCATGGATGACTCTCTTGTAACGTTCAGGAAAGTTGTTCATAACAGCAAACTTTAGGCAAGCAGCATGCAACTATGTTTTGACCAAAGTCGGCTGAGATAGGGATTGTCAAAGGGGTAGGTAGCAAAGTAAAAGTCTACTTACACGACTACAATTTTTTTGAAAATTCTTCAAGTCAGAAGACTCTTGGTTTTTGCCGGCTAGCTTGCATTCAACTTGATACTTTTGGGCCATTACATGATGTTCATAATGATTATATGCTCAAACAAATATCAAGAAGTTGTGTTGGTATTTGTTGTTGAAATCCATAAAATCGTAAAAGCTGGCAACGGCAATTTGTCAAAATATATTGATTGCTGCAATCCGACAGGCTGCATTGAAGAGGCTTTTGGAGCCTTCTTCCAATTTTGGACCCCAGCAGCGGATTCCTACCTTTTCAAGGTAACCATGAATATAGCCAATGAATTCTTCCTGGATGTGGATAATGTTCCTACCAACTTTAATCCTACCCGCACTTTCCCCTCTCAAGGTCTCAACATCTTGCTCAGAGATCAATTGAGCAGAGCTGGAATCCTTGGCAAAGTGCTCAAATTCGTTGATTGACTTGAAATTGGTACAGAATTTGCGGATGAACTCTTGGTTTGCAGGAGGTGGAGTTGAACCGGTCTCAAGTAATCCCCAGAGAAGACAAATATGGACAAACAGGCATTCCTAGGTGAATAGCATTAGTCAGTTCTACAAAAACCCCAAAAAAATGAATAATATGAGAAAAAAACTTTGGTTTGCTTAAAATCTGGCGGAAAGTCATTGGTAACCATCTGGTTGGGTTTCTTCTTGCTTGCAGACCCCGGAGTGCTATTCAAGTTTTGTCAAGACTTTGCAGCTTTGGCAATTGGAGTGGATGGAGAAGCATGAGAACTTGAAACAGGTTCAGACTGAGCACAATGAAAGTCCTTTTGTGCATTGCGAGTGATTTTACTTTCTCGTTTGTTGAAAGATTTATTCACAGCTTTTGAAGGTGCAGTTGAGGATTGAGAGGTTTTTTTTGATGGTCTTGTGATTCACAACGGAAGTGTTCTTGACTTGGGTGTTTTGAACAACTGAAACAGTCTTGGGCTGCGAGGACATTCCAGATGCAATAACTTGGTTTAACTACTGATTGGTGAGTTTGAGGTCTTTCAATTCTTGGTTAAGGGATTCAAGGTCTTTCTGATAAGGAGGGGCTTGCTGAGATAGGAGCATTTGAATCATACCATTTAACCTGATCAAGGGTAATGGTGGAAGATGCAGTATCAACGGGTAGGCACATTTGTTGAGGTACGGAAGTTGACTCCCCGTTTACAATTGGAGAGGGATTCATAGACATATTGGGCAAGGATAGATGAAGAATATCAAAGTTGAATGGGGTTTTTTTTGTTCTTCAGTAGTTCCAGAGCAGACAGATGAGATGGTCGGGTGTGGGAGTCAATGAACACTGGGCACTAGAGGTAGGTGAATTCATGAAGACCTGTCCCAGGAGAGTGGTGCTTGACCTGACAATTTTGGGTACTGAGGGCGCTTGAGGTGTCGCGCAAGTGTCATAGTGAATATTGCATGGAGACACCTCAAGCGCGCGGATGACAATTATGCATAATCGTCAGCACATTGCACGTAGTGTGAGCTAAGTGCGCTGTTGAGTAAGGAGCTGTTGATTCATATCCATTTGGCTGATCACCCCGGAAGAGGTGTACTTACCCCAGCATTCTATGATGTGGGTGGCACATACCAGTCAATGAACTGCTCATAGAAATTATGTAATCTAACACTTTCTATTCCCAAGTACATTAGCTAAGGGCTTGGCATTGGTGAAGCACATGCTTTTTTGCGGGCACAATGACAAGAATGGGCCAGAGTTTTTGCCTTTTTCAGACATTGCCTGGTCCAACATAACTTTCCCTCTTTGGCTGTGGATTTCATAATGCTGAAGCAAGTGATCAAAGCTAAGTAGTATGAAGTAGGCTAATCATGGGATATGAAATGAGGTTGTGGAGTGCTGTGGGGCAATGAACGCTAAAGTTGAGGAGGCAGCATGCAGGTTGGTGAAAATTCATATTTATGCCACATGCAGGATTGGTAGTGATCCGCTAGGTGAAGATTGACAAGGATCTGTCATTAGTTATGCATTGGCTTGAATCAACTGTTAGGGGGAATTGGCAAAAGGATCATCAAATCAACTTCAGATCATTGGATTGGCTAAGGATTGGAATATTAGTAAGGAGGATCAGTGCAGATCACATAGAGGCAGTGGGAAAAGGAGTCTTTCATTAGAAGTTTACATTCCTTTGCTATTTTTTTGTATATACAAGGAAGATTATCTTTCATTGGGGAGGATGAGATGATTATTAAGGGGGAAGATCATTGGAGATTATAACAAAAAATGGAAATTATCAGAGACTATTGCTTTATTGGAGTATAAGAGTATATTTTTCGCAGCAAATTATAGTTACATTCTTTTCTTCTGTTACCTTGGAGTTTAATTAGCAGCAAGAGTTCTTGGAGGTCATATTTAAGGAAATAGTTTAAGTGGGGAGCTCGTGGGGGAGTCCGTCTGGTTTATTTACTATTATTTCATTCCGAGTTAGCTTTATTGGTTTCCAGGTTGGGTGCGGAAGTGGAGTTTGATTGGGAATTACAGAGGTACAGGAGTGTGACTCAAGGCTAGTGGGCTTTCCAGAACTTGGAGAAAGATTTTTGCAGAGAATACAACAAACACACAATCTCTTTCCACAAATTGGGGGTCTGGCGGGGAAATTCCTTTCTCTGTTATAATACCTGGTACCATCTGCCAAGATATACCTTTTTTTTAGTTTTTATTCTTTCTTTTACATCAAAGATGATGGGATATATTGAGGCTGGTTTGTTTGACTCACTTCCGACTCACCAACAGGCAACTGGTAGCGCGCCACCGCATCAAAGGACTTGTTCTCAGACCGCCAGTGCAGAAGGGCTGCCCCCAAGAGTGGCCATGGGGGTACAATTGACATATGCCACACCAGAGATTCCAGAGGAGCAGCAAGGGAGAGGAGAAAAAATAAGGCCAAAGGACTACACTGCAGTTAGGTTTTTTCCAGAGGATTTTCACCGATTTCTGGAACGGTTTGAGAATGCAGCCAACAGCAAAGGCGCAAATTAATTCAGCAGGGGTGCATGCAAATAGTCAGCTTCATTCCAGATGATGAAGATCTGCGGGACGTGGAGGATATGGAGGGTTACTGAGAAAGAAATTTGGAAAAATTGCAAGGGAAAATAGTGGAAAAATAGGAGTCACAGGAGCAGATGTTTGGAAAAGTGGAGCTCAAGCTTCTTGCATCCAAAACGGCAAGGGAAGGAGGTATTTCCTTGAGAAATTATTTTAGTGTGTATTGTTCCTCATTTGATCACATTTTGAAGTACCTTCTCCGCAATGAAATTTTGGCGGAGCATACTTGCTCTTTCAGGAGAACTATTATGCTGGGGCTTAGCTCTGAGTTGCGTGGAAGTGTCCATAGAAAGCTTTACAACAGAGGATTAATTTATAGGTTGTGGGACGGAGGGGTAACCCAACTCCTGGACATGAAGGACATCTGCGCAGGGGTCCTAGGAGATTTGAAATTAGAGGAACTTATGGAGGAAGACCTGAGAAGAAGGATGTTCAGGTGAAAAGGGTCAAAGGGCTGGTAAAACCAAACAAAACTTCTGAAATGAAGGAGATGTTTAAAAAAATGGGTCTTTTCTGGCAGAAAGCTATAGTGAAGCCAGCTGCAACAGTCCTGGAACCATCAAAAACAATATCTAATGCGCCAACTCAGGCGCCATCAAGGGCACTGCTAAGGAACAAAGGAGAGCCCCTTGTCTTCCAATGCTATTACTGCTTGGAAGACAGCCATCTTAAAAGATTGTGTAAAGAAGTGAGTGTGGACCTATGGAGCAAGATAGTTAAGAAGGATGGAAGGTATTTTTTTACCCTTCCTGAGAAACTATATTGAATATTCTAGATCAACCTTTGCCATAAGATCTGGCTTGAGAGGTGGAGGCAGAGAAAAAGGAAGCTAAAGCTTCAGCAGGGTACACTTTTGCTTTAACTTGGTAACCCCCAAAAGTTTTGGCAGCGGCTAGATCTGTTTTCTCCAGTGAAAGGAGAACGGGCCTTGATTGTCAGACTTCTGAAAAAGCACCGGAACAGGAAGTTGTAGTCAAAGTGGGTGGATCCTGCAGGAGGGCCGGAGCATTTGCCAAACTGACCATCTGGTTTCCCTAAATTTGAAGGAACTAGCGGCAATCTCACCAGTAATGGCAGATTAAATGGTTTTGGCTTTCAGGCAGTTTGTGGGGAATAAGGAGGACCACCCAAAACCCAGAGAAGAGGCAAAGTTTGGTTCTCTCAATGCAGGGAGGGACCCTTTAGGAGTTTTTGGTGCAATGATGTACCCTTTAGGATTTAGAAATGCAGATAAGAGGAAAATGGTGTTGGGAAATGGTTGATAGTGGTTCAATGGAAAACTTCCTTCCATTGAAATTGGCAACCAACCCTAGATTGGTCCCACACAAGGGAAAAATTGGGTTGCAGAATTTTGGAGGTTTTGAATGCGTGGCCAAAGGGGTGGTGGAGAAGTAAATGAAAGAAGTGGAAAAGATATTGGCTCCGCTGTTGTACTTTGTAGTAAGCGGGTTGGAGGTCATACTTGGTAGGCCTTTCCTTTTTTCCTTCCAGGTATCTCTTTGCTTCCAACTGGATAATAGCAAGTAACCCCTTACTCTTGCAGAAACCTTGGGGAAACACTACAAGAAAACCATCTGTTGGGCTGAAAGTGGCAGATGGGAACATCAGAAGGGCTTCCCTCTTGCAGAAGGCAGCCACAACAATTTGGAGGAGGATTTTTAAATTTCTGCTGTGTGGCCTGTGCAAGGAACTCTCTGTTCTTGCGCAGAAGGTTGAAAGATAAGGAGCAGGGAGGATGAAACCCTGTAGCGCGGTCCAACATGCTTTGGGCAGTATGGAGAAGAGCGGGGATTGGTGGAAAAATTATGGGAGAAGGGATAGGATCAAAAGTGAGTCCTTCCTTGAATGCGCCTCCAATGGGTGTGAGGACAAGCAGCAACCCGTGTGCCACAATCTTGAGAAATACATATTTTTTTGCAGGTAGACAATTAAAAATAGAGGGGACAACCAAGGGATTGAATTTGGTTGAGGTGCGGGTCTTTGGAAGCAAACACAAACCAGTTTCTAAGAAAGTACAGCTGCAGAACAAGCCAATGCCTCAGGACCTCAAAAAACCAATGTGGCCTATCAATTGGTCAAGGGATCCTTATGAGTTGCCTTTTAAACCCCTAATACTTGAGAAGGATCCAACAGGCTTGATGGAGGAGCAGATGGCTAAACTCACCTTTTGGCCCAAGGTGTGGTTGCAAGAGGTGGAATTACAATTACTCAAGGGGGTGATTTTCATGCGGAGGAAATTGCTTTCCTTTTTTCTGGAGGAACAGGGGTTGCTCAGGCATGAGATTTCCAACTCCTACCGGATAATTAAATTTCCCAAAGATACTTGGAAGATAAAACCCATTCCCATTGCAGCAGCGGGTAGGGATCAGTTTACAGAGTTGGTGCAGGAGCGTTTTTGGACGGGTCTGTACAAGCCTTCTTGTTCTAGTTATTCTAGTCCCACTTTTGTGGTACTAAAGAAGGATGGGAAGATTCTGCAGATTGTCAATGAACTGCAGAGGTTAAACTTGGTCACAATCAGAGACGCGGGGTTGTGTCCGCACGTGGAGGAGTTGGTGGAGAATATGACCAGAAGAGTCTGCTACGGGTTAGTAAACGCCATGGGTAGGTACAATCAGCAGGAGCTACATCTGGAGTGCTTTCAAATGACGGTTTTTGAAATGCAGTTAGGGATACTTCAGTTAACACAGCTTCCAAAGTGGGAAACTAATTTGGTAGCGGTTTACCAGGTGCAGATGAAGTGGATTTTGAAGGATGATGTTCCGGAAACAGTGCGGATATTCATTGAAAAACCGGGTATCAAAGGTCCACAGAGTGATTATGGCAGAGAAAATATTGAGGGAAATTTGGGAATAAGGCGGCTTTTCTGGGAGTATGCGCGGAATTTGGAGAGAATCCTGTTCCAGATTGAAGAAGCGGGTTTGACCTTTTATGTTAAAACGTTTGTGGTGTGCGTTCCAGCCTTAGAAGTCCTTGGCCACAAGGTTTTGGCAAAAGGGAGAATGATCAAAGTTAACAAAGTTTTGGAATGGCCTACTCTGTGGAATGCTACCCACATTTCCCAGTTTTCAGGTCTATGTGGATGGGTATAGATCTTCATTGAGCTTTTTGGAGATATCTAGCCTGTTGCAAAAAAAGAGTAGGAAGGGGGCTGAGGGGGTGTGGATGGAGGAATTTGATCAAGCGTTCCAGGAGCTGAAGGAGATTTTTGGGCAGCAAATAATATTGAAGGACCTTGACTACAGAAATGGAGGGATCTGGCTAGCTTTGGATTCAAGCAAGTTTGGTGCAGGAGGTGTGCTGACCCAAGAGGATAAAGGGAAAGACAGGCCAGTACTCTATGAGTTGGTAACCTTTTTAGAGGTAGAATCTTGGTACTTGCAGCCCAAGTTGGAGTTGTGTGGGGTGAAGTGGATTGTGCGGAGATCACAGCATGTGCTGTGGGGGTTTTCTTTTAAAATACTGGTGGATGCAGAAGCGCTGTCTAGAATGATGAATTCCCCACCTTTCCTAATTCTTCTATGAAACAGTGGATTGCATACTTACAGTTTTTATATTTCATGGTCAGGCAAGTTCCTGGGAAGGTGTTGACAAGGCCTGATGCCTCTTCCCAGTATTTGGATGTTGGGCGCTTGGAAGAAGGGGATTTGGACATGGATAAGAAGCTTCTGATGTTGGAAGCAACGGCTTCAGAGTTTGGGAAAATTTTTCTTTTGCAAGGACGGGAAGTTGTGGAAATGGCAACTTCCAAGACCCTTGGTTGTGTTCACAAGGGGGGAGGATCAGGAGTATTTGATGTGGAGTCTTTACAATTACTTAGGCCCTTGGGGAGAGGTGGAGACAGGGAGGAGAGTCAAGACCAGGTTCTGGTGGCCCTGTATGGGGCAAAAGGTGCGAAATTGGGTGTGGAGTTGCAAAGATTGTCAGAGGCAGAGTACCAGATTAACTAGGGAGGTGGGTATTCCAATGGGTGAGGACGCCCTTTTTGGGAGGTTCAAACTGGACGTGGTCCATATCAATGCAGGAAAGTTACCGTATCTGCTTGTGGCTGGGGACAACTTGTTGCGGTGGGTGAAGGCCGTCCGTTGGTTAAGCTGTTGGCAGAGAAGATAAGGCCGTTTTTGGAGGAGGATTGGTTTTATTTTTTTGGGTGTTTGCGGCTCATCACGGTGGATGGCAAGGCCGGGTTCCAGGGTGATCTTTGGAGGCTGGTCAAATCTTGCCGCGAAAGGTTTGGGTGAGTTACAGAATATAATCCGGATGGAGCGGGGGAAATAAAAAGGGGGCATCAGCCAATCAAGGATGGCATGGTAAAGATCTGGCAAAGGAACGGGAAGAAGTGGAGGGAAACCTTGCCAGTTGTGCTGTTTGCCAATCAGATATTGGTCAAGCAGGGGACATGTTATTTGCCTTACAAGCTTTTTTATGGGCAGAAGCAGGTGCTTCAGGTGGGCATAAAAACCTTGAATTACCTTGCTATTGAATTTCCAAAGGTTTAGAGCACAGAGGATCTAGTTTTGGCGCGAAAGGAGCAACTTTTGCAGCAAAAGGAGATGGGAGCAAGGGCGGAAAAGAGGCTTTGGGACAGTTGGGCTAAGTTGGTTTGGTACTGGGACAGGCGTTGTGCCAATTTCTTATGGGACCCTTTGCAGAGAGGTGACCTGGTTCTTCTTTATAATTGGGCCTTGGAGACACCATGGGTTAAGCTGTTTTCTGATTGCTGGAACTGTCCTTATTGGGTTGTTAGTCAGATTCAGGGTGGGAGTTATCAGTTGGAGGAATTGGATTGCATTATGCTCAATCAGAAGGCAGCGGCGGCTCAGGTTTTGTAAACCAAGAGAGTGGAAATCCCCTAGTTGTCCTTAAGTTCCTGTATCAATTGTCCTATCTTCTGTAAGGATAAAGATGATCCAGTAAAGAGAGAGAGAGATAATAAGGAAAACAAACATTCTGGTGTTCCTAGTTATTGTGGCTTTGAACCGGCTAGGACAAATTCTCACCAATTCAAACTTGTCCCGCAGTAGCCCAACCATACTTCCATCCATAAAGAAAAAAGAAAAAGAGAAAAATTCCAAGAGAAAAATTCCCAGAAAAAAAGAGGAAAAGTAAAAGAAAAGGAAAGAAAGAGTTTTTTTTGTTCTTTTTTGTGGCGCTCCTTTTCCTGCTTCCTCATCATGCTTTCCGCCCCACCTTTTGTTTCCCCCGCAGGGCTTTTCCTTGCGTATAAGGAACGAGAATTGTGCCGGGCCCCCATTCCTGAAATTTTAAAACCCAAATCCAGTACTAATTCAAGAACCCAATCAATTCAAAGAAATTAGAAAACAAACATTGTGGGGTGTCTAGTTTTTATGTCTGTGAACGGGCTAGAGGGCCCCCTCAGCAAATCAGGCTTCCCCTTCTTTCCTAGCGCCCCCCCACATCTTGGAAGCTGTCCTCAGTGGTTTGCAACCTGCCGCTCTGCTGGCAGAGAGAGAGACGCGCAGCCTCATCCAATCCCATGCTGGTTTTTTCCACCAGCCATTTTCGCAAACTTCCTTCCAGGCGCACCTTCTGTTTCCAAAGCCCTTGAAGACCCAACTTCCTTCTCACCATTTATACCATTGATGCCCAATCCCTTCCCATTCAGCAACTGAAGCACCGCCCCGCGTTTCTGTCGTACCAATGCCAAAATCTTGGCTAGCCATGATGGGAACAGCCCTGCAATTGGCCCATCAATTCCGCACTCCCCGCAATCCACGTCCTTCCATTCTTCAACCCCTCCTATCCTCTCTGCAAGAACCATCCGCCTCTGGTTGAAATAATTCAACACCTGGCCCCTTCCTTCCACCAGTGCTTCTATCCTCTCTGCAAGGCCCATCCACTGTTCATTGGTTCCTGAGCCGCAAGCAATATCCGTTCCCATCCCCTTCTCCACAAGAATTGCCTGCCATGCGCAATATCCGCTTCCTGTTCTCTTGTCCTCAATTTCTTCATAGCAACAAGCTGATCCAAATCTGAAAAGACCGGCTTTCCCAACAACTATCCTGTACCCGCTGGGGAATCCAATCCCACTTTTTAATCCATTGTCTGGTTCTTGTGTCCGCACCAGCAATAACTTCTCTTCTCACCATAAATGCAAACCCGGGGCGCAGGGGCTGTAGGGAGCTGAAGACCATTCAAATAGTTCTTGAGTTACCTTGCCAACTCTGAGAGTTCACTCAACAAAGGGATGGTCACCAGTGGTGGGGCCAGAGCTCATGCTGCCTTGTAATCCAATCCCACTTGGAAGTGGACACCCCACGCGCGCATGCATTTTAATGCAATTCCCTGTAATCCAATTCTTCTTGCAACAGGCCCCCCCGCACGTGCCTGCCTTTTAATCCAATTTGGCATAATGCGATTCAGCTTTAAACTGAACATTGCTGCGCACCTGCCTCCGCCGCGGATTGTTTCAAATTGCCTTCCAAGAAACAAGCCTTGCGCTTCCCCCATCTTCCCAACATTTCCCCCTTCAGCTTTGGCCAATCCAGGTTCTGGTAGCCTTCCATCTTTTCTATGCCCCAAAGCTCTTCCGCTCCCATGATGAACAGGACAGTATGGAGCCCCTTTTTTCAATCCAATGCGCCTTTGGAGTCTGAAATTACTTCATATTGTGAGATGAATCCCTCCAAATCCATGGCGTTGAATTGAATGTGAGGGTAATTGTTTCGGTCAATGAGGAGATTGCTGGAGGAGGAAGAAGAAGGAGGAGGGACTTCTGGTAGCATCTTGAGTACCTTTGATAGAATTGAGACCAAAGAATTTCCCAGACAGACCCCAGATGCAGAAACCAAGAGTGTGGAAATGCTCTAGTTATCCTCAAGTTATGGAATCAATGTTCCTAGCGTCTGTAAGGATAATTGTTAGAATTCAATTTTTTACATATGTGACTTTCACTGGAGTTTGAAGTATCTTTGATTGGAGTGATTTGATTTTTATTATTGTTTTTATTGAAGTATTAAAATAATGGGTAATATATGACTAGGCTGTCTTTCTTGTATTTTGATTTTCAGAATTTCCAATCATATCATTTCAGATACCATGTCACTTAAACTGCTTATGCTAATTTTACCTAATTAATTTTTTACTTGACCAATTTTTAACCTATTGTTTATTTAGTCTATATAAACACTGGTGCTCTCAAGTGTAATCCATCATCTGTGCAGCCAACACATCAACCTGGTGGCCTTTTCCTCCTGTCTTCAGGTCAGTTAAGCTTGATGTTATAAGCTCCTTTCATTCTTTTCTCATTTACTTTTACTTCATCAGAGCTTAAGTTTTTTTTGTTTTTACACAGTTAAAAGCACATTCTCTGAGAGAAAGATGGCTGGAAACCAGGACCTCTGGATTGATTTCAATAATAGGAGAATTAAGAAATGGAATGAATAAAAGTAGTTGACAAATTGACAAAACAAGAATTAGAATGAAAGATCAAACCAACAAGAGAAATGTGATTCTGATTGGTTTTTGAATCAGCACGTGCCAATTTTCTTCATGGCCTGAGTGGAGAGCGCGGACATCTGCTGATAGCTGATTAGAATAGAGAATATGGAAAGAATGAAGAGAGACAGACAGATCAGTTGTACTTAGCCAGTAACCTCTTCAGATGAAAGGAAGTTGTCTTGAATTCTTCTAAGTTCGGCTTTTAACTGTGGGAGAAAGATGGCTGGAAACCAGGACCTCTGGATTGATTTAAACAAGAGAATAATGAAGAAATGGAATGAATAACAGTAGTTGAAAAATTGAAAAAACAAGAATTTGAATGAAAGATCAAACCAACAAGAGCAATGTGATTCTGATTGGTTGTTGAATCAGCACGTGCCAAGCTTCTTCATAGCCTGAGTGGAGAGCGCGGACATCTGCTGATAGTTTATTGGAATAGAGAATATTGAAAGAATGAAGAGAGACAGACAGATCAGTCGTACTCAGCCATTAACCTCTTCAGATGAAAGGAAGTTGTCTCAAAGTCTTCTAAGTGACGGCCAAGGATCTGTGGATTGAGTTCAATCAGTGCATTGCCGTGGATTGCTCAAAATACTTTGAATCAATCTTTTACCCGCTTGAGACGCTTCTGGACTTGACTGTGTTGTGAGGAGGAACTTGATGGATGAGAGTGTTAGAGAGGAGGAATAGGGAATAGATGGGAATGAGATGTTGAGGAGAATGACAAAGGTGATAATTGTTGGCGTGGATTAATGGGTCATCCGAGTCACAGTTGGGCAGCTGAGAAAAGAAAAGGGCAGCGCTTGCGAGTCTGTTGGAGCTGAGCCAGGAATGAAACACCTGTACCAGGACGCCAGAAAGGCAGGCTTCAGTCTCAAGTGGAAGCTTGAGGACGCAATTTTTACAACAGCCCTCCTTGATTCAAAGTGCAAGAGGTCTAAGTACTGACGTGATGAATTAGTCTGAGAATTGAAGTTTTGCTGGCGGCTTTGGTAAGTCCGTCTGCTACCATTTGATCCAACTTGATGAGTTGGACCTCAATGGCTTTGTTGGATATGTCTTCTTGAAGAACTTTGGTCTTCAGGTCAATGAACTTTGTTTTTGAGTTGCTTCCAAAAATCTTTATTTTTTTGGCCAAACCTTTGTTGTTGATCATTTGGATGCTTGCTTTGATGGGCTTTCTCCAGAGTTCATGGATCAGGTAATTGATCCACCTGCATTCAAGTTTACCGTTGCTTAGAGCGTTGCACTAGGCTTTGGTCAATGAGTAAGTGATGTTTCTCTGGCGTTGACTGGTCCAATAGAGAGGTGATCCCCGGTAGAAGAAAATGAACCCTTTTTGGGAGGTTCTAGTGACTGGATTGTCAGCCCAGGTAGAGTCACTGTAGCAGATGAGGTTATCCAAGTTGTTTTTCTTGGAAATAAGAAGTTGTTGATTTTTGGTGCTTCCGAGATACTTCCATACCCTGAGGACCTCCTTCCAGTGAGCAATCCCAGGTTTTTCAGAAAACCTTGCCAGAGATGACACAGCATAGCTATGTCCGGCTGAGAAAGTCCAGCTTTGAAGTTGAGTCTTCCTATGGGAGACTGGTAGGATACCCCCAACTCGTGGAATTCTTCTATCTCGTTGATGCTGGCTGGTTTGAGATGAATCCCAGGAGTGCAGGGAGTGCTCATTGGCTAGCAGTTGGTGAGATTCAGCTCCGACAGACCTTTATTGATGTGCATCGGAAGTGATAACCATATTCCTTCTGGAGATTGTTTGACCTTCATGCCAAGTAATGTATTAGCAGGATGAGCTGACAAGTATTTGAATTTGTTGAGGAACGCGTCTTTGAACTTGTTGAAATTTCCTACCACGAGTAGGTCATCTACATGGACAAATATTGCTGATTGCTGATTGGTACCTAGGGAGAGAAAAGGGTCTGCTTCAGAGGGGATGAACCCTTGATCTTGGATCCATTTGCTCAACATCTTGTACCAATTCTTTGGTGCTTGCTTGAGTCCGTACAGGGATTTATTGAGCTTGAGAATTGTATTTTTTCTTTTTGAGCAAGTTGGTTGTTGTATGAATACATCTTCCTCCAGAGGAGCATGCAAGAACGCTCCTTTGACGTCAAACTGCAGCATATCTAGATTAAGGTCAACCGCCAGCAGTAAAACTGCCCTTAGTGATGCCACCTTGCCCGTGGGGGCATAGGTTTCAAAGTAGTCAATCCCGTAGCGCTGATTGAATCCTTGCACGCAGACTCTTTACTTGTAGGTTGGGGCTTCTCCATGTGTGTTCCCTTTGATTCGAAAAGCATAGGTAACGTTGGGCAAGTTGCTCAGCTTGGGTCCTTTGTAATCTTCCCAGACTTTGAAGTCTTTTCAGGTGTTCAACTCCTTGTGTAGAGACTTGGACCAGACAGGAGAGCAAAGAGCCTCCGCTGGTGATTTGAAAACTGATTTAGAGAAGTATCCGTACCATTCTGGAGGTCTAAGTTCTTGACGATTCCAAAGAGTTCTCCATCTTGGAACCAGCTCTTGAATTACTTCATCATCAGCATTATCTTCTGGTTCTGAGTTGGACTCAATAAATTCTTCTTTGACTGCCGGGTCTGCCTTGTTCTGGATTTCAGAGGTGGTTGGAGATTTGATTGGAGGGTGAGTTTGGTCCACAATGGGTTCACTTTGATTTGTTGGGTAGTTGTCCAATGTTGTCAACGGAGATTTAGTGAATTTTACGTTCTTGGTTTCTATGATGCTGCTGGTGCTGGTCAAGATTTGGTAGGACAGGAGCTTGGGGACATATCCAACGAGTCTTCCTGGTGAGCCTTTTTCATTGAACTTCCTTGGAGACTGACTCCCAAGATCCAGATAATGGAGGCTGCTTCCTATTGGTTGAAGATAGTCAATTGGTAACGATTGTCCATGCATTAATTCCCATGGCGTGAGATCCTCAGAGTTGGGTATTTGATTCAGAGCCAGAGTACAGCTTCGGATCACTTCATGCCAATAGTTCTTAGGAAGTTTTGACGAGGCAAGGGTTGCTCTGACGGATTTGGCTACTTTTTGGTTTGCTCTTTTGGCTCTTCTGTTGTTTTGTGGATGATAAGGTTCCAATATTACTCAGCGTATCCCCTTGTTCTCAAAGAATTCAGTGAGATCCTTGCTTATGAATTCACCTCCCCAGTTGCAGCAGAATTCTGAGGGGAAGTGGTTGAGCCAATTGTATTCGTTTAAGAGAATGAATTTGATTGTTTCCGCTGCGTCGCTCTTGTTTCTCAAAGGGAACGAGATGATGTATCCGCTGAAGTTGTTGACCATTGTCAAAGAATATCAAAATCTTCCTTTTGATGATGGTGAGATTGGCCCAATCAAGTCGGCGTGAACACGCTGAAATATTTTTGCTGCATTTGCTTATGAACCTTTGAAGCTTGTTTGCGTAATCTTGCTTTTGTTGCAGCTGGGGAAGGACAAGTTGGTCTTTGTATCTGCCAAGAAGGATTTACCTAGGAATCTTTCCATCCTGGTGATTCCTGCATGTCCAAGTTTGAGATGAAGTTTGTTAAACCTCTTCAGTTCAGAATTCTTGGTCCCATGGTAGCTTTGGTTTGAGGACACTTCTACGTGCAGGACTTTATTAACAATCTTTCCTTGCAGAATTACTGACTGATTGGCGAGCATTTTGAAAGTAGGTGTATTTTCTGCATTGTTCACAACCAGCTTTGCTCCCTTTTTGAGAAAAGCTCCCATTAAGAGCAGATTGAAGCAAGCTTCCGGAGTCCTGGAAGCATTTAAAAGCTCAAAAGTTCCAGAGTCAGTTATGATTGATCCCGTTTGTCTTCCTTTTATTTTGAGTGATGCGCCAGGTTTTCCAGTTTTGATCACATTGGAACCGTCCTCTACATTCATCATCTTGAACCAGTCCTTATAAGTTATCATTTGAATTGAGCTTCCTGAGTCTAAGATGAAAGGTTTTGAATCCGTAGAAAATATGTTGGTAAACCAGAAATAGTAAGAGAAGAAATTTGAGACTTCTTCCTTTTTATTCTTTTCTGGTTTTTGGGATTTGAATCCTTTTGGTCAAAGTTTGGGAAATTGGATCCAACACTTCTCACAAGGATGGTTTTGACCATCAGGATTGTGTACACCATTCTTGCAACGTGGATAGCTTGAGTAGAGGTTCATTTTGGCTTTGGAAGTAGGAACTCCTTCATTGACCTTTGCATTTATTTTGTTTTTGTGTTGTATGAGGTGATCCAGAACTCTTTCGACGTTTATTTCCTTTTTACCGGGCATTATTTGAGATGAAATACTTTTAAGAGTCAATGGGAACTTGAATAATATGAGATACGCTGTCAGCTTGCTACTATTGCAGAGCAAGCTGCAAAATTAACTAAAATAACATAAAAATAATAATAATACAACTAAACTGAGAAGGAGTAGGAAAACCATGAATATTATTACAGAAATGGATTTTTCCATCCAAAATTAGGTAGGGTCACTAACTGACCCCACCCTTGAAATCCAACTCCTTATATTTTAAAATAATTAAGGAAAAAAGAACCAAAATAGTATGGCTGCAGTATTGAGCTTTTTGGCCAGTTAAATATTTCACACACATTGTCACGTATAGTTTTCACACCTAAAATTCAGTCAGAATTGAGGTGTTGTGTATATTTTAGGAGTTACGGGCGGAAATGTGTTTTGTCACAATTCCCGCACGCAGCCGCGGCAGCCACAGCACTCGCGCGCAGCTGAGATACAGCCTTGTCAGCCCGTCAAGGTTGTGTACGCAGCCCCGGGCCTCTGACAAGTACGCAGCCGCGGGACTACAGGCTGACATAGTGACAGGCCGCCCGGGTACCACGTAAACAGGCTACAACATACACGGGAACTTATTACATATGTAATAAAGGTTCCCGTGGATAGTAGACTGTCTAAATATACATAATATTATATAAAAATACCTGAATAATCCTTACACATATTTTTTATTTAATATAATGCAAAGAATCAAGAATGTCGAAAATAAGACAATGAAAGCTTCAAAAAATATATTAAAATACTTTAATATACTTTTGTGAGAATTAATATACATCAACATTCTTGTGACATACTAAGAAAGATAATGATGTAATAATATAACATGAATTCTCATGACTTATATTTTTAAGTAATTATCTTAACATATCAACTGGAACTTGTAGATAAAGAGTAAAAACAATATTATGACTTTTACTCCAGTTATATGATACATAATGAGAACTTACATGACATCAAAATGTCTGTAGAGATGTCTAATAATATAATTATTATATGACTGGGAACATGTACTCAGGATAATTAATTAAATAATACATAAATAGGACAGATTAGTATTATTCACACGTCCTAATGTCCATTATAAGGTAGAATAATTCCCATACCCTAAATAATTAGATGCTACCCGGGCTATAGCACCAAGGGCACATGACAGGCTACCCCTGGTTACCCTGCTAGCCTTAGTGTCCGTCCCTTTGAGCACCTACAACCCTCAGAAGGACCATATTGGGACTCCAAAAAACTATAAATACAGAGCTCTTTTGAGGATGTTGATGGGCAGAGACTCAGTAATATTCATATCCAGACACCGTGCCAAGGTAATAAAATACTTATGAGAGATAAGTAAGTGATTTATTGCAATTTCTGATCAGTAATATCCATCTTTAAACCTCTTTTTATCAATTAAAACTGCCGAACAACCTTATAACCCCAGTATACAGGTTTAACCCCTCAGTACACGTCCCAAACAGATACCCAAAGGATTTAATAGTATACCAGTGAGTCTTATTATCCTTTCTCTGTCGTGGTAGCTTGGCTACAAGGCCCTACCACTCCATTGTGTATTTTATATACATATTATCATTGGGTATAATAATCTTTAAACTAAAGAACACAAAGTAACCAGGACTACGTGTTTTCATACTGAAATCCCTCAAGAGAGGTGTTAAAGATCCCCAAAAAAATTGTGGCCCCTCTATAAATATTTAATAATCAATTTTGATTTGAAACAATAAACAATAACCAAACCATTTAACCTTGCAATAAGCTTAATCCAAGTATTCTATGGATTTTTGCTGCAATTATTAAATAATATATTTCTTATTTACAATATCACCTCTTGTAGCTAAAGGATAGCAAGGGTCTTGGCATCCAGGAGGCTGACATACGCCAGTATGTCTGATGGTAGCTTGATTCCCACTTCTGAGAGCTTGTTGAGACTGAGTCACACGTTGGTTACAAATTTATCAATGTTGTCTTTTCTGAAGGGAAAATACAGAAAGGAATTGAAGATTCTTGCTTGATTTGCTGATTGGGATGAAGCAAAATAGCTTTTAGTTGCAATCCTGATTTCTTTGGAATTGCATACATTTCCAGCATTAATGATGTTTGTGTGTGTGGCTGGTTCTAGCTTGGTTAACAAAAAGGGGGCCATGTTCTTATTGATTTCGGGGTCTAACTGAACGTCATTCCTTGTGTTTTCCATTATGTGGAGGATGCCTTGTAGATTGAACAGACTCTCCATTTTGAGCTTCCATATAGAGTAATTGTCCTCATTCAAGAGAGGAGTTGATTCTATGAGTGTTTTGAGCGTGATTATTCGCATTGTGCTGTCGCCCCCAGGTCCTGGTGTTGAGTGGTAATTGGTCATCTTGGTGAGTTGCTTCGGCTTTTAACCGTGAGAGAAAGATGGCTGGAAACCAGGACCTCTGGATTGATTTCAACAAGAGAAGAATGAAGAAATGGAATGAATAACAGTAGTTGACAAATTGACAAAACAAGAATTAGAATGAAAGATCAAACCAACAAGAGCAATGTGATTATGATTGGTTGTTAAATCAGCACGTGCCAAGCTTCTTCATGGCCTGAGTTGAGAGCGCAGACATCTGCTGATAGTTGATTGGAATGGAGAATATTGAAAGAATGAAGAGAGACAGACAGATCAGTCGTACTCAGCCAGTAAACTCTTCAGATGAAAGGAAGTCGTCGTGAAGTCTTCTAAGTGACGGCCAAGGATCTGTGGATTGAGTTCAATCAGTGCATTGCTGTGGATTGCTCAAAATAGTTTTAATCAATCTTTTACCCGCTTGAGACGCTTCCGGACTTGACTGTGTTGTGAGGAGGAACTTGATGGATGAGAGTTTTAGAGAGGGGGAATAGGGAATAGACGGGAATGAGATGTTGAGGAGAATGACAAAGGTGATAATTGTTGGCGTGGTTTAATGCGTCATCCAAGTCACAGTTGGGCTGCGGAGAAAAGAAAAGGGCCGCGCTTGCTGGTCTGTTGGAGCTGAGCCATGAATGAAGCACCTGTACTGGGACGCTAGAAAGGCGGGCTTCAGTCTCAAGTGGGAGCTTGAGGACGCAATTTTTACAACATTCTCAACCTAAGGCGCCATCTATCTTCCTTGAAACTTGTTTGACTTTCATCCGGAAGTTGGTCTTTGACTCTTTTGGTGAGGTTGTGAGATGAGGATGAGCCTTGTAATTGAAAATCAAGCTCATCTTATCCATTCAATTCAACACTAGGAATCAGCACCTCAAGAAGTATTCAATCACCATTCTCAAGATCATCGGACCAAGCTTTAGCAGTCAACGGATGGCTTGGATCAACGCAATTTGGAAGTTGAAGCAACCCAGGAAATGACCAGTTGGGCACCACATTATCTTGGAAGTGGTCAATTGATTTGAAGATTGGATTAAGGAACCTTATCATCTGAAAAGAGATAAAGATGGATTGGGTGAAGAGACTGAGTGAAGTTGGTTGATCATTTCAAGCTTTGATCACCATCCTCAACTTTGGAGTCTGCAATCACTTTATGTTGTGAGATGAATCCCTCCACATCAATGGTGTTTAATTGAATTTGAGGGTAATTTTTTGGCTCAATGAGGTTCAGATACCATAACACTTAAACTGCTTATGCTAATTTTACCTTATTAATTTTTTACTCAACCACTTTTTAGCCTATTGTGTACTTAGTCTATATAAACACTGGTGCTTTCAACTGGAATACATCATCTGTGCAGCCAACACATCAACCTGGTGGCCTTTTCCTCCTGTCTTCAGGTCCGTTATGCTTAAAATTAAAAGCTCCTTTCATTCTTTTCTCATTTACTTTTACTTCATCAGAGCTTAAGCTTTTTTTGTTTTTACACGGTTCAAAGACCATTCTCAACCTAAGGCGCCATCTATCTTCCTTGAAACTTGTTTGAATTTCATCTGGAAGTTGGTCTTTGTCTCTTTTGGTGAGGTTGTGAGATGGGGATGAGCCTTGTCATTGACAATCAAGCTCATCCTATCCATTCAATTCAACACTAGGAATCAGAACCTCAAGAAGTATTCAATCACCATTCTCAAGATCATCAGACCAACCTTCAGTAGTCAACGGATGGCTTGGATAGAAGCAATTTGGAAGTTGAAGCAACCCAGGAAATGACCAGTTGGGCACCACATTATCTTGGAAGTGGTCAATTGATTTGAAGATTGGATTAAGGAACCTTATCATCTTAAAAGAGATAAAGATGGATTGGGTGAAGAGACTGAGTGAAGTTGGTTGATCAATTCAAGCTTTTTCATACTCCAATAATTGTTAATCCTATCATCACCATTATTGTGCACTCATCCATCTACCGGTAAACTCAATTTGGCAAATTTTATCATCAAACCTCCAGTAATAGTACTCTCAATAGTGAAACCATCAGCCCACCCCCCGGGCCCATTGACCCACCAATTCAAACTCATCCCATCACTCCAAAAGCATGCTATTGTCTACCAGCCCTGGGCCTGCTCATTTGAATCAAATCTAAAAACGTAGCTTGTCACCACCATCCAACCTGCAAGCCATCAATCAAGTTTAATTGAAAGACTGGGCTCCTTTTTGCTTGCTACCTAACTGCAATCTCCCATTCCTGAGTTTCAAGAATCAATTGAGCTGATCCAAAACACATGCGGTCAATTTGTTGGTTTTTTTGTCACCCTGGATCTTCAGGAGCAAATGAACAATTCCAATTTGATTCCAATCTAGGCTGTTGAGAATCATTTTGGGGTCAAGGATCAAAGATTCAAAGAAAACCTTGAGCAGCCACCATCTCAAATTTCATCAAATCTCCCAAAAAACCCAAATCAATATCAGTTTCAATGGAGGTGGAAGGTAGGTTGATATGAGAAGAGTGTTGCAAGGTGGGCACTATCCCTGAAAGTCCAATGGTCTTCTGACTGGATTAGACATCAGCTTTGTCAAGTAATCTTCCTTGGATTGTGATCTGCTGGTTCTGAAACACTTGAGATCTCAAGTATTTCATGCACTACAAATAAAGATAAATTTGACATAAGCCAAAGGATATAATTTTTTAACACCAAATACTCCATCTTGTCACCAGCATTCTTCTTTTTTCCAAATTTTTCTGATCCCCACGATCATCAACATCTTGCTACCAAATTGACTTGGGAGGATTGTTCTAAAGCCTGAAAACTCAAACTGATCATCAATAATCTAAATATTGCATAAATTTGTCCTAGGAGGATTGGAATATAGTTAGCCTGCTGCATTCATACTCTACCTACATTTTTCTTTCATCAATCATCCATCAATCTACTTTGTATTTCAGTACTCAACTCCAAAAGTCAAGCAACTCAATTTTGCTTATCAGTTATACACAGTCAAATCCAGCCTTTGACAAATACAATGCATCTGAAAAGTCATTCAATTTTTTAACTGAAGAATTTTCCAGAAAATAGTAGAAATTATACTTTGAAGATAGCAGTTGTATTCAAATATGCCTCAAGATGTTTACAAGTTATTCAGCTAATCTTATTAATCAGTCACTAAGATGTATGGAGAATTATTCCAGCAGTTAGTAGAACAAATGTTAATCAAAGTAAAAGAGTTAGTTTCCTTTTTAGGACATTAAATTCATCCAGTGCAAGTCAAGCAGGTGTGTTATAATTTGAGTTTTTATATATGCAACTTTCAATGGAGCTTGAAGTATCTTTGATTGGATTTATTTGATTTTTATTATTTTTTTATTGAATTATTCAAATAATGGGTAAAATATAACTAAGCTGTGTTTTTTGTATTGTGATTGTCAAAATTTCCAATCATAGCATTTCAAATACCATTTCACTTAAGCTGCTCATGCTCATTTTACCTTATTCATTTTTTACTTGACCACTTGTTAGCCTATTGTGTATATAGTCTATATAAACACTGGTGCTCTCAAGTGGAATCCATCATCTGTTCAGCCAACAAATCAACATAAGTTTCCTTTTCCTCCTGTCCTCAGGTCCGTTACACTTGAAGTTATAAGCTCCTTTCATTCTTTTCTCATTAAATTTTACTTCATCAGAGCTTAAGTTCTTTTAACTTTTAAAATAAAGGTTTTCCAGGAAAGAGAGAGAGATAAATAGATAAATAGATGAATTTCCTTTCCTTCCCATATCCTTTTATCCATCGATCATTTAATCCCTCCTCTTTCCTCTTTTCCTTTCCCTTTCCTTTTCCTTTCCTTGTCCCAAGATCCAATATATGATGCCCTCCCAAGAGCTGGGGTTGAGAGTTCTGACTTTATGACCACACTCTCAACCCTAACCTAAGTACAAGCGCAATGTCAGCCCAACAACAAATGTAAAAGCCACCCTAAGCCCAGAACCCTAGCCTAACCCTAACCCATTCCGTTCCTGCTTACCATTACTTACATCCAGTTTTTCCTTCTCATGACCCGGCCCTCTGCCCCACCTCACTCAGAGCCCCCCACTTTCTTTATCTGCTTTGAGCGTGGCATGATTTTCTTCCACACGCCCATAGCCCTGATTGCCCCACCCTACCCTCCCCAACTAGTTGCCCGCAAACCTGGTCAGGCCAGCTCCATTCTTGGGTCTGTAATGTCCAAGAGGGCCAAAGCCCGCCACACCCAATCAAGCCCAACCCATGCCCAGTATTCCAAGCCGCACGTTGCCTACTTCTGAGCCCTCTGCAGCTGCTGCTGAGCCCACAGTGGCCACTGCTGAGACTTTTTGGCCAATTAAATATTTCACACATATTGTCACGTATAGGTTTCACACCTCAAATTCAGTCAGAATTCAGGTTTTGTGTATATTTGAGGATTTACGGGGGGAAATGTGTTCTGTCACAATTCCTGCACGCAGCTGCGGCAGCCAATGCACCCACGCAAAGCTGAGATACATCTTTTTCAGTCTGTCAAAGTTTTGTACGCATCCCCGGCCCTCTAACAAGTATGCAGCTGCGGGACTACGGGTTAAAAAAGTGACAGGCAGCCTGAGAAACTTGGGTACCGCGTAAAATGCTACAACCCACACGGGAACATTCTACATATATAATAAATTTTCCCGTGCATAGTAGATAGTCTAAAAGTACATAAAATTATATAAAAGTACTTCAATAACCTTTTTACGTATTTATTATTAAATATACTTCAAAGTACCAAGAATTTCGAAAATAAGACAATGAGAAATTCTAAAAATATATTAAAATACTTTAATATACTATTATGAGAATTTCTAGACATCAATATTTTTGTGAAATACTAAGAAAACTAATGATGTAAAATATTACATGAATAACCATGAATTATATTTTCAATTAATTATTTTAGTAAATCAACTAAAATTAGGAAATAAGGATTAAAATCAATATCATGAATTTACTCCAATTATTTAATACATAATGAGAACTCACCTGACATCATAATTTCCGTAGGAATGTCTTTTAAAATAATTATTAAGTTACTGGGAACATTTAAAAAAGATAATTAATTGAATAATAAATAAAAAGGACAGATCAGTGTTATTCACACGTCCAAATATCAATTATAAAGTAGAATAATTCCCATACCCTGTGGAATTGGATTCTACCTGTGTTACAGCACCAAGGACAGGTTAGAGGATACCACTGGTTACCCTGCTATCCTCAGTGTATTTCCCTATCAGCCCCTGTACCCCTCAGAAGGACAATATTGGGACTCCAAAAGCTATAAATAAAGAGCTCTTTCGAGGATATTGATGCACAGAGACACATTTATATTTACATCAACACACCGTGCCAAGGGAATCAAATAATTATAAGAGATAAGTAAGTGATTTATGGATTTATTCTGATTAATAATATCCATCCTCAACCTCTTTTTATCAATTTAAACTGCTTAAAAACCTTATAACCCCATTATACAGGTTTAACCCATCAGTGCACGTCTCAAACAGATACCCAAATGATATAATAATATACCAGTGGTGCTTATTATCCTTTCTCTGTCGTGGCAGCTTGGTTACAAAGTCCTGCCACTCCATCGTATATTTTATATACATATTATCTTTTGGCAAAATATCCTTTAAACTAAAGATCCCAAAGTAACCAGGACTACGTGTTTTCATACTGAATTCCCTGAAGAGAGGTGGCAAAAATCCCAAATATAATTGTGGCCGCTCTATAAAAATATTTAAAAATCAATTTATATGTATTGATTTATAACAATAAACCATAACCAAACCAATTAACCTTGCAATATGCTTTATCCACATATTTTATGTATTTTTGCTGCATCTATTAAATAATATATTTATTATTTATTCTATCACCTCTGGTAGCTAAAAGGATAGCAAGTGTCTTGGCATCCAGGAGGGTGACAGTCCTTTAGTTGTTTGATTTCTTCCTTGTTGTCCACAGGTTGCTGAAATTTCATCTCTTTCTTAAATTCTTTCTTTTCTTGGGTTGGTTCATTCCCTTCAGAAATATCCCACAGGGCCAGAGCTTTTTCAACATGTTCCTTCAATATTTCCAATTCTGGAGTCAAATAGCATCCATCAAGGAATTTCCTAATTGCCTGGCTTGAACCAGTCCTCTTGAGGTGCAATGATAAAGCCTTCCTAAGTATGTCACCCTTTTTGTAGTTGGTATTATCATACCCCATCCTAATGAAGTAGACAACCATTTCTTCATAGTTCCCAATAAAATTTCTGTATTCTTCTTTGGTGCTGATGCATCCTTTTTCCCGGATGTGTTTGAGTAGGTTTGGTATGAATTGTTCATTGAATATTCTATGGGGTGTGGCCCTTCCCAAATTCCTCTTCATTTCCTTCTTGAGGATCTCCCATTCCCTGATTTCATGCTCCTCCATGTTTTCCACAGAATCCCTGAGTTTGATGTCTTTGATGATTAAAGTTAACTGCAAGGCCAAGTCCGTCCCTCCAGCAACATGAAGTTCTTCCAATATCAATACTGTTAAAAAATAGTTACACTTTAGTTCCATTGAATTCAAGCTGGGCTTTGGAAGTATCTAAAACTAATCCATTCTGGACATCCTTCATGCTAGAGTTGTTGGAGAGGGGAGGTCCATAGCAGTGTTTCTTGGGTGATGATCCATAGACATTAACTGGGAGTGCTGATGGTTTCTTTCTTCTTCATTGTGACCTGGGAATGTGGTAACCTCTGGACTATCTTCTGGTGGGTCTGATTCTGGTAATATTATGACTGGGCCTTGTCTGATTTCAGTCCTGGGGGTAGAGGCAAACCTAACTGATTGGGTAAATGTGTTTTCTTGTATTCCTTGCATGGTCCTTTCCTGGTTTTTATCCATAAAAAGATTGAGAATTTGGTAAATATCACTGAGTGAGTTCTTGATTGTTGAAATCTCATCTCTGGTCTACTTGAGTTCCTTGTAATGTTCCATAATTTTTTGTTCTTGCTCCTTGATCCTGTCCATGGTTGTATCTCCTGAGGTTCATTCTTCTGAGGCCATGTTATCCTGATCCAATAAGAGGAATTCCTTTATTTTACTGACTAGACTCTTAATCCTCTCCCTAAAAGGTTCTTCAAATCCTTTTTCTTGAATGGTTCATAAAATTTCTTGCTTGTTAATGCTTGAGCTTATTGATTCAAAAATGAAGATTATCAGCCACTGTTGGGAAACCAGTTGTGGAGACTCCTTTGGGATTGGGTAAAGTTTAGCAAATAGCTTTCTGGCATTCACTTGAGGGGGAATTTGGTACTACAACTATTGATAAGATAGAAGAAGACTAAGGGTGTTTTTGAATTGCCTGCCCCTCCAAGTAATATATTAGTCTCAAAACAATAAAATAAAAGAGATTGGTTGCTGATTTTCAGATAGAGTTGCTACTATAGTAGTCTCTATCAGACCTAGGATAAAATTTTTCAAGCTTGATAGAAAAAAATGGTGGAACCAATGGGTGACTTGGAGGATAGAAGCTGAGTAAGGGAAGAATCCTTTATCCATTCTTAATATTCTATGTATTTTATCTTGTTTGATTGGTTAATTATGAATACTCCTTTGATGTTACAGGTGTTGACCGAATAAGGTTGAAATGTTTTAGACTATATTTGATAAATGATGGTTATGGAGGTGGATGATGATAGGTGATGATGATAGTTGATGATGGTCAAGGTATGTGGTGATGATGGATGATGATGATGGATGATGATGATGTTGTATGGTGATGATGATGGTTGATGAGGTTCAAGGTAGGTGATGACGATGATTGATTATGATGATGATTGATGGTGATGATGATTGATGGTGATGATCATTGATGCTGGTCAAGGTATGTGGTGATGTTTGGTGATTTTAAAATTATGGGGACATGGTGATGATGTTCAAAGGTATGGGTTGTAGCGTAAATAATGGTGGTGTTGGATGTGCAAAAGTATGGGTTTTGGGCTTGGGTGATGGTTAAAAGTATTTTTTGATGATGTTGAATGGTCCAGCATAATGGTGGTGGTTGATGATGATAATGATGGTGCTGGTGATGGTGATTGTATGGGATATGGTATTGGTGATGGTCACATTATTGGTTATGGGATAATGGTTGGGTATGGTAAAAGTATGGGTTAGGGGTGCCTAGGAGGAATGGTGATCCCTGGAGGGAAGGATGGGCGTATTTCCTGATGGTGATGGTGCCTGGATGGGGAGAGAGGCCATCTATTTATAGACAATCCTGCCCTCAGGGCTACCCCTGAGGGTCTCCCTATTACATTGAATACAGTTCATGAGGCATTTTGGCTGGTCAGAGGAGGAGGCTGTGCAGGATCTACATTTATGTACACCCTTGCATGCATTTCTGTGCTGCATTGGTACAGGTGCCCCCTGCATAAATTATCTTCTGTATAGTGGTGTTTGGTTATTTTTTTGGTTCTTCATGCAGTTCCTTGCATATATTACTTCTGTATGGTGGTGCACAGCCTCTGATCCACTTATGCATGCAGGATCTTGCATATATTGCTGTTTGGTAATTTTTTTTTCTGTATTAATTGATTGTGTACTGCATTTTCCTTCTTGCATATATTTCTGTGTACAGAAGAGGTTATTTTTTTGGTGCTGTATTAGCTGCATCAGTACTGAATGTTCCTGCTTGAATATATTGCTGTGTACAGATGAGGTGATTTTTTTGGTTCTGTATTGATTGCTTCTGTATAGGCTTCCAAGGAAGTTGGGTGGTTTATGGGTTTAATTTATGTGGTAAGTACTTGAGGTCTTTAGATGGCAGGCATTGCAGATTGGGTGACTGATGGTGTGGGTGCACTTCCTCCGCATTTTGGCACATTAATTGCACTTTTCCCTGGCTGGGGACTTCTTTCTTCCTTTTGGAGCTTGTAGTGTGACTAGGAGTTGGGGGTTGAGGGGTTTGGCCTATGTTCCGGAGTTTTGGAGCGCAGGAGTCCTTGGGACAGAATTCAAGTTGTGGAGTGACGTGGTGGTTATTTATAGACACGGAGGCAAGTAGGCTCAGCACTGGAAATTTGACTTGGAGCAGCTCAGCTGTGGTTGAAAGTCTGCAGTACAATAGGCTCCAAGAAGTGAATTGGAAGACTGTCTTTTACTGAGTGCATTAGCTAAGGGCTCAGCATTAGTGCGGTGCGCGCTTTTTTCAGGCAAAATCACAAGAATGGGCCGGATTTTTTACCTTTTGCAGACATTTCCTGGTTAAAAATAACTTTCCCTCCGCAGCTGTGGGTTTATCAATGCGGAAACAAGTGATAAAAGCTAAGTAGTATGGATAAGGCCAATTATGGGATATTCACTGAGTTTTCAGAGCCCTGTGGGCCAATGAACGCTAAATTTGAGGAGGCGGAAGGCAGGTTGTTGGGTATTCATATTTAAGCTGCATGCGGGATTGGGAGTGATCCGCTAGGGAAGATTTAAAAGGATCTGTTGTTAGTTATGCATCTGCTTGACTCAAATGTTAGGGTTAATTGGCAACAGGATCATTGAATATACTTCAGATCATTGTATTGGGTCAGGATTGGAATATTAGTAAGGAGGATTAGTACTGATTGCATGGAGGCAGTGGGAAAAGGAGTGTTTCATTAGAAGTTTACATTCCTTTGCTATTTTTTGTATATGTAAGGAAGCTTTTCTTTCATTGGAGACGGGAAGCTGATTATGAAGGGGGATGATCATTGGAGATCATAACAAACATTGAAAATTACCAGAGATTATTGCTTTATTGTAGTATCAGAGTATATTTTTCACTGCAAATTATAGTTAAATTATTTTCTTCTGTTAATTTGGAGTTTAATTTCCAGCAAGAGTTCTTGAAGGTCATAATTAGGGATATAGTTCAAGTGTGCAGGTTGATGGGGATTCCTTATTCTTTATTTACTATTATTTCATTTTGAGTTAGCTTTAGTGGCTTTCAGCTTGGGTGTGGAAGTGGAGTTTGATTAGGAATTGCGGAGATACAGGAGTGTGACTCAAGGGCTATTGGGCTTTCCAGAACTTGGAGAAAGATTTTTGTTGAGAATTTACCAAACACACAATCTCTTTCCACAGAGCATGGACGGATAAATGCAGGGAAGCTCTGAGTAGGGCACGGCAGAGTGCCGGGCCATGAGAAGGACAAACAAGAAGTACATAAAAAGGGCAGGAGTGGATGGGTTGTGGTTCCGGGATGTAGGGTTTCCTTTTTTTTCTATGCTTTCCCTTTGTGCTTGTTCTTTGGTTAGGTTTGAGGGGGAGGACTTAAATACCTCACTCTCAACTCTGGGTTTGAGGAGATTGAATTCTTGGATGGATTGGATGAATGGATGAATGGAGGGCAGAGGAAAGTAAATTAATCTCTATCTCTCTATCTCTCTTTCTTTACTGGAGCATCCTTCTCCTTACAGAGGCTAGGAACATTGATACCGGAACTCAAGGAAAATTAGGAGAGTATTTCTCTCTTATTTTCCACAAAAGGCTCCCCACTGGTCTCAGATAAGTTTCTGGCAAGGAATACACACATTAGGTTGCTTTGATAACTTTGTGCAGGAGATTTGCTTGGATTTGAGCATCTTTTAACATTTTCATGGTTGATTTGATGATTTTTCTGTTTGCCCAATCCGCCTTTCTGTTGTTTTCTGGATAATATGGCTCTGAAATCACTTGGCGGATGTGGTGTTCATTGTAGAAGGACTGAAATTTCCAATTGACAAATTCAGCCCTGCTGTCAGAGCATACTTCCATGTGAAAATATCCTTGACATCTTTTCTCCTTCTCAATAAGGTAAATGATGAACTCCAGAGTTTTGTATTTTGAGCTTATTTGAAAGGCCCCAATGTAGCCCAATGGGCTGTCTACCAAGGTTAAAATGAAACGGTGACCTCCCCTTTATTGAGGTTTGAGGGGTCCCATGAGGTCTAGGTGAATTTGCTCAACAATGCTTTTAGCCGGGGTGGAGTTTTCCTTGAATGGTGATTTAGTTAGTTTGCTTCTGACGCAGTGGATTCAATCAAATTCTCTTATCACCAATCACCATAAAAAAAATGGCAGCACCTGCCGGCAGGTGTAGCACCTGGGTTTGTGATTGAAACCTGTTTTGACTTTGTTGAGGTTTTGGAGTCAAACATCAAATTGATATCTGGATGAACTCAGAAGATTCATGCAGAATATTTATGCAATGCATAGATTGAATTGAAATCCATTACATAAAAGGAAGGATTGAGAATTCTTCATATAACTTTAAGACCATACTTTGATTGAACAACTTTTCAGCGGTTATGATTGGAATTGTACATCATGGGCCACGATTTCCTATAGTAAAAAGTTCCAAAATGAGAAGAATCAAATTTTTAGATAATGATCATTTCAAATAAGTGTTGCAAACAGAGATTTCCAATTTTCTGTTAGGATTGAACCTTCAGTTTTCTGAGATTAAATCTAATTCCTATTTTTGAATTCTGTACCTTATACATGTGTTTTAGATAGAAATGTGACACAATACCAATTCCTCTGATCTCATCTTCTACCAATATCTAGTACAATAAAAAATGAGTGCATGTATCTTTTTATATTTCCTCCTGTTTAGTAAGGAAATACCAGTCAGAAAAATCAATAATGAAAGTTCTCCAGAAATTAGTATTTTTGATATCAACTTACCAAAGAGTCAATTGCCACAACACAATAAACATCCTTGGAAGTTTGTGCTTTTTTTGCTTCATAAGCCATGCTTGCCACAAAACCTAATATGTTATGTTGATGAATCACAGATATTGATCCATCTTCTTGATAAACCATTTGAGCATTGAGATACTTGAGGCCAAGGTAGGGATTTCTTGAAGTATCAATTTGTTCCAAAGGGGAATAGGTTTCAACAATGAGGAAATATTTTGCACATTTTTTTCATGAAAGATGGACAATACCTTCCCCATCTCACAAGGGCCTTGATTTGATGGGGATGAAAGGGAAATATGAGAATTACTTTTGTTGTAGCAATGGGGTGTTATGTGATGACCATGGAAGAGCATTGATTTTCAAGGCAACCACTCCAGTCGGTCCCATGGCAAGACATTGTATGTTGAGTTATTTTCAATGAATTTTTTTAATTTTTCTTCTTCCAAAACATTCATCTCCTTTTTAGCCCTTGAAACATCACCTGTCTTGGAAGAGTAGAACAGAATTTCCAGATCTGGGAGTTGGTCAGAATTGATCCCCAAAACATTCCAGTTGGATCCAATTTGTTCAACCAAGCCTTGAAGTTTGGTCCTTTCAAGGAATCCATTCAAGAGGGACTTATCAAGGAAACCTTAAAATTAAAAAAACAATCAGTTCAAAGTGCGCCATCAAGAATCTACTTTTGAGAAATCTGTGTTACCTACGTGTATTTTTATTTTTTTTAACCAAGGTCAAGATGTGATTTAGCCTTTCTCCTGACCAACATGAAAATATTGAGGGAGGACCATAGAGCTTGATCATCTTAGTCATATGCTGAGAGAAATAAATTGTTGGCTTGGGTTTAATTTCAGTTCCCCAATGTAGCAATAATTCCTCCCTTTAAGCCAAAATTAATTCATCCAATTGGGCCAACTGGGCATCTGTAAGTTGATGTGACATGACCAAGTTGATAATACCAACTAGTTTGGAGGTAGTTGAGATAGGATTTTCCTCCCGTGAGCCATTGGTTGTGATCCACTTCCACCTTGGGATCAAAAAAAGAACTACATGAATGGTGTACAAAACCAACCATTCAGCAGCCTTAGGAGTACCAGCTGCAGGTAAACCTATGTTTTGGGGCAACCTAGTAATCCAAGAAGGAAATTTAATTGAAGTGGTACCATCTTGAAGACTTTTGAGTTCATCAGGAGTAATGCACAATTGATTTGATGTAATACTTGTTTCTTCTATTAATGAACCTGCAAGATGTGGATTGCTTTTATCTTCAGCAGAGAGGTAGGAGCTTTCTTGCATGGAACTTTGAATGCTCTTCCCAGATTTATTTTGACTTCCTGATTTACTTTCAATAGATCTAAATGTATTTCTTTCTGGTGAGATATATTTTTTCTTTCCTTTCTCCTTGAATTTGGCCAGGGATTCATGTGAGCTGTTTGTTGATGTATTCCCAAGAAGCCTTGGATACCGGCAAACAGTTAGTTGAAGGAGTTGAGATTCAGAATATTCCCAACTTCTTGAGGAGCTGGGAGGATAAAGCCCTGGGATTTTCTGGACTACAACAATTGGTACTGAAGTTCTTTGTTGCATACTTGACGGGCCTTCTTGCTGTTTATTTGCCCAATTCTGAACCTTTTCAATTGGATTGGGAGGAGAATCTTCCAGGTGTGCTTGAGAACTATCTAAAAATGTTTGAATTCTTTTTTGGGTTACTCTTTGGGAATTTTCTGGTGACAAAGTGCGCTTTTGTTTGGATCCAGATTTGAGGCTGCTAACATGAGTGATTGTTACACTTCTTGGGTGAGCAGTTTGCCTTCTTTCCAATTTTTGAATAATTTTTCCAGCCTGGATTATTCCAAGGTAGGTAATGCTGTAATCCCGTAGCATTTCCAAGATAAATGTATGCATTGAGTCCATTGTTGTCATATTTGTTGGTTCCCAGTAAGGCAGAGTTTGGAAAACTGTGTAGCGGGCACCATTTAGCTTGAGAATTTTGGTTTTGTCATTCAATGATTGAGCATTATTCCAATTCTCTTCCCATTTGATGTGATCTTGATTATCTTTCACTGGCCAGGTCTCCTTTTTGGTATTCCGGATGTCATTCAGCTTGAGGTTGCAGTGGGAGCAGAAAATTGTTGCTGAATGCGAAGCAAATCCACCCATTTTACGCAAGGCAGGTGTATCAACAATCAGAGGCAATATCACAGCATGTATTACTCTTCCATTAGGGTATTGATTGGTTTTTGTGTAGTGTACTCCTTTCCAAAGATCCAGTAGTTCACAAAAAAGAGGCTGGAGTCGATTGTTCAGTTGGAATGAAGTACATTCCTTGGGTGTTGGTGTGAATCCATACACAAAACAATTGTGTGGCTTGTAGCGGACACTGGTTGGAAGGTTGAAACATATTAAGAATATCACACCAAGAGAGATGCTTTTTCCACTGGTCTTTATTCCATGGGGATTCATCAAATCAATGTAAATTCCAAAGACCAGGTTACCTGCTTCAGCTTTATAAATATGATTGTTTTGATCCTTGAATTCTTTCCACATAGTTCCATCCCAAATATCAGAAATTTTAGTGGGATTACTGCCTTGATGCTTTTGCGGTGCCTGTAGTAATTCTTCAAACCAGGGGAGCATTAATTGCCTAGCAATCCACTTCTTGAGAAATTGGTGTCCAAACTGCTTCAGAGGATAAAATTTATATTTATTCTTGTCTTGATGCCAGATTTTGGATCCACATGCAACAGGCTCTCCAGCTATTGAGTTAACAATATTGTGGTATTTTGGATGATGCCTGGTTTCTTGATTTTCTTCACTAGAATGGTTTTCTGAAGGTGCAGGTGCTTCATCCAAGGGATAGAGTTTGTAACAATTTTCACAACAGACATTTTCAACTAGATCATTTGTAATTGAAAATCTTTTTTTCAATGTTGCAAGACTTTTAGGTATTTCACCTGAATAGTTGGGCTGGCCAGTGATAATTGAGTTAAGGCGAATTTTCTCATGCTCCATCTTGATGTATTGCTGACATACATGATCACCAATGTTTTCCTCAATACTTTGGTGAAGGATTTGAAGTGATGAGATGAGGGCACTGGGAGTGTGATAGGGAAATTGAGGAGGTGTCATTCCAGATGTATTGTAAGTTTCCATATTTTCTGGTGGAGACTGTTGTATTTCATGACAGGAAGAATCTCTTCCAGGGTTTGACTGTGCATGGCCATCTTCAATTGATGGCTTTGTTGTACAAATTCATAGGAAAAATGAGAAAATGTGCACTAATTCAAGTAAAAATTAAGGAATATATTTTGAAGAAGATTTTCACTCACAGTCCTGATGTTTGCTTGTAGTGGTTCCCTTGTTGGAATTATTGTGGTAGTGAATTGGGTAATGTTTTCTGTCTTTTGTGTTTAAGTTGGGAATCCATGAGACCTTATCAGTTATTCTTCTCATATTGATAAATGCATGAGAAAATCAGTCACATACATTTTTACAATCATTTGATTGCAATATATGAGTTTGATGTGCTCTTCTAGACCTCCCAACACCATGGTATAGATTCCTTCCATGTTCAAATGTCCTTTGAGAACATCTGGGACATTGGCATATCCAAAGGTTTCCAACTCTGGTAGTGTGCGCCATTTCTCTAATAATTGTTGTATTTTGGGATAAGTCAGGTCTTAGAGGATGTCTGAAATTTATTAATTCAAAGGGAAATGAATATGAATCTTGATAAAATTTTTAAATCAATCCTATACCTCCTGGTTAGTTTAAGTATTCAAAAATGACAAATTTTCTACTGCATCCATTTTGAATATTCATATTCTGAGCAGGGGGAAGGACTTTAAAAGAAGATTTCCTATTTTGGAGAAGATTTTGAATCAATGTACCATATTAACTGCTCATGGTTTGCCCATGTAAAATAAATGGGCCGTCCTCGAGTGTTTGACTCATAATTCAAAGTAAAATCTCTTTATGGAACATCCTGCATCTCATCTTAAAATTGATTATATTCATACAAACCCATGATTTGAATTCAAATTGGGGTATTGAAGGATGATAATTTTGCAATTTTTGATGAGGGAATTTCTAATGCCTAGAGTTAGTGTGGTTTTCCAAATTATGGAATTCACATGAAACAATATGTATTTTGGATAAATTTCCTTCTTAAAAAGATATTTAAGCAAGTTGAACCAATGATTTATTTCAAAATGACAGCAGTTCATTGAGAAAATGCTTTTTGGGTGTTATGATTCCAAAAAATGTTTATGTAGCTGTCCCAAAGAAGGTGTATCAAATGCCAAGTATTCAGATTTTTTCAATGGGATTTGTCATGCTGTACACACTTGGATTTTGGTTTTTCCCACTCTTAATTTAATTTCTGTCTGCATTTGAAAAGTTGCTACAAATTGATTTATTTGGAAATTTCAAGTGGTTAAATGTGGCATTCATTTTTATTACTCAAGAAACTTAGGCAGAACCCACATCATTTATTCTCCTAGATCCAGTTAATCTACCAATACATATGATTACTAGTTTCAAGTTAAAAATAAAAGGATTGAATGGGCAGAGACACATTCACTACTGAATAAAACTATCAAATAGGCTAATTTCTAATCCAAATATTTTCCTCAATTTTTTTTAGAGCAGACATACAGACAATACACTTTTCTGAATACTCTCAAGATGTTTGGGTGGTTTCCATTAATCTTGAGGGCTTGGAAACTTGAGTTCTCAGAAAAGAAACTGCCTCTGTGAGATCAACTTCTGGAAGTAAACTCAAGGCTCTTTTTTAAACTGGAGTTATATCCTGCAGGGCTTCTTCACTAATCCAATTTTGAGGTATTGAGGTAGGAAAGGAAGGTGGGTCCTCACCTCCTGTTGAATTGTTGGGTTTGGCAAGACTACTAATTTTTGATCTTCTTTCCCTCTTGATGCGTGGGTTTTTGCCTAGTTGGATGTATGCTTCATCAAGGTAGTAATAAATTTGGGATATATTTTGAGCCCTCCAAACATGAGCATATTTGAATAATTCTTCATCTTCACCCTCAACATCAGAGATGAAACCACTATCCAAAAACAGAGCAGAAGTCTTGGGGAAAGAGTTCATCATTTCCAACTCTACAGCAGTTGTCTTCCTGATTTCCTTCTTGGTATTCTGTATTTGAAAAGATCATGAGCAGTTAGTCATTTTACAAAGAGAAAAAATTCCTAATAATTGATTTGGCCCACTTTCTCCTTGTTTAAGCTTTGAGATGCAGAAAACTGTGATTTCCTGCTCCTGGAGCCCCCTTCTGCCTTTTTTTCCTTCTTCCAAAGAGCCTTCTTTGATACAAGCCAATGATTGATTATGGCAACCCTGTTGGCTGGGGTGTTTTCATTTTCTTTTATTGAATAAGAAGCAGTGCCCCCACGTTCATGGCACATCTCCCATGCTCTGAGGATTATTGCAGCCAGGGAGGAGTTCCAGCTAGATGATGGATTCTGTTCCCAGTGGTAGGTACATCTAGAAATGCCGGAATTAAGGATTAGGGCACGGGCATGGGCTATCCATGTCTCATCATGAGAGTGAATTTGGCTCATGGAAGTGGTTTCTAAGGGTTGAGGGGTTGAATAAATCTTTTGTTGTAATTGGCGCAACGCATCCTTCTTGACAAGTTTGAGCTCCTTTTCCCTTAGTTCTGGATTGGAGATTTATTGATTTGGTTGACCAGTGTTTGATGATATAGCATCATTAATGGATGCCTTCTTCCTTGCCATATGATTTTTCAGAGATGCCAGTTCGCCACCAGTTGGAGGATTTGGAAGCTTGTTGTTGTTGGAATCCATTCCAATAATTGCTTTTGTCCAATCAAGTAAGGATTTGGAAATACCACTTGAAGATGGGGGGATCCCAAGATTACGTGCATGTCAAGATATTGAATATTGTTCTTGAGCCCAACGTTTTTTATTCTTCTGGTGTTGATGGGATTGGGAAATTTGTTGTGCAATCATAAAGTAGGATGGAGCGGCAGATTTGTCAAATTCATCCTCTTCCTCAACAGCTGCCATGTTGAATTTGTCATCTGGAAGAGGGACATTTGATGCCTCAGCATATGATGGTTCTGGGTTGACTGAGATTTCTTTATTTTTTTCATATGAAATGTAAACCAGGATTCAGTCTTGGGTTTGTATCATTGTGAGGTAGATCATAGACTGCAGGGATAGTTCTTACCAGGTCCCATGTCTAATTTTCCAATTTGGTACCAAGATTAAAATTTTTCTGATTTGGTGGTTTTGTATCAATTTTCAACAAACTGATAAATAGGAAGTCAGAATACCTTTCTTTGAACTTCTGAAAATTTTCAGAAATTGAGGTATTATATATTGTGATTCCCCTTTGTTCCCAAATTTTTCTTCCCAGTGGGCAAAGGGTATGGACATAAGTATGTGGGTAGATGTAAGGAAGGCTTTAACCAGGGCACAGCTCAATGATTAATCACAATTCATCATGAAATAGTAAAAGAGACCCTGTGGCTTCCATCTGGCTCAAAAGGTTTTTTTGTTGTTTCTTGCATTCATGCATGATGAACACAAAAATACTGGTATAATGCAGTAAAATTTGAGTTATTTAATTTTTTGGATTGCTGAGGATATATATGAAGGTAACACTATTGATTTTCATGTTCTGAAATTCCAAAATTTAAGTCCATAAAAAACATCCTTGTGAATTATGTGGCTCAGAAAAGATTTTCATTCTCGTATCCATGGAATTGACCAAAAATATTTGAATGAGAATCAACGAACAAGAAAAAAACTCAATTGGAGAATAGCTGCAGTTAGAATATATTGAGATGCATTTTTTTGTATTATAGACTCCAAATTACTCCCTTCCAGTTTCATTTATTTGGATGGATTAAAAACTGAATGTTATCTCAAGTAAAGATGGATGGGACAGGAACAACTTGAAAACGTTCATATATTCTTGCCTTTGTTTTGTAGGATGATTTGAATTGTATTTTACTCAGAAAGATGACTCTGGAAACCACACTTAGCAAATTTTAGAACCGGAATCCACATCGGTCTTGATTCCTTTTTTGGAAGGTAGATTTTGGGAATCTGAATGATGAGTTAATTTAATGATCAAGCTTCCATGCCAGATTCTGAATGGTTCAAATTCTTGTGCATAAGAAATTTCAATTTTCCCCTCATTTTCAGAACTGATAAAAACTACATATGCTCAGATCATATGACACCATTGAAAACAGCCATGGAAGGAAATGCATTTATTTCAATTTCAAATTAGTGAAAATGCATGAGTTGAATTCTGGAGATTTATAGGAAAGAAGCAATGGGACTTCTTGCTTACTGATTGGTTGTAGCCTATTACTAGAAATAAAATAAATACATCGGATTTTTCAATCATTTTCCCAAACAGTTATATTGGCACTTTAACCACAGGATTCCTTATCTCATAGTTTACAAAATTGCAGATTTGTGAAATTTCTATGCATCAGAGTAAAATGTGGGTAAGCTGTATAAACTTTGATATATTAGGAAAAGTCTTGAACAACCAAAGGTGAAGGATCATGATAAAGCTACCCAGATTCTGGGCTTCAAATTACAAGAAAATCATTGCAGAAAGTCATAAAAGATTTTTATTTCTTGCATTTCTCAAGATAAGATTAATACACAATGTTTATTTTATATAAATACTTTCCAGTCTCAATGATTGAATCTGTCATAGAAATCAAGAAAGATCCAATACCCTTGCTATCACTAGACCAAAATTCCTACATTTTCTCTTTGGAAAATAGGAATTTGGATTTTTAGGAATCAGCAAGTTATAATTTTCAGTCAATTGCTGTATAAGATATGTGATAAGAGCCTTTGATGGTTATAAAAATAATATTTTACTTTCTGGCCAAATCATGTCAAGAACTTGATATATTCCTAGGACTCACGTACCTCCATACAGTGACTTTTGAATCAATCAGTCAAATCCTTTTGGTGCGTAAGGATCACTCAGCCCTTGATGCATTATGAAATTTTCTGTATGCATGATTTTCAACTAGAAAATTTTGTCTTTGATGTGTATAATTCAAGAATCCCCTGTATCATCCACCTTAGCATGAATCAATTTCTTTTCTATTTTTCCAAATAAAAGGGCCTTTCTAAAACATTATATCTTTTATTGATTTCCTTCAAATTAGTCAATGATCACAAGATGAAATATTTATTGCCAGTCAATTGTTGAATTGCAGATGATTATACATGATTTTAACATTGTGTGTTGAGAATATGCACACATATATCCAAATGAAAATAACAGTGATTAGAATCAGTTGCATCAAACATTTTTTTGGATCTTGAATGGGCCGTTGCTTTTTACTGGTAGGATGGTGCACTTGCCTTAAGTGCACCATCCCCCCAGAAATTGCATGAAGGGATTTTTTATTAATTTCTTTAATTTTCGTATTTCTTTCCTAGTCCTGGTGAAAATATTTCTAAAGAAACCACATGGAGGTTAGTGCATGCAAGATAGTGCTTAGTGCCCTCCACCCCTCAATCAATATTACAAAATTTGGGGTAGGATGGTGCACTTATGCTAACTGCACTATTGTCCCACAAGAGTTACATTTATTTCTTAATTCAAAGAAATATATTCATTCAAAATTATGCTTCATCAAAAAGGAAAGTGTTTGAACTTCCTAGAAATTTGGTATTAAGCACAATCAAATGAAACTTGAGTACACATACATGATTTGTTTGGATGTTTTCTGATACTTACTCAAAGAATAAACAATATTTTTTGATTAATTAAAATGATTCAAAATTCTAATACCACATTTTGGTTATTCTTACAAATTTTGAAATTATTCATAATGTTAATGATTTTTGGCAGAGCCATATCCTCTGCATTTTTTCCTCCAAAAACAATTACCAGTATCAAAACAGAGGGTTTTTGCCCCAAAACACTCTTGTTTGCTACCTCTTGTTTGAAGAAAAAAAAAAAGTTTCCTTGTCCACCCAAAGATCACAAAGAACCATCTGATATATTCACATTGTCATTATCAATCTAATTAGGCACACATTTGTTTCAATAATTCCCAAACCATTGAGATGTCAATCTTGGTCTCATAAATCATCTATGTGAGATCAGTTTAATGTCCATTGTTTCAATATTATCTTCACTTTTCCCCCTCATCCTGTTGTGGGATGAATTATCTTTCAATTCTCCTGGCTCAATTTGTGCTTTCTTCAAGAAATTGGGCTTGGGATGTTCCAGTTACTTCATTCAGGGCTCAACTGTCATCAAGTCCAAAAATACTTGCATTATAATGTACTCTGAGTTATCAATGCAAGTAGATGTACATGAATGTGCATTTTTAACAATCATGGATAATAATTTGGACAATAAGTCTCATAGTGCTTGCATATACAATGAATTTACATCTTTTTCTAAATTAATTGCTACAAATGATGAACTTATTACAGGAAGGTGGAAGGACTAAACCACTCTAAATAAATTACCAAATAACCATATGGCTTGACCAAAAAAAAAAAGCTTGTTTATGAAGTTGTTTAAAGATTCTGGGTCCTTGAGCTTTCTTTTGTTTGTCCTGAAAGCCATCAAGAGGGAATTTATACTAGTAGGAAACTTGAAAATAAATTTGCCTACGAGGGGGGTAATTAAAATTGTTTAAAAAGATGATTCCTTTGTGTGGTTGTTTGTGGAAAATATGATTATTTTAACATGCACATTTTGAATTAAATACACTTGTAATGATAGAATTAATTTTATACTAAAAAACCAATTAGATTAATCCTTTTTTGAGGCATGAACTTGATTTCAAACACATCAGTGATGTCCCAATCAACAGCATTAAACATTGCACCAAAGGTGAGCCCTCTGCACAGAATCTTAATGTACCTCTGATCAATTAGGATGGAGGGAAAAAGTCAGATTAGATTTTTCCAATTTAACTTGAGGTGTTCCCTCTGGGCTAAGAGGAACATTGCTGGGGGGGTTCTGAAAAGCTTAGGTATCCATAATAAACACAAGGCCTTGATCATGTTTGGATTGGCTTTTTTTTGGAAAAAAATCCTTGACTGAAGAGGATAAGGAGAATTTTGAGAGGGATGGTAGGGCTTTGGTATGGTCCACATCTTTCAGCTTCTTCCAGATAGATATCATTATAATCCAATTTCCAGGCAGATGAGCAATTTGAAGATTTTTGAGGAAGGCTGGTTCACAGAGTGGATGATATCAATATCCTGGGTTTTGGTTGCCATTTGATGGAGTGGCGTTGTTCAAAAATTGAACCCATGAACAGGTATACATGATTATTATTATTTCTAAATTGGTTTGATACCTGAAAAAATTTGACAATGTCCACAAACAGAGATTTGCTCTTTAAAAAATTGTGCTGGAGTGTTGGGGAGGTGGACGACTTAGCCTAAGTTGTCCACCTCCCCAACACCCCTGCATGATTTCCTCATGGGGAGTTTTTTGGACATTCCCATGGTCTGGGTAGGTGGACGACTTATTGTAAGTCGTCCACCTCCCAATAGATGGTGTATTGTTATGATTTACACCAGGCTGAAAAGTTTGGTGATACACTGGCTGATTCCCTCAAATTGAGTATTCCATTCCAACTCAATGTACATCTGTCAGAATCTTGTGATCCTTGACTGGCATTGATGAAAATCATTTGAGCTGAATTAATTAGTGCAACCTCACACCTTTAGGATATTGGGAAAAATTGTCAAAAAATTTGATGAGAAGAATACTTTTCATTTGGAAGAGTGGGACCTAGTTTAGTTTCAATCCTATTATAGTTATTAAAAGTGAATATGCACCCTTCTTAAATATAATTAAATGCATTTTTTCTGTAATGGTTCAACATTTCTTCTGAATGCCAAACCTAATGACTATTTGAATTGAAAACTTCTCCTTCCTTAAAAATTTTTATTTAAAGCTGGAAGTTATTAGCAGTTTCCAAATAAGTCAATTTGAAATTTTGTGAAGTCTAATGGAAGATCATAACATCCATGTTTTGGTTGATTTTAGGTGGAATTTAATTTTTCATTGAAACCATTAATAAGTATATGTGATCATTGTTATTTCTCACTTTGTTCAATACCTTGAAAACTTTGAAAATATGTACAAAAAGGGATTTTCTCTTACAAAAATCAATCTGAAGGGTTGGGGAGGTGGACGACTTAGGCTAAGTTTCCCACCTCCCTAAACCCTCCCCCGGCCTGATGTCCTTTGGGGGAGGTTTCTTTACCCATTCCTAAAGTCTGGGGAGGTGGACGACTTAGCCTAAGTCTTCCACCTCCCTATACATGGTGTATTTTGATATTATGCACAAGGCTGGAAACGTCATATTAAATGGGATGAATATTAACATGTAAGCAAGTCTGTAGATTCCAAATGCGATCACCAAATATTCTGTGACACAAGATATGCCCATTCTGTCATTGCCAAATGTTGCAATGAACATTGCTCATTGTTAACAAATTATGTTAACCTTGTCCCATTTCAATGGTCCCATTTCTATAATTTAACATTGATTTTTTCAGCAAGAGTCCAAAGGTGGTTAAAGCTGGCCACAATTTGAAGGTGGTTTCAGGTCAGCCACACCCAACACCAAATCACGGTCCCCAGGGACATGGTGCACTTAGGCTAAATGCACCATGCCCCCACAGATCTATGGGATTAATTCACCATCATGAAATAGCGGAAAACAAGACAATATCTCACCAAATGTAAACTATAACAGCAATTCTGGACAGATAAAGTTTGATCCCCAATATTAAAGCATTTTATTTTCAAGAAATATGATATCATGGTCTTATGAATCCCCACCACGCTTAGATCTAGTGACATCCTGGCCAATTTGCATTCACAATCCAGGCAATGTCTCTTTCTTTTTTGGATATCCTTGTGATCCAATATTTTCCCACAGATCAACAAAATGCATAATTTTGATGTTCCTCTTTGTCTCAATTTTGAGGATCAACATATTTCAGGTTTCCAGGTATATTTGAAAATTCCATTCTCAAAATTTTGAAAAACAGTCCCAGGTTTTGATGGTAAGTTTGCAATTGGTGAAGGAAATATTGGGAAAATGATTTTGCCATTGCAAGTTATAATCCACTTTTATTGAAGTGCAACAAAAATCACCCTGAAACATTGATTTGGCAAGGTATGCAACCAAATATAATACTTATTCATTAATGGGACCATTACACTTTCAGCCACAGGAATAGTTATTTTGATCATTTATCTAATTCAAATTTGAAAATATCATTTGGAACCTTTGCAGAAGTGAGATTGCAATAGGATTTTACCTAGATACTATTCAATTTTCAAACCTCAAACTCATTTCCCCATTCATTTATTATGCCTTGAAACTATACCATAATTTGCATCAAATATTCTTAAGGACATACTCAAAAAGTTATTATTTAATTTTCTTAATGTGGACTGCAATTTCCAATCACAATTCACATTTTCAATGTGATTCATTAATTTCAACCAAACTGAATTTATGACTAATCATCAGGCAAATAATATGTATGTTCAAATTTGATTGAACCATGGTATGTATTGATTGTTCTTGCATGGTCTAGTCATGCCAAATTAGGTATGTAATGGGTCATTGATAATGACCCAACCCCCTCCCCTCAAACAAGCCTTATTATCATTCCACCATGCTCCACAAATGGAACTGAACATTGATGGAAAACCTTGCAACTTTTGGCGGTGCAGGCCCAACGCCTTTGTTCCGACGATGCTGCCAACGCGACTCGAATCGCGTTCGCACCTTTGCTGCCGCAGCGAAAGGCGCCATTTGCTGCCGAGCTCATCACCAGAGCTTGGTTGCCAAAGTGGCCATCTGCCAGGACCCTTCCAAAGGTCTTTGCGCGACCGGGGTCCTGGCTGTATTGCGCACAGCCTCCGCAATTGGCGGACCGATTCCAAGGCAAGTCCTGGGCGTCGCAAGTGCTTCGCTTCCTTTGCAAAATTGCTTGCTTGTCCCCAGGAACAACCAACAAAGCAACGGCCCCTCAAGCAAGCAACATAGGCTGTTTTTTGGCCATGACCCCATTGGAACCCAATGCCTTCCAGGTGGTAAGTCCTTTCCTTTTTTTCATTTTTTTGATCATTCGGCTTGTTTTAACGCTTGCAAAGCGTTGCTTTGAGGCTAACTCTGTTTCTTCATCTCTACCTATCCCACTCGCACCACATCCTTTAGAACATTTCCCCAATCCTCCCCAGTCATCACCAACAACCTTCCACTCCAGATTCAACCAACTCCAACACTACATCACATTTTAACCCTCTTCCAGTAATCATCATCCCAGTAAGAACCCATCAACCTCTCATGTCCATTGTTACCATGTTTTTTTCATCTCCAACTGATGTTTGATTGATCATTTACTGACTTGAATCTGTCTCTTCCTTACCATTTATGTTTGCCTTCTTCCATTACAGCCAAATCTTGCAACAAAACGTGGAAAGATTCATCATTGTCCTTATCACCATTGAACCTTGGCTTGTCATTCTTGTATCCATCTTGATTGTAGGCTGAATCATCCACCATCCAAACACCTTGCATCCTCCTATCCCGGTGAAGATCATTGGTTAAAAAATCCATGTACAATCATGAAACATTTCTTTTTCAAACTTTTTAAGGTTAACAATGGATCAAGCTAATGTTAAAGCTTCCACTACATCTAATCCTCACACATCCATAACCCTGAAGAGAAACTACAAGTTGCAATCCTTCAAAGCAGTCGGAGGCTCTAGAATTTATGAATTTCATTGAATATAAACACATTATAGCGCCTCATTTGACTAACTTTAACCATTTGATTTTCTTACCATGTTTGAAACTTGAAAACCTGGTGTTGTTTCTGAAACACCGTTCGTAGTGATGATGAGCTTTTGAATCAGAAGCAGCATCAGGATTCAAAAACAGACCCAACTGTTCCTAGAGGACCAGCATCACGTATGATCCAAACCGAGCCATCTGCATCCAGAGCTTATAAGAAGCATAATAAAGCAAAACGTGATTATTCATTTAAGGAATCAACTTCCAAATCAATTTATTTTGTTACTTTGAAGAAAAACATCAGTCCCTGTCAGGTAGTGGTACCAAAAATGAGCCTACAAATCAATCTACATGTTGTCTCTGATCAAAAATATCAACCATATGTTGTCCTTAAGTATCATTCTCTTACTCAACAACCATACACATTCCTTGCAAATCAGTTCTCTGAAATGATTCAAGATCTCTACATCATGGAAAACAATTGGCAAAACCTGAATAAAACCAATTGTAATAACAAAACTGGATCTATGTTTGGAATTGGATATCGTCAAGGCACTGACCGGAGATATTCTGCAGGTATTTGTTCCTCAATTCCAAATTGATGATCATGGGTTTGCTTAGTGATTTATGTTACAAATGATCACCTAATAGGAATATATGCTAGAAGTTGGGATTTAAACAAAGAAGAAATTGATCTTGATGATCTCTTGTGGAGTAAGCTTCCAGTCCATAATGAATTGGTCTTCAATCGAATCAAAGCTCTGGCCAACACGGCTCATGTCAAGAACAGAACAGTATCAGAAGACTTCAAAATTCCAAACTGGACATCTCCAGAGTGGACTGATCAAAGAGACTCATTTCTTCATGCATCCAACGTCATTGTGACTTGTGATGACTTTTCAAACGTTGTTCATACAGATCAGGATGACCTCAATGGTTATACTTATGGATTGTTCTATTATATTGAAAAGCCAACAGGAACACCAATCCCGCCGCCCTCCACAGAAACAGGTCACGGTCTCTCATTCCCCACCCTTGGATTCATTGTGGATTATGCAAAAGTTGGTGGTATTGTAGAAATTTTATGGCAAACATCTGCTTTTCCACATCATACCACTTTTCCTCCACCAAGTCTCCAATCAACAGAACATCATACCCATTTTGGTTGCTCATTTCAAATAAAAAAAAAGCTAGCAAATGCCTCCCTGAAACTTCATGGTTGTTCTCCCAAAAAAATTGTTTCTAAAGTATATGGAAAAAAAAGTAGATATGGGTAAAAAATTCATTTGTATGAAATGAAAAAATCACTTGTTGCTCTTGAATTAACTTGATTTTTCTTAAAGGTCCATGGAGAGTGTGCATGCATGGTAAAATAGACGTAAAAATTGGATTGAATGATAACAGATCAAATGAGTGATGGACAACTTATGCTAAGTCATCCACCTCCAAAACATCTCTAAAAGATTTGAACTAGTCATGGTTCCCCGCATTTCAATTGTCTGGGGAGGTGGACAACTTGTCATAAGTCGTCCACCTCCCCAGCAGAAGACCACTATCAATATTATGCACATAGATGGAAAATCTTTTGATACACAATTCTATCTTGAGAAATAACCTCTGTACCACAGGGAGTCAAAGATCTTTCAAATTCCCGGAAATCCCCCCATGGGGGTTTGGGGAGGTGGATGACTTGTGCTAAGTCGTCCACCTCCAAAAGGTTCTGACAAGATTTGAACCAGCCATGCTTTCACGCATGTCAAATGTCTGGGCAGGTGGACGACTTACAGCAAGTCGTCCATCTCCCCAGCACAAGACACATATTCATATTATGCACTTAGACCAAAAATTTGCCGATACACCACTCTATCTCCAGAAATAAGCTATGTAGATTCCACCCGTGATACATCTGTCCAACATATTACACACACCTGTTACATGTTATTGTTTGTTTGTATGGTATATGAGCCAGTCATCCTTCACCAAGAAGTCCTGCTGCATTCTAGTCTCAACCACATTATACCCAAAGATTTTGACCAATCAATCTTGAATCATTCTTGACCTGACTACCTACCTTGAGTAAAAAATGGCTGATTTTCCCGGTAAGAGTTTACAAGTCCTTGGTCCTGTGTGGTGTACTAAAGATTTGCAATCATCCATGGATTCCTTAGAACGAAGTACTCTCAATCAACTCAATGCCCTCCTGGGTGATGAGTATGTTGAACAAATGCATAAGAAAGTTCTCCAGGAAATGCACGATTTCTATCAGAAGAAATATGATGCAAAAGTGGAGCAGTTGAGGTCACAATCTGCCATAGCTCTTGGTCTTGTCAAATATTCAACTGACAAAGAGGAAGAACCAACGGAACCTGTGAATAAAAATGTACCCCTATCAAATCAGGAACCTTCAAATCCTGGTTTGACAGCAACTACTTTGGACAAATTGGTTACCCAGACCACTGTATCCCTTGTGGATGACCAGGCTCAGCAAACCAGTGAGTTGAATTTATAATTTGATACACCAAAGTTTACATTGGAATTCATCCCAATAAACAAAACTAATACAGTCCCAATGTACTCAGTTGAATCCGAAATACCAGCTGAAACTGGTGTAGCCAAAAACCACGTTCAAGACACTGAAATTGTTCCGGTTCATCCTGCAATTGTTGAGGCACCTGAGAATCCCTCATTGCAACCACAAGTTGATGCCAATGTTGCCCCAGTGATTGTTCCAGAAACTAGGGCATCTGCTAGGATTGCAGCCCAAGCTGCTCGGCATGCTGCCAGAAGATCTTTGCACAGGCAACCCTCAAGCTCTCAAGCTTCATCTGACTCCTCTGATTCTATTACCAATCTTAGCAGCAAAAGTGAGGTGCAACAAGAGCCCCAGGAAGTATTTGTGATTGAACCATCACCCAGGAGTCCCACCCCTGCACCAACCCTAGTTCCAACATCGCCTGATCAGGTCAGTTTCCCCTCTTCCATGCTTTCCCTCATATCAAACCAAATATTAACTTCCAAATTTACAATTTTTATCTGGATCAGAATGTCTGTACCACCATTCCTCAAAAAAAGGAATGCTTCTGATGCTGGAATAAGCACTGAGGATGTGGCACAAAGAAACTCAAGGCCAAGGATTGTGCAGCAACCAGTCAATCAGCAGCCCCAGCCTGGGGATGATGCTACTAGCCAAGGCACAACCAAGGCCCAAAACACAGGGCCAACATCAATTGCTGGTTCACATCCACAAGGTCAGTTGAAAGATTATCTGATACAATGAAAATCACAAAAACTAACTTGATTTCAATCCACAGGACTTTTCATTGGCTTAACAAAGGAAGATCTGTTGAGGTTGTCATACTGGGAAGAAATAAAGGACCTTGCAGTCCCATCAACCTATTGCAAAATGATAAGCAGTACCCAGTTCCTAATATCAAACACTCTCAACCTTTATGGTTGAAGAATCATGTTGAACCCTCCAGAGACCTCTACTATCCTGAATTCTTTGGAACTTTGTTTGACACGGTGCAGAGATGGTAAATCATGAGAATTCTGTATTCCACTAGAATGCAAATCAGCTGATTCCCACTTTTTGAATTAACAGAAAAGATTTTACTAGGAAAGGATGATGATGTCTTTGTCGGAAACACCTTCATAAATACAAACTCTCTCTCCCGCTCTAGGAAGACAGTCCAGAACAATGTCCATCCCCTCTCTGAAATCCTGACTTATACAAGAGAGCCAATACGTGGAGCCTATGCAAAGTTGAAGCACACATTGAACAACATAATAGGAGTTGTCTCCCATAAAATCTCAAGAAACGTGCTCCTCTCTATGGAAGGGATTGATGGAACTTCTGATGAAGCTTTGCTGCAAGCACAAATCTACTTTTCCAACCTTCAAGCAGCTGTGATTGATGATTCAACCTTTGCTCCATACAAGAAGTCAAGTTCCCAGCAGGAGGCTGAGCTCAATGCTGGGAGAGGTGGTCTGAATACGGTTTTTGAATACGTTGTCTCTCTAGTCACCAGGCTGATCAACTTAAGACTTGATTCAAGGTAAGATAATCAACAGCCTTTTATGTCTAAGGACTCAGCTGAGAAGAAGAATCAATGGGGGATCAATTCTCTAGCATGTGTTTCACACATGTTGGTTTTTGGTCCCGCGGCAATATGGATATGTCCTGGAAATCAAAGAGTGATGCCCAAGTGGAAGTCCGGCATGCTTCTTGAGTTTGGTAGTCTTGTAATTGAATCAAAGTTGAAGGCTGGCTTATCTCCTGATCCAATCTGGGGTCAATTTGGTAACACAAGGGTATATATCCTGACTGCCTTGAGTGATTAAAGATAAACAAATTAATTGGAGAGATGTAATTAGAATTTTTACTGAAAGATTTTCTTATGAAAAATTGGCTGAGGTCCTTCTGGAGGATATTGTGCTGGTTACTGACTATGATATGGGTAGCCACTTTAATACTGTCTGGGCTGTTGAAAAAACTACCTCTTCTAATTTAGTTGAAATTACCTCAGAACCCCAAGCTTCCCACAGTTAATTCCATTGACTTTTTAGGAAATTAGACTGTTAGTTTTTCCCAATGGATGATTCTTGTTTTCAATTTTTTTTCTGATCTTGGGCTAATCAAATTCTTTACTTAGAAACATGGTTCTTTTGGATGATTTAATGCTTTATGATTGTACTTCCCTTGAAAATTATTGACTAAGTTGCTGATTTTAAATTGAAAAAATAATAAGTGTAGCCCTTTAATTTCAAACCAAACGCTACATTTTTGGAAAATAATGAGATTATTTGTTCATTACATAATTCTTTCCATCATCTGCTGCAAAGCATAACAATTGTGAAAAAGTCTTTAAAATTTTTCTTTAAATCAAGAATAGCTGAGTTTTTGTTTACAAATTAATTTGATATTGTGATTTTATGGGAGTCAACAACAACTCAATTAAGAATTGCATTATGTTGCATATTAAAAAAACCATCAATGGAACATTGAATTGATCCAATATTTTGGGCCTTCCATATTAAAATATCATGTTTGGTTTGCCCCAAAAGCATTGATGCTGTGTGTTGCTCAAACACTCATACAAAGGTGATGGAAGGCAACTCAAAGCAAGTAGTCATGGCACCCTGCTTAAAAATTACTGGATATCTCCAAAAACTGCTGTTCAATATTATTATTGGTTTTTTAAAGGAAATAAAACAAAGCAAGGGATCATATCATGGCTGGTTTGAGTGTACATAATATTAATCAAATAAATAAATATATCCAGATCCATGCAAATATCTCTCTTTCCTAATTTTAAGTTTAGCTGTGATTTTTTTTTATTTATCAACATCAGTGATTCACAATACCTTCATTTATCAACCAATCATTCATTTCTTAAGAAATGAATCAACCAAGGAAACTTCATTCCAATTTCCATATGATCTCCAAACCTATAGATCCAATAATATTCAACATTTTTCCTTCAAAATGCCACAGAAATTTCTTAAAATCCGTCAAATCATTACCAAAGTAATACAGTATGTAATACTCTTCAATTACTGTATTTAATGCATATAATGCTAAGCACCAATGAAGATCTCCATACAATCTATGCATAGATTTTTTATATATGCAATATTCAATTTGAAGGCATGCAATAGTATACTTCCTTTTCATTTCCTATAAGTATCAAACCAAAATTGATTTGTACCCAACTTATCAAACCAACTCATACCTCACAGAAAACACATATCAAAACCACCAATTGCTCCCAATACCCCTGAAACCTCAAGCAAAGAAAATGGTTCTATTATCCCATGAACAAAAAGAATGGTTGGAAGAAACACACCAACATATTGATCATGAGCTCAAGGAAAAAATTGAGCCATGTCCTGAAATTTGGGCACCAAGTGAAATCTGGATACATGAGGAGCAGAATGAAAGAGTTTGGGTTCGCAGACTTCAAAGAATAATTGACAGGGAAGCCTTAGAATTGCATATTCCAGAACAATTAATACCAAATGTCTGGCACCTTTGGATTGATCGGCGTGAATTCCTCGGAAGGTGTAAGTAATTATGCTTCAAAAATCATATCAGATTTATCATTAATTTCTATTTCTTTTACAGCTGTTCCATTGGTGGTCAATAGAAGTTCAATTCCAATGGACTTTTAGATGTTTCTCATCAATGATTACCAGTAATTTTCACAATTATTGGATTCTCTACTTGATCTTTCATGAAAATTCCACCTCTTTTCAATTATAAAACAAGGGTTGAAGAGAACAGAGAATAATAAGTGCCTTATCTCAAAGTCAATGCTAGAAAAAGCCTTTTTATGAAATGAGAAAAGAAAAACTCATCTTTGTTTCATGAAAAAATCAATAATACATGGAAGTTTTTCAACTATGGAGTGTCTTACCTTTTGATAATCTTTAAATTTTCAAGTCCAATGCATTTATTTTTTTGATATGTGGCAAAATCCAATCAGATTTATTGTCCATTGGTTTCCTTATAAAATGAATTATTTCATCCTATGAAAATCCATGGATTTTTCCAATGAATGGGGTTTGCTCCCTCAAAGGTATCAAATCAAAGTATTTTTGGATGAGATCACCTGATTTTAATCTCCAAAGAATCTTCAAAAATTGACTATGACTTCAAATGAAAGAACCAATTTTTCATAAGCAGCTCTCTTTGTAAATAAATTCAATCATGTTTGGCTTAAAACAAAAATAATAGTTGAAAAATAAAGCTTGATGTGTGTTTCAAGGAACTTGAACTCTTTTTGTGAAATATTGTCCTCTCATGAACTCCAACCCACCCATGAAGGTAAACACCAGTGGAAAGGTGGTAAGATTTGTGTTTATTTATGCAGTCAGGTTTGATACGTCTCAAGAGATTTCAGTTTAATCTTCCAAAGTCATGTTTAACCAAATAAGATGAAATGGTTTCAATGCATGAAAGGAAGTAAGAACATGATTTTTATCAAAAAATTAAATTCTATCTACTTTCAATTGCAAACATTTTATTTAAAATGTGGTAAATGATCAAGAAATGAAGTTTTCATACTATTTTTGATTCAAGAATATTACCTTGGCCCTCTTTTCAATTAGGGAGAATTTAAGCACTCAAAATTTCAGATGAATCCTTGTAAATTTGCATTCAAAATCAGAAATATTCAGTTATTAAGAAAACTTTTAATATTTTCTTTAACTGTAGCAGATATCAAAACAGATTCACAATTAGATTTTACTGAAAGTTGGACCAAAATTGCACCTCTCAATTGCATTAGAGGAAGCATTTTTTTTTTCAAGCATTTACATACCAATTCAAAATTGAAATTTGACTCCCCATGTAAAAAATGATAAAAGCATTTCATCAATTTCAATACTAAACCTGGGTAAAATGGATCCTCTTGATCATAACATGGATTTAAAAAATGGAGGTGAAATTTGCAACAACTTAAGTGCTCATCCCAGTAATTTGAAAAAAGTTCTATTTTTCATAATAGGTTTCTTCTTGATTTTAAATAAATTTACCAAGGAAATACTTGGTTTTCAACAGCAAGCTTTTGAATTTCATTGTAAAATCTATAAAATTATTTCAACTGTAAAACTTAATAATAAGTCTCAATCTATTTTTGGATTAATTCTTTTCCCCTGTTAAGGGAACTGAATGATTATTATTCCTGACATCATTTAAAATGATAAAAAATAATCATCTCAATCAAGATCCATGGTAAAGCAAAACATGAATAAAAAATATGGTCATTTTTCTCAGAATCCAAGTTGTAGTTCCCAAACATTTCTTCCTTCTGACAATATTTTTTTCTTCATTGCACAATGTAGAATTTGCCTCACATGCTTGAAATGAATTATAGAGTAGATGCATATCCAATTTGAGATATTCAATTTGTACATGAACCCTTTATAATCTCTCAAAATTCATCATATTCAATAGCCAATAACTTCAGATTCAATTGCCTGCAAATTCTCTCCCTCCATAAAATCTACACTTCAAACAACCCCAGAACCTTTTCAAGTGCTAGTTGAAGACTTCCCTATATTATAACATGGATTATAGACCTCCTCATAGTTCAAAATCCATCAAAACTTGTACATTAAACAAGGAAGTAGCAGAACATTTGCCAAATTCCAATGACCCCATAAGTCTATGCCTACGTGACTATGTAAAGACTATTTTAAACATGAAATCTCGAGGAGACAGGGTTCCGCCCCTGCCCACTGAATATCAAGTACAAGTTTTAAACTAAAAAAGCATCAATACAATTGACCCAAACAACAACTTTTTCAACATGGAAACAACCAATGAAAACCTCTATGGAGGGAAGAAGAGCATTCCTGGAAAGTTCAAAGAGCAATTCCAGAAAGAATTAGAAAGCTATGGCATAAATTTTCCAACTTTCCAATGGGACCATCATAATTCAACAAAGTGGGACCAAATATTGTCAGAAGTGATAATAAAACATTGGTTTAATGCTAAGGACAATGATGCATTTACAAATTATCCACTTGATATTGAGTTTTGCAAGAAGGACATACTCTTTGGCCTACAGGAACGTTGGCTACGTGGGCAGAAGGATAACTACATGAAGCCTAGGACACGTAACAAGAAGCCTAGGTCTAGAGTTAAACACAGAGTAAGCTTAAGATTTCTCTCCATTTTCTAAATCCTCTTAGCTAAAATTTTGGTCTTGAATCTGCAAGATATACAGAAACCGCTTGGCCACTGCAGAGCGCCATATGGGAAAGTATTTGGCAAAATGCCTTCTCCCTAGTAAGGAATGCTGCTCAGATACAGAAGAAGACAATGAGGGGAAATATCACTCTGTCCAAGTGTATTGGAGAAGCAAAATTTATTCACAATTTCTTCATAATCTTGATAACAACACTCTCAACTATTTATCTGAGATGAAAGGTGAACTTCAAGCTAAAAAACAAGTAGAATATGGAAGAACTTATGATGAAATAGTCCCAAATTATCAGATGAAACCATGTGAATCCCTCCCTTCTAATTTTTACTGCCCTCTATTTCTTGCCACATTAAATTGGACAGAGAAATTGGTTTTGGAGATGAAGCCAGTAGAGGATAAACTAGAAAGATTAGAAAAATCACTTGAAACCCCACGTTGGTTTGAATAAATTTAATTCCAAGTAGTTCTATATTTCCTCTGTCGTCACCCAGAAAACAATATCAAAAGCTCTAAATTTTAGAACATTTTTATTTATTAATTAATTCCTGCTAAATAAAACAAATCAATATCACTAGATTAATTCTTTTGAGCTTCCAATATTATAAGAAATATTTAAAACAAAGTTTCTGCAAAAAGACATTAGAGAAATAAAATCATTCAAGGCAATGGTTTTCTTTTTGTAAATTCATTCTTTTTGTAAAATAAAATGTGAAACTCCTCAATTATTTCAATTTCAAATTGATTTATTTGAAATGTATAACTGAACTCAATATCTATGCGGCACAATATTTCCAACATGTCTGAGTAGATTTTTGAATCTTCAGTTCAAATTTAGAGTGACATTTCAATTTCCTACATCAAATTGAGATTTATTACATTTCGCAAGAAGAAAAAGAAGATATTAAAAACTGAATTTAATCCGTTCAAAAAATACAATTTTTTTCAACCACAAAGTAACAAAAAAAAAGGACCCTCAAACCTCTTGTAATGATCTAATAGGAAATAGGAAGAAAAAAAGCATCAAAATCTTGACTTATCCAACCCAGGTAGTAACTTTTATGTGTCAGGTGTGAAACCGCACTGCTTCACTCCTCTATCACTTTACATAAAATTTAATTTCCCCATAATTCCAAATCTTCTGTATTCCATGCATTCACTAGAATTACTTGGAATCCTCAAGAACTGATACAAACAACTTTTCTCAGGTTCCAACTCAAGTTAGAAACAGAGTTTTCTCAGAGTCAAAACCAAGTCAAAACAAGTTTCAGGTGCTACACCTGCCGGCAGGTGCAGCCTTTTTTTTCATGGTGAATGGGCAAATGTGCTTTGTGAGTTGTTTTAGGTGCATGATTGAGTTTTTTCCATGGTGACGGTTAAGTTCAATGAGGTCTTCCTTGGGAGATTTGGTTTGATTTGCAGAGTGGCCACTTGAACCAGGGTGATTGAACGTGGGATTTTCCATAGTGTAGAGATTGTTGACAATTTTTCCGCTTAAAATTGTACAATCATCTTTTGAGATTTTGAAAATTTTCTTGCCTGCCAGTCAATCACATCCAGCCTTGTTTTACGCCCCTGCACTCAGTGGGTTGATGGTGAAGCTAGGTAAAAAAAACACATTTGACAACTTCAAGGTGAAGTTGTCCCAAACCAGCAAGGCAGTTTTCCTCTTATCAGCATTTCAGCTCCCGCATTCCTGGTTTTTATGTTCTCTTCTTCACAAGGTGAAATCTCTTTGAAGTAACTACTTTCATTGATCATTTGAATCAACGCTGCACCGTCCAGCATGAATTGGGATTTTGGATTGCAGTAATTAATCCACATGGAGAGGAGTGCCTAGTCATGAGCTGCAGTACTAGTTTTGTTTTTTTTGCAAGCTTTCCACTTTGATTAATTTTCCCTCCACCAATTATGTGCCAACTCTGGATGCAGATTCCAAAAATTGTCAGCTTAGTGTAGTATGTCTTGTTTAGGATTGTGCAAACCTTCAGAACATCTTTGAGCTTCCCCAGCATTTCCATGAGATTTTGAAGCAGCCGTTGTCTTTGTGTTCTTCAAGGCCACTTCAGTTTGAGTATCCTGATTTTCTAGGGAGCCTTGTGCCTTGGCTTCATTTCTAAGTTGAGTCAGATGGTTGAGGAAATATTCAATGGTGATTTCCTTATCAGTGTGCATGATTTGCCATTTGAAGTCCTTCATGGTCTCAGGAAACCTGAACAGCAAGCGGTAGGCCAGGATTTCATCAGGCGGGATGATTCCAACTTTGAGCATTCTCTTCAAGGACACCTTGTATCTTGTGATAAAGTCTTCAATCTCATCCAATTTTAAACACAAATACAAGAAGTCTTTGAATATTTGTGCCCTGTTGGAGGCTTGAGCTGAAGCATACTTGTTGAAAATGGCCTTCCAGATTAATTTGGTGGAGTTTTTATTATGCGGGGTCACAATTTGTTTGTGTGCAGAGGTCTCTAGTCTTGATATGATAATTCATTTAATCTTTTTATTCATTTTTTTTTCAAGAATAGATGAATTATTGTTAATGGCCACCACCCACCCTTGGAAGTCCACTCTAGTGTCCATATTATCTTTCCAGAGGACATATTTTTCCTCACTGAGCCTTGTAATAGCTTCCAGAGAATTCTTCAGCATTGCTTGCCTGAATTGTTCAGAAACCAAGTTTGACACCTTTTCCAAGTTTGGTTGCGATTCAAGCCAATAGGTCAGGTGAGTTGTTTTGGCTTTTAACCAGGATAAAAGGATTTCAGATTGATATTACTGAAAACTGGGAACTGAAGACAACAAGCAAATTTAATAAGATATTTGAAGAAACAATAGATGGGGATCAATACCAACATTAGGCCTTGAGGATCATGTTGAGAGTGGATAAAGTGGGTAGGACATTCAGGACTGAGGAGAGCTAGATTAGACAAAGAGCACAAGATGAAATTATATAACAGAGATACTGAAGAATGAGAACATGATGCTTGAGTAGATATTTCCCTGGGCATAAAAACAGGGCTTTCCAAGTAATATTTCTCTTGAGGAGTTCTGAGTATTTTATGTTGTGTTGAAAGGGAAGGAAAGAAATAGAAGAGAAGAGGGAATGAGAACAAGGGAATTGAGGGGTGTGATTGAGTTGGTAGGTTTGATTTTTTGGTCTTCAGGATGAGTGTGCCCCTCTTCCCTGTTTTTCAGGCACCTTCCTCCTTGGAAGAGGTAATCTAGATACTCCAGAATTGGAGTATCTGCATCTACAAGTATCCCGCATAAGCGCAGGCGTATAGGCGGTAACAGCTTAACAGTTACTTCTTGGAAGCAAATCCATTTTAAATTGAAATTAAATCTTTGGTTGATTCAAATATTCCCAATTTTTAAAGATTTAAGCATGGAATTGAGCAAAAAATTGTTTCTTGTGATGCTGTTGATGGCCAGTGTCCATATTTCCCTCAAAATGGAATAATACTATTGAAAAAATTATATCTTCCTGAAAGTAAAATTTGAAAATAATGGAATAAGCAAAGTTTTATGAATTGTTTCAATTTTTTTTCCTTGAATTATTCTTGGATTAAATTCCAATTAAAAGTATGAAGCATTACCTGTAGATAAAGCAGAAAGTCTGTGAGGGAAGAAATTATATGAATGATGAGGATAAATGTTGTTAAAAAAATTCTCTTATTTCATGTCAGTAAGGTAGGGGGGATTGTGGTAATAGGTGGAAGAATGGAAAATTGTGGATAATGAGGGGGAAATCATGGAGAAATCAGCAAGAAATCATGGAGAAATCAGGGAGAAACAACGGAGAAATCAGGGAAGAAAAATTGGAAACCACATGGAATCTGGGAGGATGTAAAATAGAAAACTTGGAAAATACTAATTGAAATCATAAGTAAGAAAAGAAGAAAATAAGGAGAAATCTAGGATATAAAAAGAGGATATAGAATGGAATTAAATCAGAAAAAAATTTGAATAATGTAAGAAATTTTGAAGGAACTGATAGTAAAGTAGGAGTAATCTGTGTTTCAAGATGATGGAAACCATCTAAAAATAATTTGGACGCAACCATCTCATCCAAAGGATGTGATTTCACTGGCTGACCAGATCCAGCAAGTTTTTCCAGGTTGGATACCTCCTGCCACCAGACCAAGACAAAGGTGAACAGAAGGGTTGAGGAGAGGAATATCAAGCCCAACCAAGATAGACCTCAGGACACCCAACCCGACAAGAAAACTGGTTGATAGAGGGAGAGAGAGAAGGAAGCAGGCAGTTGAGTGACCCCAAGATCCCAAACAGACCAATGTAGACCTCAGGACCCACCAACAGACATGAATACTGATGGATGGAAGGACTGATAGAGAGATCCATACAAATACAAGGACCCAGACAGAAAATGAATCAGAAAGACAGCCCCAATGAATGACTGAGACAGACCATAAGAAAAAAAAACTTCTTCTAGATCTTCCTTGTTGGATTTCCCTGTATAATCACCTCTTTGTTGACTTGAAGGCCTGTTACTCATACTACTTTCAGAGCTCTGGAATTATTATTCTGTGAATGTTTGGTTCCTGATGTGTATGTAGACCCAACCAAACCTAAAATTTCTGGTTTTCAAAACATAAATTGAGGATCAGGAAGCCCAATATTCAATCAACCAACTTTCAGATGTCCATTTCTTTCATCTTTGAAAAGATCAACCACTTAATCCTTCACCATGGAGACAATCAATTGTGCCATCCTTTAAACAAATAATTTTCTCTTTTCCCAAGATTTTGAGCGACTGAGAATATCTGAAACACTGGAATCACCCAAAATTCCACATATTTTGATTACTGTAGGAGCTGAAACAGGACTTGCTATGGAACTAATGAACCTGGGAGGAGGTTCTTTGGACCTGTTGTAGGGGTTAAGCACAAGTTTGGGCCACATTTTAAGGTTGAGGAGGCTCCAGAAGACTCAAGTGTGTTTTTTCAACTTTCTATTATAGTAGGTCCAATGCATGTTGAGTGTTTTTCTTGTCTTCTGATTCCTGAACGTCTTTCTTCTGACAGATTTTATTAATTTATCTTTTCCCATTGGAGGCTTTGAAGTAGAAAATGATGAGAATGGAAAATTTCAGGAAGGAATTGAGGAGGACCAGCCACTTGACCCTGGATGGAATTTTCAGGAGGGATCCCTTGAATTTTAAAGCATTGGATATAAAATGTGGGATGCAGTCTTGGTCTGCGATAAGTTTTATAGTGGAATACAAACTCATAGTTACATCTTCAAACCAAATTTTAACTGCTTCCAAAAATTTCAAAGGTTATCAACCACTGTCAAACCAGTTTAATCTCATCAATGCATGCCTGAACCAGTCAATGTGTGAAAAGGTCAAATCAAATTTGTAAAGTTTTGAAGAGCAAGGGTAAAGCCAATCAAGGTTTGAAATCATGATAAAATTTTCAAACCTTGTCAAGCAACCCTCAAATTGGTCATAGTTTGATTGAAGCACAGTCAAAATTTCAGAGAGGGAGTCACAGACGTCTTGAAGCATCAAATGGATTTCAAATTTCAAAGTTCAAAAAGTTTTTTAAACATCAAAGGGTCACTGATTGAAGGAGCCATGGCAGTTGAAACAGCCAAAATCCAAATTGGAGTTGGAGTCAAATAAAACAACAAAGATGCTCATAAATGAAGATGAGGAGAAAGATATATCACCAGGGGGAAAATTTGGGCACATGGAAGCATGTGCATCCCTTTTTTTTTGGTGTTATAAGAAGAAATAAATCTGGTGTAACTGGAGGCTGAGAAAAAAATATCTCCAAAATAAGAAAAATTTAAATATTTCCCAACCAAAATCAAATTCAGTTCTGATTCTGAAAAAAGGCACATTCATCCCAGGTTTGACAAAGGAAATTAGATCTACCATTGAAGGTAATTAATTTGAACCCATTTACAAGGAAGACAAGAATAAATGAAGCATAAGTATGGAAACTCATCATCTTGGTTGTTTCCATCACAGGGCCATCATTTCAAAGAAATTTTAATTTTTTTAATTTATCCTTTTCTATCAATTGACTGAATAAGTACTCAATTTTAGCATTTACAAGAACAGATGGGCCCATCAACCTGCTGCTTTACTTGAGGCAGGGAGATGATTTTTAAATTTTCCATTCAAAATCATTTATTGAACCTATCATTTTCCAAAATATCTTCCAGCTACAAAAATTCAGAAGTTGATTTTAACTTCCTCACTTATTTAAAAATTCACCTAGCTAGAAAAAGTTTGAAAGGAATAATCCAAAAGAAAAAATAAATCAAAATGACTATAAAGAAGTTCAATGCTTGTATGATGCTTGTAAAACCTCAATCACCTTGTATTTTCATCCCAAGTCTATTTGATATTATTTCTTTTTTTTGATGCCAGTTATTTTTTTCTACCATTTTCATCTAAAATCATTTATAAAAACATTATTTATACTTTTAAATAAAGATTTGTTTCATCCAAAGCTTCATAAAAAACTATAATAAATTTATGGCAGGGTACCAGATTAAATGAAACCAACCAAAAAGACTGTTGGATTAAGAATTTACCCCCAAAAAAAATTGAATTGATTTGGAGTATTTGTTGGACAGGAGATATCCTAGTTATTATTGAGGCTGATGAAAAATGGATGGTTTAAAGCTTTATGTTTTGAATAATATGAACCAGAAAGAGCAAGGACAGATTTTAAAGTGAAAAAATGAAAACCAATGAAAGCTTTCCTTTCCAATACAACTTCATTTCATTCAGAATACAGCCATCCAGAATAATTTCAGATTGGGGGTTGTTAAATAGTAAGGTGTTTGGGATATGTTTGTGGTTTTATGGCTTCCAAACTCTTTCCAAATAATTTTGATTGAACTTGAGTATGATTTATTGGAAGAAAAAGAATTTAAATCTGATTTGAAAGAAGGCTTTGGAGCCATGAAAAGGGACATTGTTTATATAAATGAAAATTTATCTGGTCAATACTCAATGCATATAGTGTCACCCAGAACCTTGGTAGATGTCTGCGGAACATTTCTGTCTATATTTTGAGAAATTTTTGCAGTTAATCCATATTTTGCATCTTTTAAACAGAAGATTAAACAACTAATCACATATTTTCAACACAGATAACTCCATCAAACCTGGGTTTTACTTATATCTTGAAGTGGATGCAACACAATTTCCACAATGATAAATACCTAGAATATGTGCCCCCCCTCTTTTGAGAGCCACCAGAAATTGTTTTTGTCTGAATTATATCTACTTGTGATAAATTTCAAGAAAAGTGATAGGTGCATACTAAAAAAACAAAATCCCACACAAAAAATTCTAGGCAATTCATCAGTTGGAAGAAATCAACCAAGGTTTCTTGAAGGGTAGCAGCCAGAACCTGTGAATATTTCAAGTTCTGGAAATGATATTTAAAAAATTTAGCAATAATTTAGTCTAAAAACACCCTGTGGAGGATATTTCAAAATTTATTCAGTAAAAAGCATATGCTTTGGTGCAAATGAAAAATAACTAAACCAGATAAATCTCTATGAGGGCAATATATGGAAAAAATAAAGCTTTGGGGAAATAAGGAGGGAAGGTACATAATCAAAGCTTTCAAACTCCCCTAATAAATTCATTTTCTACAAAGTTATCACCAAAACAGAATATCAGCCAGGGGAAGAATACATTGGGCCAAAATTATGGATTATTTTTATCTTACCACCTTTCTAATTCTTTTTCTCCACTTTTCTTGTGATTTTTTTGAAGCTAATGATTAAGCTCTGCATAATAAGCCAACAAGAGTAACCAATTATTTTTTTAATGTTTGATGATAAATTCACAACTCTCAGCCGTTTGAGAGTTGTGTTGGGTCCTAGACAGCCCAATGGACGCTTGAGGGCCCATAAACACGTTCAAAATGCGCGTTTAGGTGCTTTGGATGCGTCTACACGCACCCAAGGGAACGTCTCCAAAACTTGGAACCCCCAGGAGGAAGGATACCACCTGTACACAGCGGACTTGAGCCGCGTCTGGGGGGTGTACAGCCCTGTAAGGCTCCCCGGGGGGTGGTGCCAAACTTTTTGGGTCTCCCTGACCACATTTGGGTTTCATCAACCCAAATTAGGGATCAAACCATACTATTTGGGACTGTTGGACCACATTTAGCCATCATAAAGTGACACTTAAATGAAATTAAATTGAAATTAAAGTGAAACTTTAGAAAAATTCAAATAAAAATCCCACAAAATTAATCTTTCTCAAATTGCAAGTGGGCAAACTGTTGTTCAATTGAAATTTGGATTGAAAATTGAAGTAGCATTGCATTTTTTTGGAATGCAGGGAACAGGGGCAAGCCCTCCTTTAAACATGGCCACGTTCCAGGACTACATGAGTTCAATTAACAAAGCTGCGGAAACAAAGGATGAAGGTAATGAATCATTGGACGCCCAAGTTGAATTCTCATCAAGGGTGACAATTGAGGAACAAAATGTTTCAGAAATGGACATGACCTCTGGTAGTAATAACATTTTATGTTACTGGTCTTTGTCTTATTTAATTTGATTAAAACTGGAAACTGATGGAGTGCATGCCATCAATATAAATACTTAAATATGACAGAACCACTTCACCTTCCTCCTATGAGAGCTTTTCCTACTATGGAAGAGGCATAAATGTATTGTAAAACATGGGAAATGAAGCATGGTTATGCTGTAAAATTTTTCAACTCAAAGCATGAACAAAATGTGGATTTAGCCTGTGATAGACATTTGTTGGACTCTGGGAAATTTCTCACCAAAAGTTCAAGGCAAATATACACAAGGAAGGTTGGGTGAAATTTTTTAATCCGTGCAAGTCCCACAAAGCGGGACCCCTTGTGCCTTATCTCCTACAAGAATTATCAACATAACCATGAACCAGCCTCACACCACACAGTGCATCCTCACCTGAGGAGGATCTGTGGGGTAGCCTTAGAAAACCTTAAAGAAGGCTTGAATGATGGGCTCAATACAACTCAACTCAAAAGAAAATTGAAAAAGTTTGATTTTGGAAAATATTTTGATGACCAAACAATCTGTAACACTAAGCATAAGGTAGCGGTTGCAAAAATAAAGGGGAAAATTTTTATGGAGGTCCTCTTTCAACAAAATTGGTAATTCAGGTTAGGTTCATCAAGCAAAATTCAGTGGAGAGGGCCACTTCAAGGCCTTATTCTTGGATCATCCTGATTCATTAAAGCTTTGCAAGAAATTCCATCTTATAGCTATGATCGATTGTACCTGCAATAAAAATAAGTACAAAATCCCCCTATTGCATGTTGTAGGAATTACTGCCAACCAGAAAACTTTCAAAAAACCTCTTTTTTTTGAACAAGAGAAATTTTTGAGTTCTAAATTTGGTCTGTAAATGCCCTAAAGGAGTTGGCTTATGATCCTGAGATATTTCCCAAATTCTTTGTGATGGACTGTGAAAAATCATTGATCCGTGCTCTAGAACAAATATTCCCTGAGTCAATAAGAAATTGCTGTCAATGGCACTTTTCTAAAAGCATACAAGCAAACTGTGTAGTGCACTTTAATAATGACATTGAAGGGTTGAAAAGCTTTATGCCTCTGTGGGCTAAGTATGGGGCCTCAAAAACCAAGGAGGAGGCAGAGGTCAGTGATGTGGAGCTTACAGTAAGTCCCAAATCACAGCCTCTACAGTTAATCTATCTGCCTAGTTTTGGGTATTTTTACATTATGAATTTTTTAGAGTGTTTTTTGGAAGACCGTGAGGAGGTACTCAAGTATATTTATCATAATATCTTCTGTTTCAAAGAGAAATTTTTAATGGATTGGACTTGAAAAAACCAAGACTTTGGGAATAAAAAAAATTCCTGGGTTGAAGGGGCCAACGCCACTCTCAAAAGATTCCTTGCAAACTTGTCAAGAAACATGCTGGATTTTTGGATAAACCTAGAGGGAACAGTTTCCAATCAAATTGAATTGTTTCAGGCTGCGCTTAAAAACTATCAAATAAAGATTGGAATACTTGTTCCTACTGAACTGTTATCATTGTGATAAAAGGTGTCTTTAAAATAAATCAAACTTGTTGGGGAACAATTAGAGAAGTTCAAGCGGTACCATGAAAGGAAAGGGTGCCCCAATTCATAATCAATGAGTATGGGTTTGCCTGCTTCCGACCAAATAGGTGACCTACTAGTGTCAAGAGGCTCTGTTGTGCCTGAAAATGTTCATCCTCAGTGGTGGTTGGATGATTACCCTTGCAGATCTAGTTCTGTAAGTTGGTTTAATTTGTGATTAATGCTTTTTGGATGATAATTTCTACTTGAATAATATTTGATCCTTTGAATTTTTAAAGGTTGATGTTGATTAAATGCTCAACAATTCTCAGTTACATGAGAAGCTCAATGCAATGAGCTTGAATCATCCCAATCAAGATCATTGTGGGCTTTTGAAGCAATTGATGAAGGAGACAGCCAATTATTGATCAAAGGCAAGACTTGAACCTAATTTCTTGAAATGAAGCTGAGGATGTTAAAAATGACAGAAATCAGGCAGGATCCTTCTTGATTTGAATATGTTGAATAGGAAATTAATTGGCAATACAAGTAGAAAGGCACCAAAGAAGAAAAGAAAAATGATTGTAAGTCTTCCCTTTTGTGAAAGATTCATTTTTTGGTTGAATGAACTGATTGTGAATTTTTTACAGTCCAAGTCAGGATCTTCATCTGAATTTCAAGGTTTATTTGAAGAAACTGTAAGTTCATCAGGTTTGGTGCTGTTGGAATCCAATTCCTTTTTTAAGGATGAAGAAGAAGAAATTGATGAGTCAAACAGAAGCTCATCTTTGGTGAGTTTTGAATCCTTTTATGAGTTTAGGATTTGTGCTAACAAATTATTGAATTTAGGAAGCCGATTAACTCAATCAAATACCCAAGGACTTACATAAGTTCTTGGGTGGGGTTTGGGATCTTGTTGGTGATGGGAATTGAATTTAAAGTCATTGCTAAATCACTTGTGTATGATGAGGATGGATGGGCTAAAGTTTGGAAAAAAATTGTTGAAACATTGAGGAAAAATAACATGTGCTATGAAAAGATCCTTTGTGGCAGTAAAGAAATTTAAAAGATAGAAAAAATAATTGATTTCAATGACATCAATTAAAAGATTGCATCATCAAAATGGATTTCAAAGTTAGGTATGGTTCAAATAATAGCTGATACTTATGAAAGACCAATATATTTCATTTCATTTGATTCAGGTTGTGCTTTCACTCCTATGAAAGTGGGTGTAAAATTAAAAATCAGATCCTATCTTCATTTTTTTTAACAATAACCATTGGGTGCAGCTTGTACTTAAGGGACATCTAATTCCAATCTTTCCCAAAGTTTCCAAACACCATTCCATGATTTCTAGAAAAGCAGCTTGTTGGGTTGATCAACTCAAAGATCAACTTGAGTTGTATTCTAACTTATAGATTAATTTCATCATTTGGGTTTGTGTTCTGATTCTCATATTGTAATTTTATTAATATAAAGGGTGGTCACATTTTGAACATCATTATGTTCAGTTTTATCAGTTAACATCATTATGATGAGTGTTTTGAATGAGATTTTAATGGTAATTTAGTTCAACTTATTTTGTGCTGATCCCATAAGAAGCTTAACTTTTATTTAAGCTTGTGATGGGATCAGCTAATATATATATATATAATAAGGATACAGTTGGAATGGGGTTGTTTTCCCCATTTCAATTTTAAAAATTTCAACAGTCAAAATCTCCCAAGATTGATTGATTATTTTCCTTTCAATTTTTTGGGGAAAATTCTTGAAAGTTGACAAGGACTTTCCAAGAATGAAAAAATTCAAAAAAATTGATATAATCTATATCAAACTCAGTTTTGATAATGAATCACCAGATATATTAGCACTTTGAAAGAAGCCTTGATTGAAAATTGAACCTACTTTCAAGCATGAACCATATTTATTTCAATTTGTTCATACAATATTTCAATAGAGGTTGTGGTGTTGGTATTTGGAAGTAATTTTGATAGATTGCCTTAATTAGGACGTATTTAAAAGCCATTTGTAACAAAGTTGAACCATTTTTACAGGGTGGCACATCCTAAAATGTGTCTCCTTTCTTCTCCTGGTGTATAAGAAGAATAAAGACATGGATGGGAGGTAGAGGAGGAAGATGAGGAATAGGAAGAAGAGAAATTGAGATAGGAAAAATTGGAAGCAGTGGAGGTGGTGGATAAACTATAAAAAAGATAGAGGAAAATTGAAGAAGAATGTTCAGTAAAGGGTCTTTTGGGGACCTGATTGGAAAGACATTGTTGAAGGATGGAGGTTGAGGTTCTTATAGAAGATTTAGAAGGAAAAAGAAGGAGTGTGTTTTGGTCCTTTTGCAAGGGAAAGGATGTTGGTCCATTTGATTCTGTTGGAGATGATTAAATTGAAGGCTTCAATAAAATTTAAAAGCCTCTTGGCAAATTTTCTGAAGATTCAAATACCAGTATTTTGATGGGATGGAGGTGGGATAATTTTGAAGATTTAGAGAAGAAAGAAAGATGAGAAGATTTGAAAAAGGAATTTTTAGCAGAGTTGACATGTTTGCTTTCATTTTCTTGAGTGACTTATCAGATGGGAGCTTCTGATAAGAATAGGAGAGAATATAAGAATAGAACATAAAATCTAGATAGTGCTTGGTTTGCAAATATTTCTAAACCTGTGACTAAAGCTCAGGAAAAATTGTAGATAGATATTCTTCAATGTGTGATTACTTCATTTGGTTGGATATCAAGATAGAAGAAGGGAATGAATTGATTGGATTGAAATTATGAAGGAGGTAGAGTTAACAGATATATGAAATGAGTTTGGGAAGAGGATGGTTTTAATGTTTTAATCTGCTTTCACCTATTCAGCATTGTCATTGTTTTCCTTTTTTATATATTTCATATTTTAGAGTACTGTTTCTTTTGTGTCTATGAACTCCTAGTTTTTGTCTGTCCATCTTTCACTTGTCTATTTCCTAATAGTGTCTGTCATATTGACTTCTTTCATTCAAGCAATTGCCCAAATCCAACCAGACTCCAACATATAAGACGCAGTCAAATTGCCTGAAAAACACTCACTCGTCCAGCAATTAACATTAGACTTTGATCACCAAATCCCCAATCCTGAAGACTGCACTGAAGACTTCAGCTCAACATCTTTTTTGAACTTTTTCATCAGAGTGCTCAGCAACATACTTTGGTTGGATCAGTCTTTGTCAAATCCTTGCCTGCTCTGTTTTACTTAATCTCTTTAGAGGTCATAATTGGGCCTGTCCGATCATCAGTCTCTGTTTGTTCATTCCTTTTATTATGTGCTTCATTTCTTTGTTCAATTGAATTCTGAGTTCCTAACCTCTTCATTGGAATCGGAACAAAACAGCCTGGTCTTGGTTTCTTTTTTCTTTGAATCTTTTACACGGTTAAAAGCCCAAAATGGATCATTCAAGCTCAACTAGCAGAAGAAATACCAAAAAACCTGTACCAGGAGGAGGAGAATGAAATTTCAAAGCCTTTTCACTGAAGTCTCTCATGGAATCCACACCATTTCTCACAGAGACAAACTATTCAATCTGTAAAAAGAAGATGGAACGTTTGTTCAAGATGCAAGGAATTCTTGACCTTATCAATTCAAGAAATTCATCTACTGAAATCCCTGAAAATGATGAAATGGCTGGATAAATCATTTGAAAGCTGGACCCAGAAACTCACACCAACATCATAAACTCCAAAAATTAATATTCAACAAGATTTATCTGGCTGGCTGCCAAGAATCATTTTGCCTCCAGTCAAGCTTCCAATTGGGCTCAAACCTTCTTCAATTTTTTTTATCTTGGATTCAATCAAAACAATATTGAATTCTTTTTAACTTCTGTAAGATCCCATCTAGGGAAACTTGACAAGGTAGGAATTGAACTTCCAACTGACATTCTAAGCTACTTAATGCTATTAAAATTAACCAAGTCCCTCAAAGCTATACTGTCTCAAATAATGCACTCAGGACACAAACTATTTGTTTCCTTGGTTCTTTTCAGATGAGTAGCAAGAGTTGAGACACAAGATACAGAAGAGACAGGAGAAAGTTGATAACAGAAAGTGGCTGTGATACTTGAAGCTGATGGGTAAGAAGGCGGTGAACAATTTAGGAAATGAGAAAAGACACACAAAGAAGAGAAGGGAAAAACAATGGTAAATTTGAAAAGAAAATAAAAAAAACAGAAAGAAAAGAAAAGAGAAGCCAAGCGGGAGTGAGAAGGGGAGGGGTTCAAGAGAGATGGCTCCCACAGTAGGCTTAGTAGGCAAGAAGGAAGGCGCGCGGGAGAATAGAGACCAGGCAGGGAGACCAGATGATGTGAAAGGTGTGAAATCTCAACACATGAAAAACTAGGCCATGCAAGCATCAAGCAAATGGAGAAACACCTTGGAAAAAGTATTGGCAAAAATATCTCTAGCGACTTGGAGTGTCTAGCATGCAAAAAGGCTAAAATATCTAAGAGCCCTTTTGATGGCTGTCAGCTTGCTACTATGTACAGAGAAACCTGTCATAGCAACACAAAAACTATAAAAAATAAGAATATCTAAATTAACAAAAGAAGGAGTGAGAAATCCATAGATATTATTAAAGAAATGGATTCCTCACCCAAAATTAGGTAGGGTCACTCACTGACCCCACCCTTGAAATACAAGTCCTTACATTTTTAAAATAATTGAAAAGAAAAGTACTACAAATTAAGACACCAGTATGGCACCTTTTGGCCATTTTAAAATTTCACATGGGTTCTCACGTATAGGGTTTACGCCTAACATTCACTCAGAATTTAGGTGTTTTGTATCTTTTGGAAGTTACACGCGGAAATGTGTGATGTCACAATTCCTGCGCGCAGCCACACATCATTAAATACCCCTCTGTACTCATAGTAGCAGTCTCCCGCGTACTAGAGACCCGCGCGCAGCCAATTCTGCCATGCACGCAGCAGATCCCACCCTGGGCGCATCTGAACTCACTGATCCCCGCTTCTGGATCTGTCATGACTAATCTGACAACCAAGTACCGCTCAAAAGAGCTGCAACCTAATTAGGGTTGCCTGGCATATGTAAGAAAGTTGGCATATGCATTATTAATAACCTAAAAATATCAAAACTTAATTAAAATTAATAAAAATTAAGTTTAGAACATTTTTTAATAATAAATTCAAGATCAAGGATTACCATGTAAATCATTGACTCGGATCTTTGAAGACCACAAAACACTACAAGCAGTGTTCATAAAAATTATTAAAAATTATCTACGTGATCAGCAGATAATGGAAATTAGTCAATGTCCACATCTGTTCACTTTAAAGCAATACTAATAGTACAAATGAAGGATGAGGTCCGAATGATCAAATTACGCCATAATAGATTAACAGATCCTGTGGCTAAAATAGTACATAAATCCAGCAGATCTAAGATTAGCTGATTAACAGCACCAAGTGGACGAGCTAAACTTGCTCTGACTGGCTTGCCAGCCTCAGCTGATGAGCAGAACCCTCTCTAAGCGCCCTGAGAATCTCAAAATCACCCCAAAAAGGTATTTATTCAGACCTCTTTGGATCCATTATTCCATCATCAGCTTACCAGGAATTATTATTATCAATCAGAAACCGTGTCATTGTTAGTCAAGTTCTTATGAAGAGTCTAAGCTAGTGATTTATGCCAAAGTCTGTAGTATTATTATTCATTTCTTAAAACCAATCAACCCTTGAAGTTTAGTCAGGAAATCCACCCCACCAGCTCTGAAACCCTTCCTATTATTGCAGTATTTTCGTGATAAAGTGCTCAGAGTGAGTGTTTCCCTTCCTGTATAGGCCAGTGTGCTGTTATTCCAGGCAATGAGTGGAATAAGAACTTTCTCAGGCACCCATCTTCATTCCAAGGTTCTTAAACTGCCTAAGGAGGCCCCTTGAAGAGAGGTTGCTTTGTCTGTAAAGACCCCCAGTATTATAATACTGTGGCCACTCTTTTATATAAATATTGAAAAGCTTTTATCACTAAACCAATTAAACCTTGCAACTGCTCTTATTAAATTATTCATTTGAGCCTCTAAGCTTTTATTTTTGGAATAATAATAATTATTATTATTCCAGTATTTTTATCACTCTCTTTAGCTAAGGGACTGCAAGGTTCCTTTTATCATAGAGCTTAAAACGGCACTCAAGCTCCTGCAATTAGTTTCTTTGACTGACTCCATCTGGATCTCATGGGACCCTTGAATACAACATGCAAAGGAGGGATATGCTTTGCACTCACCATTTTCAACAACAAGTCAGGGTATCTGTTGTTCTTTCCTCTTCCTTCCAAAGACACCGCTTCTGACACAATCAACTTTTTTATTGAAAAAAAGGCCAAGAAATTTCTCAGATATCCCTCAGAAGTGGTTTCCAACCGAGGGGGAGAGTTTTTCAACAAAGAACTGAAACATTACTTCAAGTCCAAATCAATACAACACATTATCAGCGAACTGTACCACTCCCAGCACAATTGGAAGGCAGAACGTGCAAATTGTACTATCATGGAGTCAGTTTTCTCAGTGTCCAGTTACACATCCATACCCAAGAACTACTGGCATGTTGTCATTCAAAGCTGCGGTTTTGCACTCAATCAAATTCCTTTGGAAAAAAGGGATTGAAACTCTGTGGAAAAAACTTCAAAAGACCAATCTACCCGCAAACTACCTCCAAACAATAGGAACCTCAGTAATCTATCAAATCAGCAACCTGAAGATACCTTTCAAACTGAGTGAAAAGGGCAAAGAAGGTACCATCCTGGGATATAATCCTCATCTATTTTCCTAAAAAGTTCTTAACAGAAGCAGCCAAATTGTCATGAAAAAACATGTCAAGTTTCTAAAAAAACAATTGAAAATCAACCATGAGGTCTCTTCCAAAGAGTTATCAGCTGCGGGAACCAATCAATCAACTTAAAATGAAATTCCCAAAGGTGGAACAGATACAAGAACCATTGAACTCAAAGACAAAGTCAAACCATCCATAGAAACAGTTGTGGGATCACACCATTTGGAATCCAATAGGTCAGACTAAAATGTACTGGAGACTTAGAGATCCAATTTAAAAGACGGAAGTCAACTCAAGCCTCCCCAACAGTACGGGTATTATCACTTTGACATTCCAAAGAACATTCACAAAGCGTTCAAAGACCCTGCCTGGGTACCTCCCATTGATAAAGAACTCAACACCATTGAAGAACTAAAAGTTTGGGAAGACACTGATGATTCCAAAGTCACTAATCCCCTCAAAACACCTGGGAATTTTGTTGCAAACAAGACTTTCACACAGGCAATACCACTCTCAAGGCTTGTGTCTGCATGCAGGGGTTCAACCAAAGATTTGGAATCAACCACTTTGAAACATTTGCTCCCACAGGTAAGGTAGCCTCTTTACAAGCACTAATATCCTACTCTGTGGAAAGAAAACTTAGTATCCTTCAATTTGATGTAAAAGGGGCCTTCCTTCATGCACCACTGGTCAAACATGTATTCATCAAAACTCCATCTGGCTCAAAGAGAACCTCAAAATACCTCAAGCTCAAAAATTCATTATATGGATTGAAACAAGCGCCGCTGAACTGGTATAAGACCTTGAGTGAGTTTATCAAGGATAAAGGATTCAAGAAGAGCAACGGCTATCCATGTCTCTATCTCCACAAAGATCAAATCATGGCTCTGTTTTTTCACATAGATGACTTAATTGTTGTGGGGAACACCAAAGACTTTAAGAGCTGGTTAATTTCAAAGATTCCTTTGCACACAAGGTGGATATGCTACTTGGAATGAAAGTAGAGGTGACTCCAGAATCAATCTGCCTCTCACTGCCCAATCAAATAAAAAAGGGCTTGGAATAACTGAACCTGCTTGATGCAAAACCTCTAAATCATCCATGCACCTTGGGGCTCCAACTGAAGCCTGCAACACTGAAGGAAATTGAAACATTTTATAATTTGGGAATGAACTATAGGTCTCCAATAGGTAGGCTAAACTTTATTTCTAACCTGGCAAGACCTCATTTCAGCTTTTCTGTATCTTACCTTTGTTGGTTCTGTGAAGAACCAGGGATAACTCAGTGGAATGAAGTAATCCACATTTGGAAATACCTACTCAAAACAATCAACTACAAACTGTAATTTTGGTCCAAATCCATAGCCAATCATCTGGTCACCTACAGCAATTTCACCTGCGGGAATGACCCTGACACTAGGCTCTCCAAAACCAGTTTCATCTCCCTCTTCAAGGGTTTTCCAATCTATTGGACCAGAAAAAAGCAATGCAGTATTTCCTTGTCCTCCACCAAATTGGAATTGAACTCCCTCTCAGCAAGCAACCTCAAAGGCAATTGGATTCACCACCTTCTAACGGAAATCTGGAGGAAATCATCACTGGGACCTCCTATGCACCTTGTAGACAAAAAAGGCCTTGTCAACAAGATTAAGAATTTTGGATGCAGATTGCATGCCAAGTACATCAACATGAAAATCAAGAGCATACGGAACAACCGGAACAATGGATTGGTTAGTGTAAAACTCATTTCTTGCCATGACATGCTGGCTGAATCCCTGACCAAGCCAGAAAACCCAATCTCTGTACTTAGAATCACCAGGTACGTAGGGCACTGGGCTCTTTGGATGTTGAGTTCAGCCGGCGTGTTGATGTTTTAATCTGCTTTCATCTATTCACCATTGTAATTGTGTTCCTTTTTTTATATATTTCATATTTTAGAGTACTGTGTCTATCATGCCTATGAACTCCTAGTTTTTGTTTGTCCAGCTGTCACTTGTCTATTTACTATTAGTGTCTGTCATATCAACTCCTGTCACTAGATTGACCGCCCAACTCCAAGTGGACTCCAACAAATAAGACGCAGTCAAACTCACCTGTCCAGCACTTCACATTAGAATTTGATCACCAAATCCCCAGTCCTGAAGACTGCACTGAAGACTTCAACTCAACATCTTGTGTGAACTTGTTCATCAGCGTGCTCAGCAACATACTTTGGTTGGATCAGTATTTGTTACATCCTTGCCTGCTCTATTCTACTTAATCTCTTTAGAGGTCATAATCAGGCCTGTAGAATCATCCATCTCTGTTTTTTTATTTCTTCTATTATGTGCTTCATTTCTTTTTTCCTTTGAGTTCTGAGTCCCTAACCTCTTAATTGTAATTGTAATGAAACAGCCTGTTCTAGGTTTCTTATTTCTTTAAATCTTTTACAGATGGTAGGTTGGAGGGTTAAGTAGGTTTGATATTGTACAAATAAAGTAATCGGAGTTCATGGAGAAGGGCTGCACCTTTGGTGAGTTTGTAAACTGGTTCCCATTATGTTCTTTTGGAGTCATCTAATATCCAATCCATCTCACAAATTAGAAGAGTTTTTGACACCAAATCCTGGATTCCAGGATCTGAGAAACTTCCCATTCTTCTTAACCATTAATTTTCACTGGTTCAGTAGGTGGTTGGTGGGTATGAGAATTTTGGTCATTGGATTATTTTTTGAGAACTGAAACATGGAAGGCTTGGTGGACACAGGGGCTTCTTCATGGAGTTTCATTTTCAAATGATGAGATCCCATTTTTCAAATAATGAGAAAATGACACAAAACCTTTCAGAGAGATTCTTTAAGTATTTATATTCTTTCCAGATAAACAAACTTTATTCTCATCATTAATATATTTTGGGATTTGTTTGATTTTTGGGTAAGCATTGTACTCATACCAATCCTGTCAGCTTGCTACTTGTACAGAGCAACCTGTCAAATTATAAATAAAAATAAATCATAAAAATAAGTGAAAAAAGTGAGAATTTGTAAGATATTATTGAATATTTGAATTAATCAACCATTATAAGGTAGTTTCACTCAATGACCCCACCCGTGAATTCCAACTCCTTAAATTTTCAAGTAATCAGACAAAGATATTGTCAGGATTTTCTGTTGGCAGGAAACCAAGACTAGACTGCATTTTTAGTAGGAACAGAATCAGAAAGGAAATGAAGAGACAAGATTTGTTGAAACAGAGAAAGGAAAGGAAACAACACCACCAGAAGTCTTTTAGGAGATGGTTGGAATACAACCAGCTACAAGAACAGCATGAGATGACTGAAGAAGCGCCTTGAACAATCTGGAAGAGAGAGTTAGTATGGATCATAACCAATGGAGTCAGACTTGTTCTTACTTGGATTGAGCTGGCTGCCGGAATTCACTTGATGAGGTAGACGGATGAGTATTTGAGTATAATCAGTCGGTGGATGATGAGTCCCAGGAGTTCAGTCAAGGTTTTTGTTGACTGCCAGCTGGTCGCACTCAGGGGTTGCCCACTCCAGATTTGGAGTCTTAGCACCCAATGAGACATGGCCATGACAGTGAGAAGAATAAAACAAACATAAAGAAACATAGACAGAAAGTAGGAATAACAGACATAAGTGGAGGTCATGATAGTATAAGTCCTTCAGCTCAACAGATATGACCAAAAAGCCATGGAAAAACTATGGCAATTTTTGGCCATTTTCATATTTCACATGAAATTTCATGCATAGGTTTCAGACCTAAAATTCACTCAGAATTGAGTTGTTTTGTTCATTTTAGGAGTAACAGCCAGATTGGTGTTCTTTCACAAATCCTGTGGTCAGCCCTTTCCCATACAGCAAGGATACACATTCCTGAAACTCAATATGTATGTGCCTGTCAACAAATCTGCATGCAATATGCTTCTGGCCATGGATTCTGGAATCCTGCATGCGTCTGTCAAGTATGCATGCATCAAGAATAACTGCACTGCTCCTGATGGCCCTGTAAAGAAGGAACGGCTAAAACCTGCAGGCATAAATCATGCATGTGTAACAACCTGACTGAAAGATAGGGGGATGTTTGAAAATTCTGAAAATTGAATAAAAAGTATGAAATTCAAAATATAATACAAACAAATTAGGGAAAATAATAATAATTTTTGCAATGTAAATGATATTATCAAATCTTTAGGAAGCAAGAAACATATGAAGGAGTTCCCCTAAAAATTATTAAAAATTACCAACATGTTAAAAAGATGGCTCAAAATCTACAAATACCCACTTCTTACCATGTAACTTAAAAAAAAATATTACAGCATTAGGAAATATGCCAGAACTGTATAAATAACAAATTGATATTCAAACAGATTCTGATAATTATTTTGACCCATGAAAATGACACGGACATTTCCAATAGATTGAAATAACTAAGAATACATTCCAAAACAGCCCTGGTCAGTCTTCCAGCCTTGGAACCCTCACTGCATGCCCTGGGAAAGTCCTCTTACCCCCAAAAAGGTATAAATACAGCTCCTTTTGGATAATTTAACACTATTCATTTTTAACTAATTAATCCTGTCCTTTTTCCATCTGTGATCAAGTTTTTATAAATGATAAACAAGTGATTTTTGGCTTCTGTCTGATGGTATAATTATTAACTCTAAACCCATTAGTAAATCATTTCAGAATATCAGCAAAATCCCCACTAATTTTCCTGAGAATCAGCAAAATCACCAACAATTGTCCTGAGAACCTTTCAATTCATTAATTTCTGAAATTATCTTGGGTTTCTCCTTAAATTAGTAAGTTATATCCGCCTTGCTTCCAGGCATGGTTGCTGTGAGACAGCCAGTTCACCCGTTCCACTTGCCTAAACCTCTTCTGAGCAATCACTTAGGCCCTCATTGTCCCAAGGTCTTTACACAGTTCAAAAGAGCCCCTTGAAGAGAGGTTGTTACAATGAAGATTCCCAGTTTTGTATAGACTTTTTCCCAAATTTAAGAATATATTCAAACCATTTTAACCAAACCAAAAACTCCAAACTTTGAACTTGCTCTAATTATATCAAAATTTCCAAGAATTTTATGTATTTTCTTGGAATTATTATTGTTTAAAAAAAAATATCATTTGCTGTAGCTAATCAACTGCAGATTTCCTGGTATCATTAAGCTGACAACTGGGGATCTGCCCGGGAAATAACCCTGAATAATTAATATTTAGTTTATTTGATTCTTTGTACCAGATATTCAACGTAAAGACAAGTCAAAATACTAAATATCATTTTTTTAAATTCTTTTTCAAGTGGATCTAAAGACCAATGGAGAATTAATGAATTATTGTCTGAATCTTCTTGAAAAAAAGAAAGAAGCCAATCTATGTAACTCTTTGCCTCTGTGGATTGAGTTCAATCAGTGCATTGCCGTGGATTGCTCAAAATACTTTGAATCAATCTTTTACCCGCTTTAGACGCTTCCGGACTTGACTGAGTTGAGAGTGAAACTTGATGGATGAGATTGTTGGAAATGAGGAACAGGAAGTAGAAGGGAATGAGATGGTGTGAAGAATGATGAAGATGGTGATTGTCGACGTGGTTGATGCTTCGTGCAAGTTGCAGTTGAGCAGCTGGGAGGAGAAGAGGACTGCGCGTGCGGGTCCATTGGAGCTGAGCCAGGAATGGAGCACCTGTAACAGAAGGCCAGAAAGGGGCGGGCTTCAGTCTCAAGTGGGAGCTTGAGGACGCAATTTTTACAACAGAAAAAACCTTTTCCCTTGCTGATTTTATTGTGCAAGACCTTTTGGAAAGCTTCTTAGACCACGCAACTTTGGACTTAAGCCAAGATCTTATTGCGACTAATCAGGAACCCCCTGGATCACCAACAAGGACTTTTTCAACCACAAAAAAGCCTCATTACCATTAACCTTAATTCTAAGTAACCTTAAATTAATTAAAAATATATAAAAAAAAAATTAATATTTTCTTTTTGTTGAAAAAATTTGACAAATACTTACCTATCTTGTGCTATGTCACAAAACAGGCCAAACACCCACACAACAGGAAGATCCCCTTACTATGAAACTTTTCTGGGAGGAATGTGTGCCTTCAAGAGTGCCCATAGAAAGCACATTGAGGTGACTCAAAGTGGAAAGAAAAGCACCGCAAGACCTGCCAGCGCCCGCGCCATCAAACTGGAAAAATCAATTTTTGGGGACGTCTCCCTCACTCAGAGAGTTATCCCCAGAAACTATGTCTCCACCCATTCCACACCAGTTGGACTCGGCCAAGGACTTCAAAATAAAGGTCCTAGTAAAGGACCATTTGATTTACTGGGAGGCCTAAAAATTGGTGCAGCAAAAGAGGATATGGCAGCCATGAGAAAGGCCATATCACAGGCCAAAGGCTCACAGATAGTACTTCAGAAATGGTTCCCCAGGAAGGAGGTAGAAAAATACATGGATAAATGGAATCCTAGGGAACAAGTAGAAGTTAAAGGAAAAAGAAACCAAAAAGATGAGGTCTTCCAGTCACCACAATATGAGTAATCCCTAAGATTGGGAAAATATAATATGTTTATCTCAGAAGTGGAAGGAAGTGTATTGCAATTAGAGCAAGATGTTACCCCCATTTTTAATTATTTCTCAACCACTTTTTTTCATAACTTTAATATCTTCAGCAGAAATATAGAAAATATTCAAAACAAATTCAATAAGTTCATTCAAAGTTTGAACAAAGTGATCCTTAATCAAGCTGCCAATTTAAGACCAGTTTTTTAGAGATCAAACAACTGAAGGATACTATCAATATAGATAACGTACCCATGACTAAAAATATAAGCAACAAGCCATCTTTATTACAATAAAAAATTCTCTTCTCCATTGAAAAACTTAAAGAAGAATTTAACAGCAAAACTGATAACCCTGCTGCTCACCTAGTTAATAAAATAGACCTGGTAGGAAAGGAGATTGAATTTCAATTAGGGATGATTGAGAATTACCGTATTTACCTTAAGGTCAATGCAACTGGTCCCCCCCTGGTAAAATTAGAAGAAGAGGAGCCAATCAGAATCAGTATTAATCCTAACCTCACCCATAAAACTTCAACTGTAAGAAATGAATCTTACAGACCAAATGCAACTCCTGAAGTGGAAAAAGCCCTTAAGCTCTTGACTCCTGTAACTGAATGGCCTGATTTCTCAGGAGAATGATATTAAAAACATTTCTGCTTAATCAAATTCATTGAAAATACTATTGCTTCATATGGACTCCCAGATAATATAGCAGTAGTAAGGTTGCCCAGACTACATGAAGGAGCAGCCCTAGATTGGTTCATTAACAAAAGGGAAGAATTAGGATCTCAATAATGCAATTATTTGAAATCAATGATTAAAGCACAGTTTTTCACCATCATTTGGAAAAGGAAGATGATGAAGATGTTTGAAATATAATTTTTTGATCCCTCAAACGATAAACCTCATAAATGGTGTCTAGGAAAAAAGAGGAGGCTTGATTGCTTCTATCCTAATGCTGAAACAGAGGAGATTCATGAAGGAATCCTCAACTTATGTCCTGGAAACCTTAAACACAGTGTAAAATGTAGGATAAATATGGATGCTGACCTCTAAAATATCATTGGTATATATGAGGAAACTATTGATATGAATGGTCTTGACAAAATAACTAAAAAAACAAAGGACCTCAGCACCAAGAATAAAGAAGAATACAACACTAAAACCAAGGATTCTTCTACCCCCAACTTGGAAGTCATGAAGACTTCAGAAAGCAACAAAAAGGTATGATGGGACTGTAACCAGACAGGGAATGTAATACATGATTTGACCCAACCCCCAAGAAGGGATAATCCTATTGAAGAGGAAGAGTATGACAATAATCCTAACCCTCAACTTGATGACACTGATGGTTCAATATCTGAGCTTGAACTCATGATCACTAAACCCATCACTTTAATTGAAGGGAATATAGAATCCTCAATGAGAATAAACTCTGTCCAAGGAGATTATAACTTGCCCCAACAATGGAATACCAAAATGAAGATTCAACATGTTTCTGAAGCTAAAAGCTTTACTCTCAAACCCTCTACTGGCAAAAGTTACACTTCTGGTAAAAATTTCTATGCTAATGGTCTAATGTAAGGTTCTCCAGTTAAGCTGCTCCTAGATAGTGGAGCTTTTTCTCTTTTGTTGGATCTTCTTATTTTGAAAAACAGTATCCAAATTGTAAAACTAAATTTCTAACAGTACCACAAGCTAAGTTCAGCAGGTGCAATTCATCCTTAAATTCTGTTGGATTATGGAAAACAGATATCATATTCCCTCACTCTACAGGATCACTTGAACTGGAAGTTGAATTTGTAGTACAAAAAAATGGAGTATGTGACTAATTCATTTTGGCAAATGACTCTCTATGCTTGTGATTAATAGATGAGTTCCAAAGTAAGGGTAGATACTTTAATGTAGGTAGAAATTGGAACAAGAAGCTACAAATAGGCCAGATTTATTCTAAAACTTCCAATTCCACTTATGAGAAACACTTGGAAACTTTAAACCAATAATACTTGTCCCAAGCAGCTTTGAATTCCCAGCTCAGTGAAGAGCAACAAGGGGATTTTCTCCAATTCTTCTTTGAAAATCAAATGCTTTTTTCACTGAAAATCACCTTATGGAAATCTTAAAGGAGATGAAATGATTCTTAACTTAACCATTGAACCTCCTTATCCTCCAAATCTTATGAGACCTGCTGACCCTTCTAGCACAAAATAAAGAGCTGCACTTGAAACTCATATCCAGGAATTAATATACCTACAATTTTAAAGGAAATTAGGACATACCAAACAATTAAATGTCACTTAAACAGTGGTTATAGCTGTGAATAACGACAAATAATGAAGGTTTGGAGAATTTAGGATGCTGAATAACTAAACTCAATCAGAATACTATACTAAACATAGTATTGATCATGATCTCCATAAACTCTCAAAGGATATTTTCATCACTACAATGAAACTGTTGAAAGGATTTCACAAGATCCCTATCATTCCTGATATGAGTAAATCCATGAGAATCATATGCCACCTAGGGATATATGGGTATTTAAGAATGCCCTTTGGAATCAAGAATTCTCCCTCCCACTTCCAAAGAACAATGGATACATTTCTAGGTCAGTTTATTAGGGAATCTGGATGATGGTATAAATTGATTATGTCATCATCTACACTGATGATTGGAATACCCATATGGAAAAAGTAAGATTAGTTCTTACAACTATCTCTACCATAGGATTTGAAGTATCCATGAAGAAATGAAACTTTGGATATCAAGAACTCAAGGCCTTAGGGCATATAGTATCTGGTATAACCTTCACAGCCAATCAAAGGAAGGTAGATGCTGTCATGAATAGACCAAGCCCCCCAAAAAAAGAATGAAATCTTCTCTTTCATAAGCTTCTGCAGCTATTACAGAAAGTAATTATGAAAGTTTGCTTTACTGACTAAATCTTTATAAAAAATTTTCAACATCAACACTATCTTTGAAATGACTCATGAAAGAGTACAGAATTATGAAGAACTCAAAAAATCTATGACTACAGACCCTGTGCTAATTCAACCTGATTACAGCAAAATTTTTAAGCTATCTATAGATGCTAGAATGGAAGGACTAGGAGCTTCCCTTCATTGGGAAATCATAGAAGATGATAAACCAGTATAGAAAGCAAAGATGTTTATTTTTAGGCAGGTCAAGGATACTGAGTAAAGATATGGTGCCATCCAAATGGAATATCTTGACCTGGAATGGGCTTTAGAAAAACTCCATTACTACCTTGAAGGGACTAACTTTGTGGTAATTACTGATTGCAATGCTGTTGGAACCCTAAGGAACATGAAAACCCCTTGCAGGCATATGTTCAGATGGAAGATAGCCATCCAGAAATAAAGAGGACAAATGACTATCATGCATCAAGCTGTTAGAAAAAACAAGAATGCTGAGAGTCTCATTTGGAATACTCTTCCTAATGATTAAAGCTAACCTGATCAAGACCCAGAGAATCATCAAATTTTCCCAATAATAAATATAAAACTGCTTGAACTTGAAGCGCCAATTACTGGGATACATATCTGTGAATTGGATGAATCCTTGTTTGAATCTATTAGGAAAACTTACAGCCCTGGTATGAGAAACCTGATCTCCATCATGGGAAGCACTAACCCTCCATCTGAATGAATCAACAGCTTTCCAGAACCATTTTTAAAATATACAAAAATGGAAAGTTTACTTTATGGCCAAGCTGTTAGCAAACACAAGAATGCTGAGAGTCTCAGTTGGAATACTCTTCCTAATGATTATAGCTTACCTGCTCATGAACCAGGGAATCATTACATTTTTCCCATACTAAATATAAAACTGCTTGAAATTGAAGCCCTAATTATTGGGATACATATCTTTGAATTGGATGAATCCTTGTTTGAATATATTAGGAAAACTTACTGCCTTGGTATGAGAAAACTGATCTCCATCACGGGAAGCACTCACTTTAAAAGTTAAAGATGACTGAGAAACCTAGACCAGGCTGACTTCCATGAAATGGACAACAACATAATAATGGAGACAAATGACTAGATGTATGGAGAGATGGAGGAAGGAAACAAAGGGAACAATAATCACTTGGAGAACAAGTCTCCTGGAGAGGTCAAGGCCTATTGATAGACTTGGCCGGACAAGGGAAGCAACATCTGAACATTGATGAGAGAAAATGTATGAAAGTAGTTCTGTTGCAGAGCTAGGAGATGAAGAGGGAGATTTGATATTCACAAGATTCAGGCTTTAGAACTCGGGAAAAAGATGACTGATTGGACCGATACCAATGAGTAGACTGTGGTGATGAATCAAGATCTTGAGTGAAACTTGATGTAGAGTTGAAGTAATAAAGATACCTACAGTTCTTCAGATGATAGGTGATCAAGTCAATTTCAATTTGAGAACTGAGAAATCTGGGAGGATGAATAGTGAGATGAGTAGAATGACCAAGATGGGAACAATCCAGCGGTTGGCGTGGAGAGGAGATTGTTGGAGTTTTCTGTAGCAGGGTTTGAGAGTTCTGTAGGGTTCCCTGGATGGTTTGGGGAATGACGCAGACAGAGTGCGTAGACAACAGGGAATTGTGACAGATACAAAAATGATGGAATGGAAGAGTGAAAGTAAAGAATATGAAGAACAGGTAAGAAGAATAGGGTAAGCCAACAAGATAACTAACAAGCCCACTCCACTCTACATCAAAAGAGTTCAGGAGTTGACATACTGAGCCAGTTGCTTTAGGGCAGCATTGCTTGCGGCTTTTTTCAGAGCATCAGCCAGCATTTCTTGCAAAAAAATGAGTTTTACCATAATTTCACTGTTATTGAAATCATTGCGTAAGCTTTTTAACTTGATGTCAATGTGTTTTGCGTTGGACTTTGTACCAAATTTTTTTATCTTTTTTTCAAGTCCCTTTTTGTCAATGAGGTGTACTGGTAACCCAGGGTTTCTTGCCATAGTTCGCACAGTAGATGGTGAAGCCAATTCCCTTCCAGGTGGCCAGTCAACAGGGAGTTACATTTTGCTTTGGTAGAGGAGTGGGCTATACTGCGTTGACAATGGCTAGTCCAGTAAATAGGACTTCCCTTAAACAAGCACAGAAGACCGGACTGGGAAAGTCTTGTGTCAGGGTTGTTGCCCTAGGTGGCATAACTGTATACCTCAAGGTGGCAGGAGTTCCTTTTTGTCTTTATCACAAGCTGGAATTCTATGGTGTGTAATAGATACCCCAATATGCGCACAACTTCTTTCCTGTGCTTACGTCCAGGGTTTGGCCTCAGTGAGTTTCATCTCCTCCAGTCCTTTCTTGATGTGATTGGGAATGGACAGACTGATGGAGTTCTTACTTCTGTCAACTTTCATCCCCAGAAGCATATCAATTTCATGGGCCAACGAGTCCTTGAATTTGTCCAGGAAGGAGGATTTGAACTTGTCAACATTCCCAACAACAACCAGATTGTCAAAATGGAAGAATAAGCTGGTAGTTGCGTCTTTGTGGAGATATAGAAAAGGGTCAGAGTTGCTTTTGTGGAACCCATTGCTCTTGATCCAGTTGATCACAGTTTTATACCAGTTGAGCGTGTTGCAGTGAACAAGACCAGAGATTCAGAAATGAGTGAAAGGATGATTCATTGCAATATGAAAGAGAAAGAGAAGGTGGAAGAGGAAAAGAAACAGGAGAAGAAAAAGGAATTTATAGCATACCTAGACCAGACAATCAGACATGAGTGAAAGGATGAGAAAAGAATCCTTCCACGTCTGACTGCTGGGCTAGGTGTAGGCCAGGTGAAATGTCACAGGCTGTGACAGAGAAGAGAAAAGAAACAAAACAAAAAGGAAGCACACACAACACAACTTCAACAGAGCGGCGCCTGCTTCAACCTGTATAGCAATTTTTTGAGTTTGATAAATTTGCATGCCCTTTTAAATCCAGTAGGAGTTTTGATATAAACCTTTTCTTCTAGTGGAGAGTGAAGGAAGGCACCTTTGAAGTTGAACTGAAGAATTGGCAGGTCTTTGTCAACAGCGTAAGTGAGGAGCGCGCAAAGTGAGGCAATTTTTCCGGTTGGCACATAGGTTTCCAGATAATTGACTCCGTATTGTTGATTGAACCCCTGAACGCAAAGTCTGGAATTAAGGGTGATTTCTCCTCTGTGGAGGTCTTGTTTATGCCTGAAGGTCCAGGTAGTGTCAAGAGGGTTAGTGACTTCACTTTTTTTGGCATCTTCCCACACTCCAAGGTCTTCAGCCATTCCTAGTTCCTTTTTGATGGATAGTATTCATTCAGGGCGTTTTAGAGCTTGGTGTATGTTGGTAGGAACCTTGTTTGATTGATAGTACCCGTATCTATCTGGAGTCTTGATGGATTTGAAATCCCTTAGACAAGGTTGGAGAGAGTCTTGGATGTCTTGGTTTGAATAATTGGATTCTGAGGTGATGGAATCTGTTTTGGAGGTGACGGAACTGGTTGGATTGATGACTGTTGGCTTTTCTTCATCTTGGGAAGTATCTTCTGGTTGATTGGACAAATCAGGAGTTGAAAGAGGTATTGTAGGCGAATCAGGGTTTGATGAGATCTCAGAATTTATAGGTACATCCAGAGTAGCAACTTGTGACTTTAAGAACTTGATGTGCTTAGTTTCTATGATTTTGCCGCTACTGGAGAGTCTTTTATAGGATAACAAGCAAGGATTGTAGCCAATCAGAGTTCCTTCAGCTGCTTTGTCAGAAAGTTTCAATTGTATTTTAGTATTGGAGATAAGGTAAATGGCTCTCAAGCATAGGGGTTTGAGATAGTCGGTGGGTATTTGAATTCTATGCATTTGCTCCCACCGGGTTTCTTTGCCCTTCTGCTGAGTTATTTGCTTGAAGCCATAACAACAACTTTGAATCACAACGTGCCAAAAATATTTTGGAATATTTGAGTCACTGAAGGCTGATTGGAGTGATTCCATGATCGTCCTGTTTGCTTGTTCAGCCTTACCATTTTGTTGAGGATGGTAAGTTTCACTGATCAAGTGGTTGATAGATTTAGTTTTGAACTAATTGGATAAGGGTGCGTTTAAAAATTTGCCGCCGCCGTCAGTAATAACTTTGATTGGGTAGTATCCAAGTTCCTTGGCTTTTTTGTTGATCAGGAACATAATGGTAGCAGCCGCAGCATCTTTTGAGGGTAGTGGAAAACTTGATAGGTATCTGGACTTGTTATTGATTACAGTGAGCAAGGATTTCATACCACCTTTACTTGTAGGATTTAATGTTACAATTAGGTCCATGTGGAGACAATCAAACACTTGGGCAGCGGGAGTTTGTTGATATTTGAAGGATGACCTGGTGATCTTGGATTTCTTGCAGGCTAGACATTTGAAGTTGTTTCTGACTTGTCTGCTTACTTTATATCCAATGTGAGTCTCTATTCTTCCTATACTGGGATGGCTGAGTTTCTTGTGAAGTTCATGGAGTTTGGAAAAGCTCAAGTAACAGCTTGGATTCTCTTTAGTTGGCATGTGATCCAGGACAAGGAGATTATTCTTGATGAAACCTTCCAGAATATTTGTCCCTTGAAGTTAAATGGTGAAGGTTGGAGTGGCAGGCTTATTTTCTACTACCAGACGACATCCTTTCTTCAGTAGTGCTCCCATTGATATGAGATTTACAGTTGCTTCAGAGACCCAGGCAGAGTTCTCAAACAATATGGTTTTGTCTTGACTTGTGATTTTGGCGGTCCCCAATCCTTGAACAATTAATCCTTCACAAACCTTTCCAGTTTTGATAGTCTCTTCACCGTTTTGAATGGAGAGTTTGGAAAAGAAGGATTTTTCCCTGAACACATGAATGGGGAAACCACTGTCAAGGATAAACCGTTTTGGATTAATTTGGTGATTCAGATTAAGAGCACAAAAAAAAAAATAGAAATGTGCTTCCTTCTTCTTCTTCATGCCTTGTCTTGCTTTGCTTGGGGGGTTCTCAGGCCTAAGGTGAGGGAATTCACCCCAACAGGAGAAAGGAGGGTGAGATTTGACCAGCGGATTGTGTTTCCTGTTTTCACAGCATAGAAAACTGGCATTAATCAAGTTTTGATTCTAAAGAGAAGAGGAAGTATCTGAGGGGTCCTTATTTTTTGATTGAACTTTGTTTTGATGTTGTACTAGATGATTTAGGACAATAGTTACTGTCAAGTTGACTCCTGAGTGCACAATTTGAGATCGGATTGATTTGAGAGTCTCTGGCAGTTTGAAGAGAATAAGATAACTAAGAATTTCAGATGGTAGGCTGATTCCTACTTCCTCAAGTTTCCTCAGGTGTTGCTTGACAGCGGTGACAAAGCCATCTATGTTGTTTTGATCAAACCAAAGGTATAGAAAATTGAAGAAAATCCAAGCCCTTTTTGCGGCTTGACTGGATGCAAAGTGATTTTTACCCGCCAAGCAGATCAGTTTGGAAGAGTCTTCCTTTTCTTGGGTAATGATGTTGGTGTGGGTGGAAGGATCAAGTTTGGACATGAGGTAGCCAGCCATTTTTTTGTCATCAGGAATTTCCTCATAAGCATTGCTGGAGTTGATTAGATTCAAAATTCCTTGAATTTTGAATAAGCACTCCATCTTCTTCTTCCACACGGTGTAGTTAGTTTCAGTGAGACATGGAGTTGATTCCATTAGCGACTTGAGAGCCAGAGCCTTGAAGTTGCTTTCTCCACCTTGTCCAGGTGAGACGGAAGGTTGAGCCATGTTGGTTGAGGGGATTGAGTCTTTGTCTTTCAACCGTGTAAAAGTTAAAGATTACTGAGAAACCTAGACCAGGCTGACTTGCATGAAATGGACAACAAAATAAGAATGGAGACAAATGACTAGACATATGGAGAGATGGAGGAAGGAAACAAAGGAAAAAATACCAACTTGGAGAAAAAGTCTGCTGGAGAAGTCAAGGCCTATTGATAGACTTGGCCGGACAAGGGCAGCAACATCTGAACATTGATGAGAGAAAATGTATGAAATTAGTTCTGTTGCAGAGCTAGGAGATGACAAGGGTGATTTTATATTCACAAGATTCAGGCTTGAGAACTTGGGACAAAGATGACTGATCCAATCAATACCAATGGGTAGACTGTCGTGATGAATCAAGATCTTGAGTGAAACTTGATGTAGAGTTGAATTAATAAAGATACCTACAGTTCTTCAGATGATAGGTGATCAAGTTGATGTCAAGTCAAGAACTGAGAAAGCTGGGAGGATGAATAGTGAGATGAGTAGAATGACCGAGACGGGAATGATCCAGCGGTTGGTGTGGAGAGGAGATTGTTGGAGTTGTCTGTAGCAGGGTTTGAGAGTTCTGTAAGGTTCCCCGGATGGTTTGGGGAATGACACAGACAGAGCGCGTAGACAACATGGAATTGTGACAGATACAACAATGATGGAATGGAAGAGTGAAAGTAAAGAATATGAAGAACAGGTAAGAAGAATAGGGTAAGCCAACAAGATAACTAACACTAACCCTCTATCTGAATAAATCAACAGCTTTCCAGAACCATTATTGAAAATATACAAAAATGGAAGATTTACTTTATGGCATAGATTAGTATATTAAAGAAATCAATACTCCAGTGCCCTAGTCTTGACTAATGAGGAACATATCAAACATATCCTAGGGGAATGCCATGATAAATTCTCCTCTGGATACTTATCTACTGACAGTAATTTAGAAAACTTCAAACAAAATTCCCACTGAATTAACTGGAGAAACTCCACCATCAATTATTTTTCTAGCTGTGAAACTTTTGAAAAATCTAAAATAACTACTGGGAAGATATTTTGCCTATTAAAGAAGATCACTGATCCCAAAAATACATGGGAAATCATCAACATGGAATTTGTCACAGGATTACCTCCAGGAGGGTCTTACTCTAAGAACTCAATCCTAGTCTTAGTGGATAGGTTCACCAAGAAATCCAAATTCTTTCCCAACCAAAAAAACAATACTATCATGGAAGTAGCTTTACTGTTCTGGAAAAGGCTCATTGCAGATGTAGTAGTCCTGAAGATTATAATAAGTGATAGAGACCCCAAGTTCTTATCTGAATTCTGGAGAAAACTTCATGATATGATGGGAACTACCTTAGCTTTCTCAACAGCTTACCATCCCCAAACTGATGAATTAGCTGAAAGAGTGATCCAGACTCTAGAGGACATTCTGTCAGCCATGGGGCATGTTTCGGTGTCCTATAGGCTGCCCAACTCACAAGTTATGGTAGTATAGTGGTTAAGGAATGTCTTAGTACCCTTCGGAGTACCTAGGTAGTGTGTTCAAGCCTCCATTAGTCCATTACAAATCCATATTTTGGGCATATAAAGTTTCATATAATCATATTTTTATAGTATGTCTTAATGTTAGAAATCATCCCATAAAACCTTGAAGGTTTATATCATAATTTATGGGAGATCTTATAACTTAACCATAGATTAAAATCCTCTGGAAGCGTCCAATTCAATGTAAAATTAATGTCCTTAAAGATTTCCCTCTGTGGAAACTATATTCTGTAATAATTGTTATCTACCATAACCCAGATTTTTAGGTGAATTGTAAATTATTTTCTAAGAACTCTCCTTCCAGCTTGTAGATAGCTTTCAAGAAGTTAATCATGCTGGAAAATCATACACTCAGAAGCTAGGAAACTCCCCTGGTTCAGATAAACTCTGTGGGAATACTTACCCAGAGTATACATATCTATGTGGATTAAGAATATCTAATAATATGGTTGTAATTCTTTGAACACATGCTCTGACCGATCTACAGAGAGTTAGAGGGTAAGTAAATGGATTCTGAAGCCTTTAGAGCGTCCTCTTGAAGGAGAATAAGTGACTTGGGTGATTCCCCCCATCACTTTAAACTTCTGAGTAAATAAATTACAACCTTACCTTGAAAATAGACCCCAATGAGTATGTAAATGTTATTATACATTGGGGATGATTTCTTGGGGCTCTGAGCCACTGGAGACGAAATCTAGGACAGTGGTGTACTCCCCTGATGATGCCCTGAGTCCCCCTGAGGACTCTTGCAATATAAAAGAGGAAAGTCTTGTCCCTACAAGACCTATTCCTCATTGTATTTCATAAACCAGATAGTGCATATTAACAAGCCCATCCAACTTAGTCCACCAAGAGGATTGACTGGGGCCTTTTTATTAAAAATCTTATTATATTATCAATCAAACAATCAATTTCAATTTCAAGTCCACGGTCCTATTGGAGTTATAGTCCTTTTTAGGCTAACATAAAGGGTGTGAGCTTCCTTGTGTAAGCAAGTCTCCTTTGAGCTTCATTTATTAAAGCTAGGCCCCTTATCTCTTTAGAGGTTCAAGGTGTGGATTTTTTACTCCTGATAACTTACTATCAGTTGAGTTTTTTATTGATATTATCAGTGTAATCATTAAAACTGATATTTGGCAATTATTATTATTTTTTTGCAGGTATCTGCCACAGCTACTATAGCAATAGAGGCAATACTCTGACACATTCCCAGAAGGTTTTGCTACTTTGGAATAGAATACAAAAACACCAATACATATTGCCATGACTGGGTTAGCCTGACATATCCAATAAACTTGCCGCTAAATTTGATAAAAAATTGGTTGAATATACTCAACGGAGATGGGAAAGAACTCAAAAAGAACCTTATTTTAAGGTTGGAGACCAACTCCTGCTCTCAAGCACTCATTTTAACATACTTTCAGGAAACAGGAAATTGAGACCTGCCTTTGTAGGACTGTTCACCATCAAGAAGCTTCATGGAAAGAATGCTGTAGAAGTGAGCCTGAGTTAAAAACTTTCCAGGAAACAACCAGTATTCCCAGTAAGCCTAATGAAACAATTTCAATCAAGGGAAGGAGGAAAAATCCCTCCACCACTAATACCTGTCAAAGCTGACCCTGATAAAGTAAAAGGTAAAATCAGTAAGATCCTTAAAGAAAAGAAGTAAAGGATCAATGGGAAATATATCAGATTTTACCTGGCCAGATATAAAGGATAATCTGCCAAAAAAGATGAAGGGATGCCTGCAAACAAAATTACAGATGGACCCATACACCTAAGAAATTACAGAGCCAATAAGAGATATTGAAACCAAAAGTTTTTCAGATATAGACATATCTTGGATTAGGGGAATGTCACCTTGCTACTTGTACAGAGAAACCTGTCAAAGTATAATTAAAAATAAAATAAATGATAACAGTGAGAAATCCTGAAATTTTCTTACAGCTTTAGATTCCTCATCCAAAATAAGGTAGGGTCACTCACTCACCCCACTGTTGAATTGTAAATCCTTCTATTTTGGAAATGATTAAAAGGAGAATGACCAAAAAGCCACAGCACCACAATGGCACTTTTTGGCCATTTTAATATTTCCCATGAAACTTTGGGTATAGGTTTCAAATTATCTCAGAATTGAGGTGTTGTGTACATTTCAGGAGTTACAGCCATATTTGTTTTCTGTCACAATTCCCGCGCACAGCCCTCCATCCATACAGCAAGGGTACATTGTTGGAATTTTGTCTCTCTTGGTGTTGCCTAATACTGTAATGCAACTCAAGCCTAGTTAAAGCAGTCCCTAGTTAACTAAGTGACTGCTCTCTGTGCACATTTTGCTCTTTAGTTAATGTCTTCAATATCCATTATCTTAGTTTATTCATTATGATTTTTATTTTCAACCACTTGTCAGCCATCTTGTATTTAGTCTATTTATAGAGATGCCTGAACAAGTGAATTAACATCATCCTTTCTGACTTGAATTGAACCGGAGTGCCCCCTCTTTGACTCCTAGGATCCGCTCCTCTTAGCGACATAAGTTCCTCCTCCTCATCCCTTCTTCAGTCTCAACCCAAGCAAATTAATCAAACTTCTACACGGTTAAAAGCCAAAGCTTTGCTCTAACCATTCTATTCCGTCCACACCTGGCAATCAAAATGCTCCCTTAATCATCGCAGTTTTATTCTCCTTTCAGGTTCAACTTTCATTGATGGGATCATGACCCCACTCCTTCTGTCTTGAACCTTTCCACAATCTTGGTGCCTCTTCTTTATTTGGCCTGATCTTGCCATCCTGGTTGCATTCTTTTTTATGAACCCCGCGCTTCCTTGTTCATCACCTTCTGGCTGCGACTTTGATTGTCTTTGCTCCTTGCGCTCTCATCCTCTTGACAATTGGTCACTCCATCTTTTGATTGATTGCTTTTGCTTGAATGCCTATGCGCTAAAGTTCCGACCTTAGATTTTGATCAGGACATACTATTTTCGATCTCGATTGTCCTGTTCAATTCAAACACCGCCCATCTTCTCGCAACAGAAATTCATCAATTGCTCCTATGATCTTCACTCCCTCAATAACTCTTTCAATTTGTCTCCAGGAATCTCTGTTGCGCCTAATCTCTTGATTGTGCGCGCTCAATCACTCTTGTGTTTGAATCATTGAGCAATCTTGACACCAGCTTCATTGCCTTATCATCTCCTGAATGATTGGTCCAACTCATCAATGCCAATCTTGCGTCTCTTGGCCGCCTTGTTCTGTTCGCTCGGTCGGAGCCTCTCAAAATAGCTGTACTTCCAGCTCACTATCTGCACTGGCAGCTTTCAACTGCGCTATCATCATCTATTCGCTCGACTTGTCAAGCTCTGAACCTCAATTCACCGAAAAAATTTAATCTTTGCTCGGTCAACTCTTCAAATACCAATCTTCTACCTGATTGCCTTGTCACTCTTCATCCAACCTCGCGCTTGCTTGGTCAACCATTGACTTAGCTTGTTGCCTGTTTGATGTGATTGTCTCTGATCACCTCATCTTTTGTCCGGTTTGGTCGCCACCGTTCAAAATCGTACAATTGATCAACAGTTCCCCTTCCATTTGATCTATCTCCATCACTTGTTGGCTTGGTTACTCCTCAAGCAACACCGTTGGCGTTCCGCTACTCGGTCGCAATCTGCATCGACCTCACAATCATCTTCATTGACGCTGTGGTTGCTTGTTCTTTTTCGCACTCATCATATCCCCTACTTGTGCGACTGTCTCAGAACATCTTACTACTTTCATCCTCCTAGGTCCGGTAGCTACCTATTAAACTCTTCCATCATCAGTGCTCCTTTGTGTGCTTATCACTTAAGTTTTAGTTGTTCTTCAGAATAGACTGGGGTCGAAAGATTAAGATTAGACCTTTATGTTACTTGTTGATGGAATATGCTCAGATGTAGTTCAAAAATCACAATATCAGTTTCTTTTCGAATGGAATAACCCCTTATTCTAGTGTTCAAAAATCTCTTCATTCCAAGTTGTAATTTTGGATAGAAAAGAACTGCAAGAGTACAAAAGTCTTGCAACTCATTATCTTATTTTATTTCCCTCCTGTATTAGATCAGGGGGTGTGTTGGAAGTTTGCCTCTCTTGGTGTTGCCTAATACTGTAGTGCAACTCAAGCCTGGTTAAAGCAGTCCTAAGATAACTTAGTGAACGCTCTCTGTGCGCATTGTGCTCTTTAGTTAATGTCTTCAATATCCATTATCTTAGTTTATTAATTATGATTTTTATTGTCAACAACTTGTCAGCCATCTTTTACTTAGTCTATTTATAGAGATGCCTGAACAAGTGAATTAACATCATCCTTTCTGACTTACATTGAACCGTAGTGCCCCCTCTTTGACTCCTAGGATTGGCTCCTCTTAGCAAAATAAGTTCCTCCTCCTCATCCCCTCTTCAGTCTCAACGGGAGCAACTTACTCAAACTTCTACATACATGCGCCAGAAACTCAAAATATAGGCGCCTGTCATGAAACCAGCATGCAATATACTGCTGGCTGCAGATGCTGGATTTCTACACTCAGCTGTAAATTATGCGTGCATCAAGATTAACTGCAATACTGTGTATGGCCAGGTTCAGCAGGAGCAGGCTAAAAGCTGCATGCATACATCATGCATGTACAAAAACCTGACTGACAGATAGAGGCATGTGTGAAACCTCTGAAAATTGATTTAACAGTCTGAAATTCTAAAAATAAGACAGAAAAATTAGGGAAAATAATAATAAAAGTTTTCACGTAAGTGTTATTATCAAATCACTATGAAGCACAAAATATATCAAGGAGTTCCCCCAAAAATTATTAAAAATCACCAACATTTTCAGAAGATAGCTTATATTTTAAAAATAACCACTTTTGACCATGTCACTCAAAAGAAATTAATACAAAATCAGGAAATATGTCAGAACTGTATAAATAACAAATTAACATTGAAACAGATTCTTATAATTATTTCACAATCAAATATGACACAGACAGGCCCAGCTGATTTTCAGCACTAAAAATGCGTGCAAAAATAACCCTGGCCAGCCTGCTAGCCTTAGCCCACAAGCAAAGCCCTTTCTCAGTTCCCTGTGAAGATTCTCTTGCGCCAAAAAGGTATATATACAGCCCTTTTTGGACAATTTCATCACAAGTAATTTTTAAGTAAAAAATACAGACCTATTCCCATCCCTGATCAAGTTTTTATAAATGATAAACAAGTTATTTATGGCCTCAGTCTGATAGTATAATTATTAATTCTGAACCCACTATGAATTCCATTGAGGAATATCAGTAACACCCCCACCCATTATCCTGAGACCCTTTCAATCTGTAAATTTCTGCAATTATCTTGAGGTGTCTGCTTAAAATTAGTAATTCATCTCCTCCTTGCCTCCAGGAATAAGTTTTGTGACACAGCCAGTCCACCCAATCCCCTTGAGGAAACACCTTTTGGGAAATCACTTGGGACCTCATTGTACCAAGGTCTTTACACATTTCACCAGTTGAACTTGAGTTTATTTTGATTGGTTGTCTTCAGTGTTTTTTTTATATTTTTTTTAATTATTTTTATTTTATTTCTGATTCTTTTTTTTTAACCAAGAAATCAAACTTTTTTGATCTTTTGGTTGATTTCTGTTTTTTTTTTTTTTTTTTTTTTTTTGTATTTTTATTTAGTTTTCTTTAGTTTTTATTTTTATTTTTTTTGGCCCACAAGACTTGTATTTGTGTGGAACAGCTACACAACTACACTTGAGTTTTGTAGAGCCCCACACCACACAAATGTGATTGGGCTGGTTGAGTGGCTTGGAAAAACAACTACATTCAAGTTGTGCAGAGCCCCACAAAAGCCAAATGTAGTTGTGCAGCCTTTACATGGCATTCTGGTGCTGTGTGGCCTACACCTGCACCATGTTAAAGTTGTTTGGGGCTCTACATGGCTTGAATGTACTTGTGTAGCCATGCCACACCACTAAATTCAAGTCTTGTAAATAACTCATTTGAGTGGTGAATTTGAAATTGCGCTAGACTCATGGCCCAAGTGAGCTGTGTAAACAAATAATTTGGTCATGTGGCACTCTACATGCCCCAAAAATAGTTGTGTAGCCCCTTTAACACTTGAGTGTAGTTGTGCAGACCCCACACAATGGCCCAGGTTGTGTGGAGCAATAACTGACTACGTTTGAGCCAGGTGGTGGTGTAAATATCTAAATTTATTTGTGTTCCATGGAAAAAGAATTTAAGTGTTGTGAGAAAAAATGAAATAAATTAAAAAAAATTAAAAAAAAACCAAACAAAAAATAAATAAAAATACAAAAAAAAGCAGAAATCAATCAAAAGATCCAAAAATGTTGATTTTTTGGTTAACAAAAAAGAAAAAATTAACAAATAAAATAAATAAAAATAAATAAAAATAAATAAAAATAAGTAAAAATAAATAAAAAAACAAAAAGACAAAAAAAACTGAAGACAACCAAAACACCACAAATTAAATAAAAAATGAAATTGTCAATGGAGAAGCCACATAGTATAAAAAAATTCAAGTTCAACTTGAATATTCATAAAGTAAAAGTGCGAAAAATACAATTTTAACTTGACAAGCCCCAAAGTAAAAATAGCAAAAAGAATAAAAGTCACTTGAAAAGCCCTAAATTAAAAACACCAAAGAAAAGGCAAGTTAATTTACCAGCCCTAAGTTAAAAGCACCAAAAAATTCCAACTTTTGTTAAGCTGATCTCATCACAAGAAGTAAAAATACTCCTTATGATGGGATCAGACCAACCCAAGTTGAACTGAATTACCAATAAAATCTTGTTCAAATCACTCATCATAATGATTTAAACTCAAAAAAATCAACATATTGATGTTCAAAATGTAATAACCCTTTATACTAATAGAATTGGAAGTTAGCTGCATCAGAATTAAAAGTTATATGGCAAACCAATGAAGAAATTCTCTCTATAATTGAATTCTATACTATAGAATGCGGATGCAGTTGATCTTTGAGAAAATAAACCAAACCACAAGCTTTCTTTGAAATGAAAGCACAGTGTTTTGCTAAAACAGGCAGGATTGGAATTATTTCTACCTTGATTACTAATAGAACCCAGTGATGTTGGAAGATATTTGGCTAATAAAGCCAGATGAATTTCAAACATAGATGAGCAAATGAGACATGAGAGGATGAAGGAAAACAAGAAGAAAACAATGAAGAAGCTGCAGCTATGAACCTAATAAAGCTAGGTTACGAGTAGGGTCCAACAAACAGTAGTGCGAGCTACAGCTAGTGAGAAGTCTAGGTCTATGTTGAGGTCCAACGCAGGGTTGACGGGATCACGGTGGATGGTCAATGAGGTGAGGTAGTTGGAGTGATTCCACTTGAGGTTTAGCTGATCCTAGTACCCTGGTTGTCCGTGGTGCAATCTCTTGGTTGAACAAAGAGAAAAGACACCCAGGATCCAGGATCAGTGGGGTAGATAAGTTTGAGCTGGTGGCTGGTCTCAAAGTTGGAGTATCCGCACTCAAGGGCTAGTCGAGTTGTGCGGGTGCTGAGCGCACAACCTTGAAGATCAGCAGAAGAACAATAGACAGCTCATACTCAGCATTATCAGGAATCCAAGATTCCAACATCCTCCCTTGCTGAGAATGAGTTCAGCAAAAGCCAAGATTTGATAGAGAGATGATCAATTTGAGACGGCTGGGAGGTTTGGTGAGGAAATTGGCCAGATTTGCTTGCAACAACACCTTTGTTATGACAATGCTTCCTTTTTCAATCTCTTCTCTGATGTAGTGGAACCGGAGTTCCATATGTTTGGAGTGGAAACCGGAGTGGTTTGTCTGATTCAGAGCCAGTTTGATGGCACCCTTGTTATCTTCAAAGAGAATGGAAGGTTTTGATCCGCTTTCAGGGAAAACTTGGTGTATTAGGGAGTTTAGCCACAAGATTTCCTTCACAGCATTGGCCATGGCCTTGTATTCAGCCTCCATTGTAGACAGAGATAATGTTGGTTGGCGTCTGGATTTCCAGTTGATCAGGTTTCCCATCCATCTGATGGAGATTCCCAAAACAGATCTCCTGGTGCTTGGACAGGTTGCCCAGTCGGCGTTGGAAAATGCAGATAGGGTCTTATCGTTGTGCTTGAGAAAGTTCAGCCCCCAGGAGGAGGTATTTTTGAGGTAGTTGAGAGTCTTCAGGGCAGCATTGAAGTGATGGTGAGCCGGCTTGTTCAAGAACTGCGCTAGTTAGTTCATGCAGAAGGTGATGTCCGGACGAGTGCAACATCTTAGATGGTTTAACTCTCCTATGATTTTCCAGAAGTTCAGATTAGATTTCTCAAATTTGGAGTGTTCCTCATCAGATGCAGGTAGCAATTTACCGCCCAGTTGAAAGGGTGTGGAATTCCTTTTGAACGTAGGAAGATCATAGCTGGATAGTAGGTGTTGGATGTAAGTACCTTGGTGCAGTTTGATACCTGTCGCCGTGACTTCCATGTTCATACCTAGCAGCAGCGCGGCTTGACAAAGATCCTTGATTGTGAACCAAGATCTAAGAGAACTGGTAAATTCTTCCGGTCTTTTGCTAAAGATGGCTATATCATTGAAGTGGACATAGAGCCAAGTGTCTTTGTTCCAGAAAACGCAGTTATCAGCATTGCAGCGTTTGAATCCGGTACTGAGGAGCTAGTCGGTCAGTGTGGTGTACCAAGCAAACGGTGCCTGCTTGAGTCCATAGAGCACCTTCAGGAGTCGGAGCGTCTTGCCAGGAGTGAAGTGGATATTCAAAGGTGGTTTGATGTAGAGGGTTTCTTTGATTGGTGCATTTAAGAATGCAGATTTGATGTTGACTTGGTGGAATTTTAAGCCTTGAGACGCCGCAAAGGAGATGAGAACCCGTAGTGAAGCCTTGTCGCCGGTGGGAGAAAAGGTGTTGAGATAGTTGCGGACCCATTTTTGGTGGAAACCTTGAGCACAAAGCCTGGCTTTGAACTCAGTGATTTGATTCCTGGAGTCCCGTTTAGGTCTGAAGACCCACACACAGTTGATGGGTATGGATTCAGCGGTTGGAGCAACTTCTTTCCAGAAATCATAGGATATGAGGTTAAGTTCCTCCAGGCGCATTGCTTTGATCCATTTGTCAAAATACTTTGAGGCCAGGGCTTCTTTGAGATTGGCCGGATCCTTGTAATCTGAGTTGCAGATCAGATACAGTTGAGTTTGCCCAATGGAAGAGTCTTAGCGGCAAGGGGCTGGAAGAATGTTGTTGGGAGTTATGCAATCATAGGATGGAACGAAAAATGTTGGAGGGGAGCTGGTGGGTGGGATAGAGGAGTCAGGATTGGAGTGATTAGAGGGGGAGGAGGAAGTGTCAGCTACAGCTTTATCCGGGATGGAGAGCAAAGCAGGGCCGGAGTTGATATCATGAGGCACAGAAAGGGGAGAGGAATTGGTGGAGGAGATGGAAGGGAAGATAGCTTTGCAGAAAAAAACATTTGCAGAGATATATATTTTTAAAGTGGCAGGATCTAAGCATCTATACGACAAAAAGATGTTTACATACCCCAGCAGTATGCACTTCTTGCTAGTGGGAGCCAGATTAGATGCGCAGAGATGTTTGGGAATCAGGGAGTAGCCGAGGCATCCAAATGGTTTGAGGAAGTCAAGATTGAAATCTCTATTGAACCAAAGTTTGTAAGTTATGGAGTTTGATTGTGTGCAAGACGGCAGCAGATTGAGGAGATGCGTGGCTGTGTTGACGGCCTCGTCCCAGTATGTGAGTGGCAGTTGACTTTGAGAGAGAAGGCATCAAGCTTTCTGGAGGATGGAGCGGTTTGTACGCTCTGCCAGGCCTTTCTTTTGGGGTGTGTAGGCAGGGGCAAAGTTCTGAACTACACCTTGGGATGAGCAATAGTCATTGAGAGTGGTTGATGTGAACTCCCCTACGTTATCTGAGATCAGGGTTTTGTCTTTCTTCATTGTTTGTCTTTTGGCTGTGAAAATAAAGTTGATTAGTGCCTTCTCAGCTTCGCTTTTTGACTTGAGGAAGGATACGGCTTTGAAACCGGTGTATTGGTTGGTGATGGATAGGAAGTACAGGTTACCAGAGCAAGATTAGACAGACAAAGGGCCCACTAGGTCGAAATTTACGGCTTCTAGCGGTTCTTTCACTGCCTTGAAGTGATGGTTGAATGGAGTAGCTGTACCCTTACAGGTTTGTCAAATTTCGCACACAGCCTTGGTGTCCTTGTCAGGAAGCTTGAGAGTCTTCAAAACAGCCAAATTGGGGTGCCCCTGTCGATGATGCCAGTCAATAGAGTTGGAGTTGGTTTTTAAGAGCACACTAGGGTCCTCCTTGGGTGGTATGAATTGCACTCCGCACAGTTTGGTTAGTTTGTTTTGGGTGCTGCCTATGAAGGAGTAGTTGTCTAGCATTATCTCTATTCCTGAGTAGCCAACCTTATCAAACACTGCCTTCTTTGACTTCAGCTGAGTGAGGGAAATCAGAGACCGGTTTAGAGAGGGAATGAGGAGAACATTTTCCAGAACCATTTCCTTCCCATTGTGGTTTTTGATTACAGAACTGCCAACGTGAGTGGCTTTGAGACCGGTGTTGGGAGCTCTGGTGCCAACTTTGACAACAATGGTTTTGGGGTGATGAACGTACTTCAGGTCATTGAGAATGTGATGGCTTGATCCCCAGTCAAGGACTGATAGTCGGTTGGATCCTTTGGAGAAGGGATTTGAGAGGTAGAGTTGAGCGTTGAAATGTACATTGGCAGCCTCAGGTCCAGGCAGTTGATCCTTGAATTTTTGATCAGATGAATTGAGATGCACGGCAGGCTTGGAGGAACTGTTGTCAGGGCAGAGGTGGGGGTGCAGGAACCAGCACATGCTTTCAGGGTGATCAGACAGTGGGTTGTGATGACCCTTTGAGCAGGGGTGTTTGGTTCGGGAATGGGATTTAGATTTGGGGCCCGTCTTGACGAGAGCTGTGGGTTTGGCTGAGTTGTGGCTGACGTCCTCAGGGGTCTTACTTTGAGACTTTTCAAGGTGAATGACTTCCCTCAGCTTGTTCAAGACGTTTGTCGGGCTTTGCAGAAGCTCATTGTTCAAGAGTATTGTATAGACGATGTGGTAGAAGTTTCTAGGAAGTTTTGCCAGTATCTTATAGCTGAGGATGTCAAGTGGAACCTTGAGCTTGATGACTGACAACTCCTTCATCGTTTTTTGGCATTCTTGAATGTACATAGACAGGTAACCTTTGTATTGGGATTGGATGAAGTTAAGCCAGATGCGGCCTTGGTTGTTGGTGGATTTGGAAGCATATCGTTCCAGAAGACTGTTTCAGATAGCGTGAGGATCACCGTTGTTGTCTTTGTTAATGACTGCATCAAAGGCCGTGTCTCCTAGATTTTGGATGATGACATTGGCAGCTTCGTACAGCTTCTTCTTCTGAGGTGCATTGAGGGGAGAGGGTGAAGGTTCAAGAACGTAGTTAAGAAGGCCTTTGCGTTGTAAGTAGCTTCTAAGTCGGAGACTCCATGATGGGAAATTCTTGTTGGTGAGGAGAGGAATGTTCAATTTGGATGAGCTTGAGGTTTCTTTGTTGTCCGACATGATTCTCGTGACCTGGCCTTGGGACTGTAAATCTGATGTTGGGAGATATTTGGCTAATAAAGCCAGATGAATTTCAAACATAGATGAGCAAAGGAGACATGAGAGGATGAAGGACAACAAGAAGAAAACAATGAAGAAGCTGCAGCTATGAACCTAATAAAGCCAGGTTACAAGTAGGGTCCGACAAAGAGTAGTGCGAGCTACAGCTAGTGAGAAGTCTAGGTCTATGTTGAGGTCCAACGCAGGGTTGACGGGATCACGGTGGATGGTTAATGAGGTGAGGTAGTTGGAATGATTCCACCTGAGGTTCAGCTGATCCTAGTACCCTGGGTTTTGGTGGTGCAATCTCTTGGTTGCACAAAGAGGAAAGACACCCAGGATCCAGGATCAGTGGGGTAGATAAGTTTGAGCTGGTCGCTGGTCTCAAAGTTGGAGTATCCGCACTCAAGGGATAGTCAATTTGTGCGGGTGCTGAGCGCACAGCCTTGAAGATCAGCAGAAGAACAATAGAAAGCTCATACTCAGCATTATCAGGAATCCAAGATTCCAACTCCCGGTGGTTATTTTGAAAAAGGAATTGTAAATAGGTTCTGATTGATCTGTTACACCTTTTTTGGATTGGATTATATGAACAACATGACTCCAATGAAATGAAACTTATAGTTTTGGCAGATTTTTCTGCCCTTATTTGACCCAAATTTAACTTAGCCAGCCATTTTGAAGAAATAATATTTGCATTGATTTTTTCAAAATCAAGTCTTTGTTTAATATTTTGTACCTCTTTTGCACCACCAAGCATCATTATGTAGAATGCTTTATTTTTCTCAAATGTTTCAAGAACTTCCTTCCTCACTCTAAACCAAACATGTTCACAATACCCAAGAAATTTAGCAATGATTTTAAATCAGCAATTCCCATCACCAATTTGATCCCAAAACTCACCCAAGAACTTAGGTAATTTCTCAGGGAAACGTTAAATTCACAGCTCATTGAGCCTTGCACACGGTTGAAAAGGGGCCATTTGGCACACCACACGGTCCAATCCAAGCCAAAGTAACTTGAAAAGCCCTAAAGTAAAAACACCAAAAAAATACAATTAACTTGACAAGCCCTAAATTTATTCAACATTACTAACGCTCAAGTAAAAGGCCACAAAAACTAAAGAAGTCTTTTGACCAGCCCTAACTAAAAATTTCCCAGCAAAATTAAAGTCTTTTGACCAGCCCTAAAATAAAAACACCAGAAAAAACAAGTTAAACTTGTGTTAAGCTGATCCCATCCCAAGCTCAACATAAGTTAAGCTTGTGTTTGAATCTGCCCAAAACAATTTGAACTGGATTAACCTTGAATTTTCATTCAAAAACACTCAGTATAATTATTTCAATTCAAAAAACTCAAAATAATGATGTTCAAAATGTGATAACCCTTTATATTAATAGAAGTTGTTAGCTGCATTAGAATTAAAATTTATATGAAACCCAATGATTAAATGAATTCAAAGTCTATTACAATCTAGAATAAATTTGCAGTTGATCTTTGAGAGATCTACCCAACAAGAGGCTTTTTTAGAAATCAAGGAAAATGGTTTTTCTACAATGGGCGGCATTGGAATCATTTCTCCCTCAAGTACTAATAGAAATCAGTGGTTATTGTTTAGAAAAGGAATGGAAATTGAATCTGATTGATCAGTAACACCATTTTGAGTTGGAGTATAAGTATCACATGACTCCAATGAAATGAAACATTTAGGTCTGGAATATGTGTCTGCTATGATTTGACAAATATCTAATTTACCCAGCCATTTTGAGGAGGGAATCTTTTCATTGTTGTATTCAACATCAAGTATTTTTTTAATATTTTAAACCTCCTTTGCACCACCAAGAATCTTAATGTAGCATGCTTCATGTTTCTCTAATGTTTGAATCATTTCCTTCCTAAATTTAAACCAACCATGTTATAAATAACCAAGAGATTTAGCAATGACTCTAAATCCGCAATTCCCATCTCCAGTTTGATCCCAAACAGCACCCAAGAGCTTATGGAATTTCTTGGGTATTTGATTGTATTTCAATTTCAGTTCCTATCTTTAAAACTAACTTTATATTAATTTCTCTAATCAGATCACTTAAAGAAATACTCAACAAAGATCAGCTTCTGGTTGAGCTTTTCTGCATGATCTCTTCCTATGAAGAAAATTCTGATTCCAAATCAAGTGATCCTGATTCACTTTCAGTCTCTTCCTCTGAACCATGAAAATCAGATTCAGATTCTGCAAACTTTGACTAACAATTCATCATTAGTTAGTAACTCAGTTCAATTAACCAAAAAAATGAACATATCCCAAAAGAAAAGACTTACAATCTTTCATCTTTTCTTTTTTGGAGCCCTTCTAGTTCTTTTTTCCCCCTTGAGTTGTTTTTAAACATGATCAAAAAGAGATGGTTCTTGCCCCCTATCTGTCAATTTTGGCCAGCCCCTGCTTGATTTTAAGAATTTAGGTTTAAATCTTGGCTTCAATAAATATTTTGTAATCTTCTGAATTATATACTTCAATAGGCTGCTTTGCTCATGATCTGGAGATTCAAAGTTCATTGCATTCATTTTTTCACATAACTGAGGAGTGATTATATTTTCATTGACATTGAACTTGAAAAATTCAAAATGATCAACCATTAGTGAATTAGGAATCATCAATCAAAAAGCATTAATCACATAATGATTTGAGCAATTGAACTTGAAAAATCCAAGTTAAACCCACATACAGAACTAGAACTGCAATGGTCATACTCCAACCTCCACTGAGGATGAAAATCTTTGGGTACGGTAGATTCTCTGAATGCTAGAAAGTCACCTATTTGGTGGGAACACGGAAAACCCATAGTCTTGGCATATGACTTGGTGCACACTTTGCCCTCATGGTCATTTTTGAGCTTCTCAAATTGTTCCCTAATTAGATCAACTGCCTCTAAAGAAAATTTGTAACCCAATGGTAACAGTTCAGGTGGAAGAACTGTCCCTAACTAAATTCAATATTTATAAAGTGAAGCATGAACCAATTTAATTTTATTCAAAATGGTTCCTTCACGGCTTTCCAAAATATCCAGAGGTTTCCTGAAGAGTTTGCAAGGAATTTTTTGAGAGTCTCATGGGCCCCTTCAACCCAAGATAATTTTTTGTTTCCAAATTCTGGGTTTATACAAGTCCAAGCTGTTACAAATGTCTCTTTGAGAAGGAAAAATTTATTTTCCATATACTTGAGTACAGCCCTCATACTCTTTCAAGAAACACTATCCAAGTCAAAATGTCCAAACCAAAAACTAGGAAGAATAAGAAACAGTGTTTAGGACCTACTTTGAGTTCCGCATCATTGACCTCTGCCTCCTCCTTTGTCTTTGATGCCCCATACTTTGCCCACAGAGGCATGAAGCTTTTCCATCCTTCAACATCATGAAAAAGCGCGCTTTACAATTTGCGTGTATGTTTTGAGACAATTTACAAGTGCAACAATTTCATGATGAATCAGGGAAACTAGATTAAATAGCACAAATCAGGGCTTTTTCATGGTCCTTCAAAAAGAATTTTGGAAGTCTCTCAGGATCATAATGCACTCCTTTAATGCATTTACAGAACAAATTTAGAACTCAATTTTTTCTTTTTTTATATAAAAAAAGAGCATTTGTGAAAGTTTTCCAATTGGCTGTCATTCCTACAGTATGCAATATTGGTGTTTTGTACTTTTTGTCTTATAAGTATAATCCAAAATAGCAATATGATGGAATTGTTTTGATAGCTTTAATGCCCCATGATGTGCTAAGTACAGGGCCTCCAAGTGACCCTCTCCACTTAACATTGACTGGTGAATTCAATTTGTTTCTTCAAGCTGTTGATATAGTACCTCCATAAAAACTTTACCCTTTAGTTCTGCAAAAGTTACCTTCCGCTTAGTGTTATAGATTTTTTGGTCATGAACATAATCCCGCCCATCAACTGTGCTAAATTTTATCTTAAGATGTAACGTATTGAGCCCATCTTTCATGACTTCCTTAAGTAGGTCCAAGGCTTGCCCATAGATTCTCCTCAGTTGAGGATACACAGAGCAATTTTCAGATGTTTGATGGTTATGTTGGGTTTCTTTATAGGAGATTTGCCACAAGGGGTCTTCCTTGGTGAAACTTTCATGCATAAAAAATTTCACGCAACCTTCCTTGTGTGAGTTCTTCTAGCTATTTTGGTAAGATTTTTTCCTGAATAGGAACCATTTTTATCACAGCCTAAATCCACATATTGGTCACTCTTTGAGTTGAAAACTGTTAAAGCCTAACAATTATTCATTGCCCATGTTTGAAAATAGTTTTTTGCCTCTTCCCTAGTAGGAAAAGCTCTAACAGGAGGTGGGTCAAATGGATATGTCATAGTTACATAGTTATTTTGATGGCATGCACTCCATCAGTTTCAATCAAATTAAATAAGGCAAAGACCAGTAACATAAGATGTTACTCACAACCAAAGGTCAAATCCCACTGTAAAAAATTTTGGTCCTCAATTGTCACCCTTCATGAGGATAAAATTGGGGCTTCCAATGTTTCATTACCCAAATCCTTTTTTTCTTTTCCCAAATTTTGGTTGATGGCACTATCAATATAGACCTTCCATGCAGCCATGTCAGAAGAAGGAGGGCTTTCCACTTTTCCCATTAAAAAAAACTCAATGGTATACTTCAGTATCCAATCCAACTTTCAATTGAACAAACAAAGTTTGCTCAATTTTAAGTTGAGAAAGAATTGTGTTCATATTTTTATATGATTTCAATTTTCGCTATACTTTAACTTTGGTTTCAATTTAAAGTCTTTTTGGGATCACTAGGTGTGGAATAAAAGTCCCACAAAGTATGCATTGATCACAAATTTGGGTTTAGGGAACCCAAGTGTTGTCCAGGGGGTGCCCAAAACTCTGGAATGACTTCTGGGGGGTTGTGCACCCCCAAAAAAGGCATTTTTGATTTATGTATGGGGGTAAATGGCTTGAATTTGCCCTGTTTGGGGGTTATACAGCTCCAGACAACCCCCTGGGGGTTGCGCATTTTTGAAATGGCCATTTGTTGTCTTCTATGGGCCCCATGGCTCATTTGCGCTGTTTAGGGCGCTACACAACTACCACACAGTTGAAGCTGTGAATGAAACATCACCCAAGTTCTCAGGTATTTGATTGAGGTATTTACTTTGGTTTTTTAAAATCAAAACTAAATCAGCCAAAATTCCAATATCATTGATTAATCACATCAATACTCACCAATGATGAGCTTCTGGTTGATGCTTCCTGCACCTCTTCTTCCTCCAAAGAGGACTTAGATTCATAATTAAGTGAAGCTTATTCAATTTTGGTCCCTTCCTCTTAACTATGGAATTCAGATTCTGATCCTTCCAACTTCAACTAACAATTAACATCATATCATCACCAGTTCATCAAACCAAAAAAATGAACATTTCACAAAAAAAAATATTTACAATCTTTTTTCTTTTCTTATTTGGTGCCCTGCTAATTCTCTTTTACAGCTTAAGATTCTTTTTGAATTGCTCAAATTGAGAATAATACCTTGGGCTTTCTGCCAATTTTGGACATACTCTGCTTGATTTGAAGACTTGAGGTTCAGGTCTTGGCTTTGGTCAATTATTTGAAGTATCCTGAATCAATTGTTTCAATGCCCCATGATTTTCTTCTTTAGGGTATCCCATGATCATGGCATTGAGCTTCTCATGTAACTGAGAATTGCGGAGCATTTCATCCACACAACCATTCAAAAATAAAAATGATCAAATATTAGTAATGTAGTAAGCATCATTCAAAAAGCATTAATAACAAAGTGATTTGAAAAATCCAACCATCCAAATGAAACCAACTTACAGAACTAGAACTTCAAGGGTAAAAATCCAACCTCCACTGAGAATGAGAATCCTCAGGAACAATGGATCCTTGCAATGCTATTATTTCACCTATTTTGTAGAACAGGGAAAACCCATAGTCTTGAAGGATGACTTAGTGCACACTTCCCCATCATGGTCTTGGTTTAATTTCTTGAATTTTTCCATGAAACTTTTAATTGCCTCTAAAGACAATTTCTATCCAAATGATAAAAGGTCATTCAGAAGATCTAGTAATAACTTAATTCAAGAGTTTTAAATGGCATCCTAAACCAATTTAATTTGATTGGAAACTTTCCTCTCTAGGTTTTTCCAAACATCCAACATGTTTCCTGGAGAATTTGCAAGGAACCCTTTGAGGGTAGCATGGGCCCCTTCAACCCAAGAAATTGCTTTATTTCCAAAGTAAAGGTTTTTTGAAGTACAAGCCATTAAAAACATTCCTTTGATACAGAAGATGATACAATCCATTTATTTGAGTAAAACCTCATGGTCTTCCAAGAAATACTTTACACAAGTCATAATGCAAGGAAACCAAAACTAGGAAGATTAACAGTAGAGGAAGTGATCTGGAGCTTACTTCAAGTTCCGCATCATTGGCCTCTGCCTTCTCCTTGGTTTTTGAGGCCCCATAATTAGTCCACAGAGGCAAAATACTTTGCCACCCTTTAACTTCATTATTAAGGCACACTTTATAGTTTTCTTGTATATCTTTAGAAGAGTTCCATTGAAAACAATGTCTTGTTCACTCAGGGAAACTTTATTCTATAGAAAAAAGAAAAGCCTTATCATGCTCCATAACAAAGACTTTGGGAAGTCTCTCAGGATCATAAGCCAGCTCCTTTAGTGCATTTACAGACCAGATTTAGAAGTCATAGGTTTCTCTTGTTATAAAAAGAAGATCTTTTGTGAAAGTTTTCTGGTTGGCTTTAATTCTTACAACATGCAATAGGGGATGTTTTACTCATTTTTTTTCTAATTACAATACAACATAGAAATATTCTGAACTTCCTTTCAAATATTTAATGAATTGGGGTGAGCCATGAATAGAGCCTTCAAGTGACCCTTTTCACTGATTCTTGCTTGATGAAACCAACCTGAATCACCAATTTTTTCCATGAGGACCTCCATAAAACTTTTCCCCTTGAGTTCTGCCAGCGTTGCCTTTCAATAAGTGTTATAGTTTTTTTATTAATAAAAATATTCACCAACATCAACTTTGCTCAATTTTCCTATCCATTGAATATCGTTGAGCCCACTGTTCATCCCTTATTTCAATTCACTAAGGTCATTCCAGAGATTCCCCCCAGATGAGGACGCCCTGAGGAGTTTGGAAATGGTTGATTGTTAGTTTGATCATTTCTGTAGTAAATTTTCCACAACAGGTCTTCCTTTGTGCAACTTCCACAGATTAAAAAATTACATCCAACCTTCCTTTTATGAGTTTACCTTAACCCTTTGGTGAGAAATTTCCCAGAGTAATAAACATGTCTACCAAAGGCCAGATCAGCATATTTATCAAGCTTTGAGTTGAAAAAAATTAATTCATAACCATGCTTCATTGCCCCTGTTTGAAAATAGTTTTGTGCCTCTTACCAATTAGGAAAAGCTCTCACAGGAGGTGGTTGAAGTGTATCTGTAATAGTTACATAGTCATATTACAAGCTGCCAAACATTTTCCTTCAAATCAAATTAGGTAAAGGACAGAGTGAAATAAAATCTTAGGCAAATCCAAAGGTCATGTCAATTTTGAAATGATTAGTTCCTCAATTTTCACCCTAGATGAGGATGAAATTGGGGCTTCCAATGGTTCATTACCCCAATCCTTCTTGTCTGCAGCTTTTTTCATGGAACTATCAATTTGGTCCTTCAAAGCAGCCATTTTACAAAAATGAGGGCTTTCCACTGTTCCCATAATGCCACAAAAATGCACAGTTATTTCATTATTCAATCCAACTTTCAATTGAAAAACTAGAAAGTTTTTTCTTTTTCTAGTTCAGAAAAATCAAGTTTAGTGGGAAATTGTGTTTAATTTTCCTATAGTGTCACTTTAGTTTCTCTTGGATTTCACTTTATTTCAATTGAGATTATTTTTAGTGTTACTTGTGGATTGCTAGATGTGGTCCAAGTCCCACATAATATGTTTTGATCCCAAATTTGGGCTGATAAAGGCCAAATGTGATACAGGGGATCCCAAAAGGTTTGGAACAACCCCTGGGGGGACATTTACCCTGTCACACGCCTCAAAACTGCCGTTCAAAGGGGTAAATGACTCAAAAACACCACGCAAAATGGGTATACAACCCCCTGTGAGTTGCACGTGTTTGAAAAAACCCTCTTGATGCATGGAGACCCTTGTATGGGCCTGTACTCACTCTTTGGAATTGTGTATGGGCTCCCATGCCTGTATTGGGCTGTGTAGGGCCCCACATGACTTCCACAGAACTTAGATTTGTGAATTTATCATCACCCTTTTTTTCCTGAATGAAGGAAGTTCATGTCAGTGGCAGGTATCAATCTGATTTGGAGGCTTTTTCTTCAGAATATCATCCACAAAAGATTTATAAAAACATGGTCTGGTAGCCCTAGAATACTTCTTAATTTTTTAAGGGTTTTCTGAAACCTTTTTTTTTAAAAAAAATATTTTTTGTTGAATTGAACTTTTTGTAAATTTTTGAAAGATTTATTTTTTATTTTTATTTTAATTTTAATATCTTCTTTATTTAATAATTCTTTTTTTTCTGATTTTTTTCTGATTTTCTTATTTTCCTGAATATAATTTGGATATTATATTCTTGGCTCATTGATCCATGCACACAGTTCAAAAGGGGAAGAGTGGGACACCAAACTGTCCAATCAAAGCCTTGTACAACCCCCCACGGCTCAAAAAGTGGCGCAGCCAGCCCAGCTTGGTCCTCCAGCGTGTTGGGTTGCACAAAACTACATTCAAGCCGTGTGGAGTTGTACATGGCTCAAATGTAGTCGTGTGGCATCCCAAAGGCCACCAGACTGTTATAATTATGGCCAGCAATTAGCTTAGGAAAATGAGCATTATTTAAAGCAAAAGAAATGCTGGACACCTTGTGTCAATAATTGATGATGGGCTTTCACAATGGGGCAATAGGTTGGATGATATTGGTGATGAATTTGATTGGATGATGAATGGATAATGGAAAACAACAGGGAGAAGAGATCCTGAACTTTAAAAGATTTGCCTCTTGTGAGCCCATGATACAACAAGCCAAAAGGCAAATTTTCCGCCCCAAAAGAGCTCTAAAGGCTCTACAGGCCTTGTTACTTGGTTTGGACTACATCAGCTTGCATGGCATCACTCCCTGTACACTTACAACCAGCATATTCCAGTCCGTTCTTGTGTTTCCACTGTTACGGGCTGAACCAGCCCATTTGCTGTTCAATCCCTGTTTGATTGTCACCTCACAGGCTGGCTGGTTGGCTCATGCAACCAGGCCCAGGCCATACAAGTCGCCAAATGGGACCCAGGACACACCTGAGTCCGGTCTGATACTCACATGGGGGGGGGGGTGACCAGCGGACATGCTGTCCCCCCCTCCTTCTTACAGATACCTGGAGGGGGCGGTAAAATCCCCCTACCAGGGGCCCTGGGGGTTGATACCCCCAGGGTATTGTCAAGGTAAGGTGGGCTGGGGGGTGGTCAAATCCACTCCAGCCTGTTGCTCCTTGCCCTTGGTAAAGAGGGGGGGAAAGTGCCACATTGTTGCCCTTTTCTTTGATGGTGGAGGGGTGGTCAGGTCCCCCCCACCCCTGGTTGCTTTGTTGCAGCCAGTCACCTTGTGGGTGGGAGGGTGATGAAATCCCCCCCACACTGACCCGTTGCTAGCTGGTTCAACCCAGACAGCCATCCCCCTCCTCCTCACAATGGCAAGCGAGGGGAGCGGGAGGAGCTGGGGCCATCGGCACCAGCCCCTGCAGCTCTAACAGCCGGCCGCCACCCAGCGCAGCAGGCGTGCTGCCCCCTACAACAGCCCCGTGCGGGCTGTTGGGCCCTATAAACGGGCCATAGGCAATAACAGAGGCCCCAGCTGGCAGCAACACGGGTGGCAGCCCCAACCGGGCTGCAACACGGGTGGCAGCCCCAATGGGCAGCCCCAAGCCTGAAAACTGAGTAAACCATACTTTGGTGGGCCAGCCCGTCTGGCCAAGTATGTCCAAAATCAACCTTGGGCCCAATTATGCCCATACAAGCCCATCTGGCTGTATTTCCCCATATACCCCATCGGGCCTGTTAGGGCCAGTGTACTAATTGGCCTGTTTCACACGTATTGAGGCAATTTTCCCCCAATCTGTGACATCCACAAAGGCCTGTATGATCCGTGTGGGTGTTCAATGGGCCGCAGAAGCCCACATGTGCATCCCATTTGGATTACACTTTTACGTAGCGCCCGGGTAAGTGCTTAATATTTTCACATGGATTGCAGTGAGCCCAAAAGAATGGAATGAAAGGGCAGTAACATAACCCATGAATCAAATAAACCTTCCAAAAAACAGGAATCAACCAAAAAATCAAAGAAATTAAATCAATGTTGATTTTTTGGTTAAAAAAAAAAAACAAATTAATAAATGTTGGAAATGGGATGGATCAAGGGTTGATGGGATGCAGCAATGCCAATGGCCAACTGGATGAAGAGGGAGGATTTTTGGTTGAATGACCAATGGCAATTTACTTGTTACCACCTTAATTTGGGAGGGATGATGGAAAATAAAAATTTGATGAGGGAGTCAAGGATGATGTGGATGATGAGGAGGACAATTGATTGCACATGCTTGGCCAAAAATCCAGACTGCAAGAAGAACAAAGGGGAATTGAACAAAAGATCTGGGGATTTTAATGCCCTGGAGGGTCCTTCCTTGACTGCTAGGAAAGAAGGATGTTGGGAGGAGAAAAATGAAAGGGTTGCCATAATGATGGTGGAGATTTTTTTTTTGAAGATATAAGTTGGATGAAAGAAAATTTTTTTCATTTTTGAAAGAAAGTAATGCCCTTGAAAGAATTTTTCTAAATTTCTTTTATATTTGGTAAAATTTTGTTTGAATTAAATCAGAAATATTTATTTTTATTCAAGGAAATCAATTTTTGATTTTTTAATTATAATTACATCATGAAGTGTGTTTTAAATTCACAGCTTGAACCGTGTGGTATTTGTGTAGTGCCCTACACTGCTCAAATGAGCCGTGGGGGCCCAAAGACAACCAAAAAGGGATTTTTCAAACACGCGCAACCCCGGGGGGTTGTGTAGAAGCAGTATAAAACCGCAACAGGGCTCAAATTGGCCTTGTTTGGGGGTGCACAACGCCTGGAAGCCGTGCCAGAATTTTGGGCACCCCCTGGACCACACTTGGGTTCTGTCAACCCAAATTTGGGATTAACGGATACTTTGAGGGACTGTTGTTACACACCTAGCAATCCCAAAGAGAAGTTAAAATGAAACCCAAATTAAATCAAAGTGTATAATCATAAATCATATAAAAATCTGCAAACAATTTTTTCTCAACTCAAAAGTGAGCAAACTTTGTTTGATCAATTGAATTTTGGATTGAATACTGAAGTATATCATTTCATTTTTCTGCATGGGAACAGTGGCAAGCCCTCCTTCTTCTGACATGGCCGCATGGAAGGTCTGAATTGATAGTGCCATCAAAAAAGCTTGGGAAAAAGAAAAAAAGGATTTTGGTAATGAAAAATTGGAAGCCCCACTTGCATCCTCATCAAGGGTGACAATTGACAAACAATATGATTCACAAATGGACATGACTGCTGGTGGTGATTAACATTTTGAGTTACTGGTTTTTTCTGTATTTAATTTGATTGAAACTGATGGACTGAGTTCCATCAATATAACTATGCAAATATGGCAGATCCACTTGACCCACCTCCCTTGAGAGCTTTTCCTACTAGGGAAGAGCCACAAAACTATTGTCGAACATGGGAAATGAAGCATGGTTACGCTTTAAAATTTTTCAACTCAAAGCATGACCAATCTGTTGATTTAGCCTGTGATAAACATTGTTGCTATTCAGGAAGTCTTCTTACCAAATGGTCTACACAAAATCACACAAGGAAGCTTGGGTACAAGTTTTTAATCCATGCAAGTTGTGTTGAAGTTAAACCTGCTAACATGATGTATCACCACAGTTCCGAGGCTGTGCAGTTGAACCTAGACCAGTAATACCAAACAACCCTGGCAGCCACAAGCTTCTGTAGCCTAGTTGGTAAAGGCAGAACTCTAGTATGTTTCTGAGTCTATCTGAGGTTGTGGGTTCAACTCCCACCAGGCACATCTTCATTTTCACAGTCTCAACAAGTTGCACAAAGGCAGACCCCTTGTGGCGCATCTCCTTCAAAGAAACCCAAAATAACCATCAAACATCTGATAATCCTGTTATAATTATGGCCAGAAATTAGCTTAGGCAAATGATCAGTATTTAAAGCAGAAGAAATGCTGCACACCTTGAGTCAATAATTGCTTGATTGGCTCTCACAATGGGGCAACACATTGGATGATATTGTTGATGAATTCAATTTGATGATGAATGGATAGATGGAAAAAAGCAGGGAGAAGAGCTGCTCAAGTACAAAAGATTGGCCTCTTGTGAACCCATGATACAAAAATCCAAAAGGCAAATTTTCCGCCCCAAAAGAGCCCTACAGGCTCTACACGCCTTGTTACTTGGTTTGGGCTACATCAGCCCACATGGCATCAGTCCCTGAAACTTTACAACCAGCCCATTCCAGTCCATTCTGGTGTTTCAACCCTTATGGGGCTGAACCAGCCCCTTTTCTGTTCAATCCCTGGGCCAGTTTTCTGTTAAAACCAGTCCTATTGCCTCACACACTGGCTGGTTGCCTCATGCAACCAGCCCCTGGCCATACAAATGGCCAGGTGGGACCCAGGACACACCTGGCTCCAGTCTCAGACTCACATGGGGGGGGTGTGACTAGCAGACATGCTGTTCACCCCCCTCTTTCTCTCAGATCCCTGGAGGGGGCGGTCAATTACCCCTACCAGGGGCCCTGGGGGTTGATACCCCCAGGGCTTTGTCAATGGAAGTGGGCTGGGGGGTGGTCAAATCCCCTCAGCCCCATCGCTCCTCCCCCTTGGTAAAGGGGGGGGGGGGGGGGGGGGAGAGCGACCCGGGTCTCTGCTTTGCTTAGTTGGTGAAGGGGTGATCAGATCCCCCCACCACCAGTTGCGCTCCTTGTGGCCGGGCTTGTCATCCTTTAGGCAAGGGGGTGATGAAATCCCCCTGGCTGGCTGGTTCAACCCAGCCAGCCACCCCCTCCCCCTTGCAATGGCAAGCAAGGGGAGGGGGAGGGAGCCGGGGCTTCTGGCCCTTGCTCCCGCGGTGGTGGCTGTTGTTGGGCCCACGCGGTGTTGCACTGCCCAGGATTCCTTGGCTACTGCAATAGCCCCACGCGGGCCGTTCGGTCCTGTGTGGGCCAAAATGAGGAATAAAAGCGGCCCCAAGCGGGCTGTAGCACAGGCAGTCGCCCCAAGCCGTGTGGTGTCAATTTATAGACACGGATTGGGAACTGCGTCGCGGCTGCGCGCTCAGCATTGGAGGCAAGCGGGCTCAGCATTAAGGTATTCGGAGTGCTCAGCAGCAGCCACTGTTTGGCTCTGCACCTAGTGGACGGGTTGGGCTCAGCATTGAATGTGGCATGGGCAGCAATCCGCCCCGGGGATTGGATTTGGAAGGTAGTGCGCTTGACTAGGTTCATGGGCAGGCTGGTTTGGATATGTAGGGGTGTAGCAATCTGCAGGCTATGAAGGAACAGATGGAGCGCGCGTGCAAGCGCGCGGATCATGCCGGATATTACCAAAAACCCACAACAGGCGTGGACAAACGGATACGGTGTGGAAACTATTGGGGCAACCCCCCTTAATTTGTCCTCAAATTCCGGACGTTATTGATCAAAGCATCTGTAAGGAGATTGGATGCAGCCGTTCAAGAGAGAGAGAGGGAGAGAGAGAGAGCAATAATAAGATGAATTCCTTCCTTTCCAATCCAATACAATCCAATGCCATAAAAAGCAATATCCTAGATTGCAGTCCAGTCCTTGAAGTGAAGTGAAGTGAAGTCTTTTTCTCGTCCTTCCCCCCCTCCTCCTTCTCCCATACAACCCGGAGTTGAGAGCAAAGTATTTAAGTCCTCCCTCTCAACCCTAACCTAATTACAACCACAAGTAACAAGAAAGAGTGATGAAATACAACCCTAAGCAGCAGAACCCTAGCCCAACCCTATCCCTCCATCCCTCGCCATTACCTGCGCCCTTCAGTATTAACGTAGCCCGGTTTTTCCGCCCGCGCGCGTCCGCCCGACAACCCGTTCCAATATCCGGGGCGTACCCACGTGACCCAATCCGCGCTTCTTGCAATGCGCAGTCCAATCCGTGCAAGCTTTCCGATCCGCGCAAGCCTTCCGATCCGCGCAAGCTTTCCGATCCGCGCCAGCTTTCTGATCCGCGCAAGCCTTCCAATCCGCGCGTCTTGCAATGCGCAGTCTGATCCGTGCAAGCTTTCCAATCCGTGCAAGCCTTCCAATCCGCACAAGCTTTCCGATCCGCGCAAGCTTTCTGAGAGCGCCGCCCGCAGCCCTTTCCCAACTTGATTCCATAAAAGAGCACCACAACGGACAGGCGCGGGGGGCTCTGAGTAGGGCGGGGTGCGAGGACGGAGTCATGAGAAGGACAAAACAGATGGACAGAACGGCGTACAGACGACAGGGGGAGTTTGGTACGGAGGAGGCTAGGGTTTCTGTTTTGGGATTGTTTTCTGTTTCTTTGTCATACTGTCATTTGCGCGTGTACTTAGGTTAGGGTTGAGAGGGAGGACTTATCCTCCCTCCCAACTCAGGTTTGGAGGAGGGGGGAGGTATGGAATGAGGAAGGGAAGCAGACCATCACATCATCGGATTGGATCACTCATCTCACCAGGAGATTAAAGGAACTCATACCAGATACACATCCAGGTGGAAAATTGTTAGGATTGAAGTATTGGCGATTTCTCTCTCTCTCCACTTTTCTTTATCTCTTTATGTCCTTATTTCTATTTCTCATTTAAGTGCAACTTTGTACATCCTCATCTCCTTTCAAACGCAGGGAACCGTTAATTTCCAAACCTTGGGACAATCATAGGGGGATAACCTTTATTCTTTCCACATCTGGGGGTCTGGCTGGGAAATAACCTTCCGTTTCTTGTCTTTTGAAGGTAACTGGGTGCAATTTCCTATTCATACTTCCCTACAGTCGCTCCTTCTTCTTCTTCTCCTTCTCCTTCCGTCTCCGGGTCCGCTAATCCGACCCCACTCTTGTCTTCCATCCCTCCTCCTCCCCCTCCCTCCGCTTGACCCAGGACGAGCTACGCCATTCCCCCATTGGTCTCCAGTGACCATGAACCCACTTGTCCGGTTTGCATCAGGCCGCGCAACTACCCTCACATCCGATTCAACACCGCGGACGTGGAGCAATTCATCTTGAGATACAAAGGTATTGCAGATGCGGAAGGTGCGTCGGACGCCAATGAGGCCTGGATTGTTGTCCTGTTCATTATGGACAAAGAGAAGCTCTGGGATGTGGAGGAAATGGAAGGCTATGAGAATCAAGATTGGCCAAAATTGAAGGCGGAAATCCTAACGCGGTGGGTTAGGCGCAAACCTCCATTCCAGGAAAGCAATTTCGACCGCGTGGCCTCGGAGGCAAGCGCGCGCGGAGGAGTCAGAAAACGGGTGGAGCTGGCTGAGTACACCTTGACATTTGATTGGATCTATTGGCACTTTTCAAAGAACGAGGTGATGGTGGGACAGACAGGGGCCATGAAACGCACGTTTCTGGTTGGTTTAGGCGCTCAACTCCAGGCAAGGGTGCAGCGGCATCTTTACAATCACAACTTGGTAAAGCGGTCATTGGACGGGAGCATTGCGCTCTTTCCAGAGTTGGCTGTCATTTGCTGGGCTGTAGAGAGTGAGCTCAACTTAGAAGAGCTTATTGAGGACACCGCTAAGTCCTTCCCAGCGGGACCAAAGAAATCCGCCCTCCAGGTTCTGGCTCCGGAGCAATTTCCATCCCCAGTTCCACCTACTTCCACGCGTGTTCCGGTTCCTCAACCCGCGCCCGCCACTCTGGTAAGCGAATTGACGGAACTGATGAAGGATTTGAAGATCTTCATGAGCCGTATGGGCCAGTAGCATCCGCGAGGGCCTCCACGTCACATGGTGGAAGGGTTTTGGCCGCCCGGTACCTTCTTGCCAAGGGGGTTCTCTTACTGTGGGGCAAACAGTCATTGGAAATTGGCGTGAGAGGAGCTTACAAAGGATCTCAGCGCGGGATTGGTTCAAACAGTGGGGATCGGGTACATGTTTCCGACGGGCGAACAGATTCCGATGGAGCCAATCCAGCCAACTGCAATGCAGCAGGTGCGCACACGGGGTCAGGAGGCGGGAACAACGGCGCAAGCGTCACTGGGCATTGTTACAGGTCCCCAATCGTGGCAACCACCTTGGGTGGAAGCTGTGGTAAGGGTAGTGGCACTGGAAGAAAAGGTGGCGGTCTCCGATAAAATGGAGGTGGAGGCAAAGGAGCAACCCCCGTTGGCCGTTCCATAACCGGCCCCGCGCATGCCCGGAACCAAGGTGCTGGCAGCAAATCCTGTAGGGAAGAAGAAAGCGGGGGACATTGTGCGTAGGGTGATGGGGAAAAAGACTCTGGTCCAGCTGACCTTGCTGGAACTGGCGGCTGTGTCTCCGGTGGTGGTAGACAAGATGGTTCAGGCGTGGCGGGATTGCGGTCAGGGCCGGGTACCTCAGACAGTGCAGCGGGTTCATGTGGCGCAGAAGGAGGAGGGGCGGCAGGAGTGTGATTTGAAATTGGTTTTGACTCCGCTTGCTTATGTTCCAATGGTCATAGCAGGAAGGAAGGTGCGGGCTATAGTGGAGAGCGGTTCAATGGTGAACCTGCTGCCATCGCGGATGGTGGATGATTTGGGGTTAGTTCTGCGGAAATGTGCAATGGGTCTCCGCGCTCTTAACAGAGGGGAGTTTTGTGTGGATGGGGTAGTCAAGTAGGAGGAGGTTGAGGTCGCAAGGGTCTGTAGGCCTCTTTCTTTTCTTTTGGTTGATTGTGGGGATGTGATTTTGGGAAGGCCGTTCATGTTTGGGTTCCAAGCGCGAATGGTTTTTAATCTGGGGGCGGGAACGGAGGCGTTTACAGTGGAGGATTTGTCCGGCGGGAGGTTTGAGACAAAAATCTGTGATCACGGGCAGGGAAAGCGGAGGAGAGTGTTGGAGTATGAGGAGGAACCAGACGCGGCGGTTGCAAACAGCTGGGGACAGTGGCCAAGTTGGGGGGGGAGGTAAAGGGGGTAGGGGATAAGTTTTGATTGGTGAGGGGGTGCTCTAGCCAGTTCACATTTGGAACAACTAGACACCCCAGAATGTTTGTTTCTCTATGTTTCTTTCTTATCTGGATTGTGGGGTCTTTGCTGGCTTGGGGTTTTTGCAGGAAATGCGGGTGCGGCGCGAAGCCGGGTCCGTAAACGCGAGGACAAGCCCCGCAGAACCAGGATGCCTGGGCAATCCTGCGGATGGGGGAAGCTGGACAAAGGGCCATTTGCGGGCGTTCTATGGGCATCGCGCAAAAAAAAAAGTTTGTTTCTATTTTTATTCTCTGTTGGTTTCTTTTTATCTTTTTTCTTTCTCTCAGGATATCTCAAGGATGGGTGGTTGGTATGAGAATAAGCTTGATTTGGTGAGGGGGTGCTCTAGCCGGTTCACATCCAGGAAAACTAGACACCCCAGGATGTCCGTTCTCTTACTCTCTCTCCTCTCTCTTCCCTTATGGTGGCACGCGCTGGTGTTTGTTGTTTTTGTTACAGGAAGGCTACGGGGAACTGGGTGGCAGTTTGTCTGGGGCGATCCAGGCGCCTCTTTTGGAACGGCTAGTCAATTCTGGTTGCTCACAAAGCAAAGCGCACGGACGCGGACTCAACCTCAAGCTCACTCTCACAAGGCGCGGTCGCGCACTTTTTCTCAGAAAGGTTAGGACCTCGCGCGGAAACGTGTATTTTCTTAATGAAAAGGGAGGCGCGGTACAACCAAAAAGAAGAAGGAAGGAAAGAAAGGGGAGAAGGGAAAAAGGGGGGGCGATGCGCCTAAGCCATCTTCATCATTTCCTCCATTTCCGCCAGTAGATCCCAGAAAGACCCCAGGAGCTCGCGCTGGGATTCCAAGGATTGAGCGCCGGGGATTGCGAGGAAGTCCTGAAGCATCGTGGTCAACCTTTCTGCAAAAGCCTCAAAGCCGGCTGCCAGGAGCGCCATTACAATTGGAATTTCCGGGATCTTGGGAGGGCTGGGAGGAGGAGCGGCCGGTGAAGATGGGGCCTCCGGGAAACCAACAGGAGGGCTTGGTCCAGCTGGAGGCAATGACGGGACAACTATGGGTGATGGAGGCAGAGGGACGTCAGGGGTCATAGGCCTCTCATCCAAGGCCGCTGGTGGCGCGGGCGGTGTCGGAGGTCATGGAGGAGGAGAAGGGGGTGCTGGCGCGGCCGTGGGTCTTCCAAAAAGCCTTGGGTCCGGTACCGTTTGTTTCACGCTGACAGCGGCGGCCCAAGCGCGGGTCGCCGCGTGCCATTCCTCCAAGGTTTTGTATTCACCCCGTTGCGGAGTTCCTGCCCGGCGGAGAGGTGATGCCAAGTCGCGGCTCACGTGCGAGGTGGTGGGTGATGGAGCTCGGGGGCGGCGGGATGGAGGTAAACCGGGGGGTGTCCACAAGCCTTCCAAGATTGAGTCATTGTCCAAAACCACAAACGGGTCCGGACGAGCCCTCTTGCGCGGCCTGGGGCAAGAGCTGGATTGGGGGGGAGCTTGGGGCATGCTGTTGCTATGCAAGCAGCAACGGTGGCCGCGACGGCAAGCAACGCAGGCGCATTGACCAGGGACGATTGAACACAAATGCCCGTTCCGGGCGCAGAACTTGCATGGGAGCATGTTGGCGATGATGCGGGAGGAGGACGGGGAAGGTGGTAGTGGGAGTGGTGGGGGTGGTAGTGGAAGTAGCAGGGGTGGTAGTATGTTGAAGCAATGGGAAACTTCTGGGGACAGAAATCAAGTTGGGGGGGGATGTGGTGTCAATTTATAGACACGGATTGGGAACTGCGTCGTGGCTGCGCGCTCAGCATTGGAGGCAAGCGGGCTCAGCATTATGGTATGCAGAGTGCTCAGCAGCGGCAGCTGCTGGATCAGCAGCTGCTGCTGTTTGGCTCCGCACCTAGTGGATGGGTTGGGCTCGGCATTGAATGTGGCGTGGGCAGGGATCCGCCCTGGAGATTGGATTTGGAAGGTAGTGCACTTGACTAGGTTTGCGGGCGCGCCGGTTCGGATACGTAGGGGTGGAGCAATCTGCAGGCTATGAAGTAACAGATGGTGCATGCGTGCAAGCGCCCGGATCATGCCAGATATTACCAAACACCCACGACGGGCGCAAACGAACAGATACGGACAGGCGCGAGGGGCTCCGAGTGTAAGATTTGAAGTAGGTTGGAAAACCTGGACCAGGCTGATGAATTACATACAAAAGAAAGGTTCAGCTATGAGATGACTTGACAAGGAACAATGAAGACATAGAAACCAATAGGATGACAACAAACAGAAGTAGGACCTCTACAAGGTTAAGTTGATCATCTCAAAGAGAAACTGCAAATGTATTCTAGATTGTCATAGACTTTGACTTCATTTCATCATTGGGTTTCATATAAATTGTAATTCTAATTCAGCTAACAAGTTCTATTCATATAAAGGGTTATCACATTTTAAGCATCATTATGTTGAGTGTTTTGAGTTGAAACCATTATATTGAGTGTTTTGAATGAGAGTTTAATGGTAAGTCAGTTCAACTTGAGTTGTGCTGATTCAATCACAAATTTTTTTGGGCACTTTTACTTTAGGGCTTGTCAAAAGACTTTTATTATTTTGGGAAATTATACTTTAGGGCTGGTCAAAAGAATTATTTAATTTTTGGTCCCTTTTACTTTAGGGTTCTTCAAGTTGAAATGAATTTAGGTCTTGTGAAGTTATTCATTTTTTTTGGTGTTTTTACTTTAGGGCTTGTCAAGTTACTTGTTTTTATTTTTGGTGTTTTTACTTTAGGGCTAGTCCAGTTACTTGCATTTTTTTTGGGTCTTTTTACTTTTGGGCTAGTCCATTGGATATTACAAGTTTTTTTATTTTTATTTATTTATTTATTTGTTTTTTTTCAACAATAAAATGAACATTCTTTGATTTTTTGGTTGATTTCTGTTTTTTTTGGAATGATTATTTAATTTATGGGTTGTGTTGGTACCCTTTCATTCCTTTTTCTTTTCCTTTTCTTTATTTTATCACTGCAGTCTGATGCTGTGTGGAATTCCACATGGCGGTGGACTGGTTTGGGTGGGCCGCACAACTCCATGAGCCGTGGGGGGCTGTACACGGCCCAAATTGGACCGTGTGGTGTGCCACACAGACCATTTCAAAGCATGTGCATGGCTCAATGAGCTGTGAATTTAACATTACCCTTTCATTTAATAGGGCGTATCAGAGTTAAGCAAACCCACCATTTTTTAATGGCAGATTTCAAACCAAATTGGCCATTTCAAATCCGTCATTACAAATCATGAAAAAACCACTCACTTCACATCAGACGTGTCATAGTTACCTGGATATAAGTTTGTTTTTTCAATTAAATTATATAAAGGCTTCCACCTCCTCTCAACTTCATAAAACCCTGGTTTTCCATCTCCAACCTTGAAAAACTTTACCTCCAACCTCATCTGAAAAATATTGATTCATTGCTCTTCATCACTTCATCACTATCCTCATCACTTCATCAATCGAATCACTTGATTGCTTTCGTCACATCCAGCTAACTCTTGTTAAAATACATATGAACTTACGCGTGTGCTAAGTATACGTGTAATCCAAACGGGATGCACATATGGGCCTCTCCGGCCCATTGGACAATCACACGGACCATACGGGCCCGTGTGGATGTCACTGATTTGGGGTCAACTGGCCTCAAAAAGCGTGAAACAGGCTCATTTGTACACAGGCCCTAACGGGCCTGGTGGGGGATATGGGCAAATACAGCCAGATGGGCTTGTATGGGCATAATTGGGCCCAATGTTTATTTTGGACAAACTTGGCCAGACAGGCTGGCCCGCCAAAGTGTTTTTGTCTCAGTTTTAGGGCTTGGGGCCGCTTCCCGTGTTGCAGCTTGCTTGGGGCTGCTTCCCGTGCTGCGGCCCGCTTGGGACCGCTTGTATCTCTTGGTTTGGCCCAAGCATTGGCCTGAAGGCCCGCGCAGATGCCCAGCGCGAAGCCGCGCGGGATCCCTTGGCAGCTGCAAAAGACGGCCACCGCCACGGGAGCAAGGGCCAGCAGCCCTGGCTCGCTCCCCCTCCACTTGCTTGCCATTGTGAGGGGAAGGGGGTGGCTGGCTGGGTTGAACCAGCCAGTGACCAACCGCAACAAGGCGGTCAGTCAGGGCAGGGGGGATTTCATCACCCCCTTGCCCAAAGGATGACAAGGCCCGCCGCAAGGAGAGAAACCAGCAGTGGGGGTGATCTGATAAACCCTAGTCCACCATTGAAGAAAAGAAGAGACCAGGGGCGCTCTCCCCCCCCCTTTACCAAGGGGGAGGATCAGAGGGGCTTGGGCCGCTTGGGACTGCTTGTATCTCTTGGTTTGACCCACGCATGGGCCTGAAGGCCGGTGCAGCTGTGCAGCGCGAAGCCTTGCGTGATCCCTTGGCAGCCGCAAACAAAGGCCACCGCCACGGGAGCAAGGGCGAGCAGCCCTGGCTCCCTCCCCCTCCACTTGCTTGCCATTGCAAGGGGGAGGGGGTGGCTGGCTGGGTTGAACCAGCCAGTGACCAACTGCAACAAGGCGGTCAGTCAGGGCAGGGGGGATTTCATCACCACCTTGCCCAAAGGATGACAAGGCCCTCCGCAAGGAGAGAAACCAGCAGTGGGGGTGATCTGATCAACCCTAGTCCACCATTGAAGCAAAGCAGAGACCAGGGGCGCTCTCCCCCCCCCCCTTTACCAAGGGGGAGGAGCAAAGGGGCTAAGGGGATTTGACCACCCCCCAGCCCACTTCCATTGACAACACCCTGGGGGTATCAACCCCCAGGGCTCCTGGTAGGGGGAATTGACTGCCCCCTCCAGGGATCTGAGAGAAAGAGCAGGGGGGACAGCATGTCTGCTGGTCACCCCCCCCCCCATATGAGTCTGAGACCGGACCCAGGTGTGTCCTGGGTCCCACCTGGCCTTTTGTATGGCCAGGGGCTGGTTGCATGAGGCAACCAGCCAGTGTGTAAGGCAATAGGACCAGTTGTAACAGAAAACCAGCCCAGGGATTGAACAGAACAGGGGCTGGTTAAGCCCCATAAGGGTGGAAACACCAGAATGGACCGGAATGGTCTGTTTGTAAAGGTTCAGGGACTGATGCCATGTGTGCTGATGTAGCCCAAACCAAGTAACAAGGCCTGTAGAGCCTGAAGAGCTCTTATGGGGCGGAAAATTTTCCTTTTGGATTTTTGTATCATGGGCTCATCAGAGGCCAATCTTTTGTACTTGAGCAGCTCTTCTCCCTGCTTTTTTCCATCTATCCATTCATCATCAAATTAAATTCATCAACAATATCATCGAATGTGTTGCCCCATTGTGAGAGCCCATCAAGCAATTATTGACTCAAGGTGTGCAGCATTTCTTCTGCTTTAAATACTGATCATTTGCCTAAGCTACTTGCTGGCCATAATTATAACACATTATCAGTACCAACACCACCATTACTTCCAAGCCATTCAGACACTTGTACCACTCTGGGGAATCTCAAAGACCTCAAGTTTTCCAAGAAGATGTCCTATATCCCTGATGCTAGCTCCACCAAGATAGTTCTGAACAGTCATAATTATAATGCTTGGGCTGTAATTATGAATAGTGAGCTGGAGATATCTGTTGTGGGGAGATAATGGATGCAGATGACACTTTGATCAGTTCAGATGTGGAGCAAAAGTCTTATCATCTCATTGTTATGCATCTTGATTAGAATCATGTGACATGGGTTACCCATACTTGTAGGGAAGTTGAGAGAATGAGGGGCAGCATCCTTTGGAAGTTGCTTAACTCCAAGTATGCTGGTGATTCTGTTCAACATAAGGGTAAAGCTTTCAATAAACCGTTCAATTTACAATATTCAAATTTTAAACAGTTTGTTGCAGAGGCTAGGTCTAGCATAGCCAAGTTTAAGTCATCAGGACTTAACATGAATCCTGAGTGTTTTTCAATCTTAATTCTTCAGAAGCTACCAAAGGAGTTTGATTCTTTAGTCAGAATTATTTCTCAATTGGATCCTCTTCCTGGGGAGGAGGATGTGCTAAAAAGTATTGAAAAGGATGATCTTCAGTTCAAGATGAAGGGGGGTTCTGGAACAGCCCTTGTTGGAAAGACTGGAAAATCTTGCAAGAAGGAAAAAAAGGATTTTTCCCAGGTCTTATGCTATAATTGTCAGAATAAGGGGCATTATGCTAAGGATTGCAAGGAGGCCAAGAAGAGGAAGAAGTCCAAAGAGAATGAAAAGGAGGTAAATCTCAGTACTGAAAAAGTTGCTATGGTGGCGTTTGATGGTCCAATGGAAATGGTTGTTGGGGAAGAAGGTCCTAACAAGAAGGCCAAACTTGATGAGGATCAAGGAATGGACTTGATTGATCACAAAGTGAGTAATCTTAACCCCAAAGATGAGAACTTATCAGTGACTGATAAAGATTCTTTCCTATTAGGAGGATTGAAGGACAATGTTCTTGTTTTGATTGATTCTGGCTGTAAAGATCACATTTTGTTTGAAACAAATTTATTTTTAAATCATAGTGACTATGATGGAGTTTTAAATATTGGTCAGAAAGGCAGAACAATTCAGATTAAAGGAATTGGAAAAGTTGTTCTTGCAAATCACTTGGGTTTCAAGATTTCTTTTGATAAAGTGTTCTATGTACCAGAGTTGCCTTATAACCTTGTGTCCCTTGGAGTGTTGTGGAAAAAAGTTTTCCAGATTTTTTATCTTAAACAAGATAAGTTTGTTATTGATATGAATGGGAGAACTGCTCTTAGTGGACAGGTTCAGAACAATCTTTTTTGTGCAAGCTTGTTCAATTCTCAGCTTTGAACACTGTTGCTCACAATAGAAGTTGCCATAAGGTAAAGGACAGCAACTTTGAGAGTTGTACTTTAGGGGCTAAGACTAGGAATGTGTTCTCAAATAGTAGAGAATGCACTGATGTTCCTAGAGAGGAATTCTCCATTGATTTGGCAGGTCCATTCACACCGGAGTCCCTTGGTGGGGCAAGATACTTCATCAATTTCTTTGATACTGCCACTAATTATGTTTGGGTTAAAACAATTTGATCTAAGGATCATTTTAGAATTTGAGTTTATATATATGTGACTTTCACTGGAGTTTGAAGTATAATTGATTTGATTGATTTGATTTATATTATTGTTTTTATTGAGGTATTGAAATAATGGTTAAAATATAACTAGGCTGTTTTCTTAGTAGTGATTGTCAGACTGTCCAAGCATCACATTTCCAATACCATCTTACTTAAACTGCTTATTTTAATTTTGCCTTATTCATTTTGTAACCAACCACTTGTTGGCCAATCATGTATTTAGTATATATAAACCATGGTTCTCTCAAGTGGAATTCATCATCTGTTCATTCACAACACCAACTGGAGTTTCCTTTTCCTCCTGTCCTCAGGTCCATTAGGCTTGAGGTTGTGGTGCTCCAAAACCTAACCTCTAGCCATCGGACTCACTTTTCTAGTATAAGGGCAGCTCTCAGCATCAATAACACCTCAAAATTGGATTCTAAACCAAAAATAACCCCTAGTCACTCAGCCAAAGTACCCCACTGTCCCTCACGGTTTAGAAGATACAGGCCAAATCAACCCTGGCCTACCCATACCCCTACCAGGTGTCAAAGACCAGTGAAGGTTCATGGACATACCCTGGATACCTTTAAGTACATACCCCATACAGTACAACCATACCAAACCAAAAAACCCGCAGCAGTATACATGATTGATATATGCAAGGCACTGCATGAAGAACCAAACAAATCACCTGTATTCACAGCAATATATGCAAGGCACTGCATGGAGAACCAAACAAATCACCTGTATACACAGAAATATATTCAAGAAAATGCATGCAGAGGCTGTACAGCATCATACAGGACACTATACAAAAGTAATTTATGCAGGGGGCACCTGTATCAATACAGCACAGCAATGCATGCAAGGGTGTAAATGCATGTAGATCCTGCACAGCCTCCTCCTCTGACCAGAAAAAATGCCTCATGAACTGTATTCACTGTACCAGGGAGACCCTCAGGGGCAGCCCTGAGGGCAGGATTTTCTATAAATAGAGGGCCTCTCTCCCCCATCCAGGTCCCATCATCAGTTCCCCCCATCCTCCCCTCCAGGGATCACCATGCCTCCTAGGCACCCTTAACCCATACTCTTACTACTCTCAACCATTATCCCATAACCCATACTATCATCATCACCAATCCCATATCCCATACCATCACCATCATCATCACCATCACCATCATCATCAACCATCACCATCACCATCACCATCATCAACACATACTTTTGACCATGACCCAATCCAATAACCCATACTTTTGACCACCCACCACCACCATTATTCACTCAATACCCCATACCTTTGAACATCACCACCATTTACCCATAACCTGAACATCATCCATCATCACCATCCATCATCACCATCCATCATCATCACCTACCATCATCATCATCAGTCACCATCATCAGTCAACATCATCACCTACCATCATCATCAGTCATCATCATCAGTCATCATCATCACCTACCATCATCATCGTCAGGCATCATCATCACCTACCATCATCATCATCAGTCATCATCATCATCCATCATCATCATCACCTACCTTTACCATCATCAATCATCATCATCACCTACCATCATCATCATCAGTTATCATCATCATCCATCATCATCATCACCTACCATAATCATCATCAGTCATCATCATCATCCATCATCATCATCATCACCTATCCATAATCATCATCATCAATCATCATCAACCATCATCATCATTTGTCAAGTATAGGCTCAACCATTTCAACTTTATGAAACATCACCTGTAACATCAAGGGAGTATTCATCAGTGACCAATAAAAAAAAATAAACAATATAGAAAGGATAAGAATAGAGAAAAGATTCTTCCCTTACTCAGCTTCTATCCTCCAGGTCACCCATCTGTTCCACCATTTCTTCCTTATCAAGCTTGAAAACATTGATCCTAGGTCTGATAGAGACTACTATATTAGCAACTCTATCTGAAAATCAGCCACAAAATCTCTTTTCTTTTATTGTTGTGAGACTACTATAGTACTCAGAGGGGAAGGAAATTCAAAACCACCCTTAGTATTGCCTTATCTTATTGGTAGTTGTAATACTAAATTCTCCCTCAAGTGACTGCCAGCAAGCTATTTGCTAAAATTTTTTACCCAATCCCAAAGTAGTCTCCACAACTTGATAAGCTCCTTTCATTCATTTCTCTTTACCTTTAATTTAACAAGAGCCTAAGCTCTTTTTATTTTACAGATCAGACCACTGAGGAGTTTTCTGTAATCTTCAAATTCTGGAAATAGAATGGTCTAATGAGGAGATCAAGAGGGCTATCACCAATGAAGGTTGTGAATTTTTGAGGTAAGATTTTGAGAAGTTATTGAAAGATTATGGTATCATTCATATAGTCACTACTGCAAGTACTCCACAAAATAATGGAATAGTTGAGAGAATGAATAGGAATTTACTGGACAAGGTCAGAACTATTATGTCTCAATCTTGTCTACCAATGTTCCTATGGGCTGAGTTGATGTGTACAGTCAGTCTGTTGCATAACATTGTAAGTGTTAATGGGAAGAGTCCTCATTATCAGTTTTGGAAGTTGTGACCCAAAAAATCACACCTAAGAACAATTGTTTTCCTGGTGTATTATAGGAACAGGGGCACTTTAGGCTATGATTTAACAAGTAAATTGTATAGGATCTATTTTCCAGGCACAAGAAAGGTTATCCATAGTAGGGATGTAAAATTTGATGAAAGCACCTTTCCACTCAAAAGGAGTGAAGATGTTGTTGTTAATAAGTCACAGAAAGAAATAGAATTAGCACCTATTTCACCAGCAAAGGCTGAGGAACATGTGGTTCCAGAAGGTGAAGAGATGGCAGACAAGCCACCAGAGGATTCAGTTCCCGCTTTAGGTGATTCTGTTAATTTGGAACCTGATGAGCCTCCATTTCCAGTAAGAAGGAGTGGTAGGGTTTGAGTACCAGTTGATAGGTAAGGGGAATGTGTCAGCTTTCTACTATGTACAGAGCAAACTGTCAATAGCAACACAAAACTATGAAAAATAAGAATATCTCAATTAACAAGATAAGGAGTGATAAATCCATAAATATTATTACAGAAATGGATTCCTCACCCAAAATTAGGTAGGGTCACTCACTGACCCCACCCTTGAATTCCAAGTCCATACATTTTCAAATAATTAAAAAGAAAGTACTAAAAATTACAACACCAGTATGGCACTTTTTGGCCATTTTAATATTTCACACGTGTTTTCACGTATAGGGTTTACACCTAAAATTCACTCAGAATTGAGTTGTTATGTATATTTTAGGAGTTACACGCGGAAATGTGTTATGTCACAATTCCCGCGCGCAGCCCCGCATCATTACATATCCCTACGTACTTGTAGTAGCAGATTCCTGCGTACTAGAGACCCGCGCGCAGCTGATTCTGCCACGCACGCAGCGGATCCTACCCGGCACACATCTGTACTAACTGATCCCTGCGTCTGGATCCGTTGTGACTAATCTGACAACCAGGTACCACTCAGAAGAGCTAAAACCTGGTTAGAGGTTCCTAGTATATGTAACAAACTTACAAATGCATTACTAATGATCTAAAAAGATCACAAATGGAATAAAATTAATGAAAATTAAGTTGAAACCATTTTTTAATAATAAATCAAAGATCAAGGATTACCATGTAAATCACTGACACTGATCTTTGAAGACCACAAAACACTACAAAGAGTTTTCATAAAAATTATTAAAAACTATCTACATGATCAGCAGATGATGCAAAATCAGGCAAAATCCACATATTCCCGCTTTCAAGCAATATCAATATTACAAATGAAGCATGATTACAGAATGATCAAATTTATGCCATAACAGATTAACAGATCCTGTGGCTAAAAAAGTACAGAAATCCAGAAGATCTAAGGACATCTGATTAACACAACTAAGTGGACGTGCAAATTTTTCTCTGACTGGCTTTCCAGCCTCAGCCCACACGCAGAACCCTCTCTACGTGCCCTGAGAAGCTCAAAATCACACAAAAAGGTATTTATACAGACCTCTTTTGATCCATTATTCCAGAATCAGTTACCAGGAATTATTTATTATCAATCAGACACCGTGTCATTATTGATCAAGTGCTTATATGAAGATAAGTAAGTGATTTATGACTTAGTCTATAGTAGTATTATTTACCCTTATTAACCAATCAAAAATTGAGGTTTAGTCAATCAATCTACTCCATCTGCTCTGAAACCCTTCCAATTATTCCAGGATTCTTGTGGTAAAGTGATCAGAGTGAGTGTTACCCTTCCTTTCTTGTCCATTTGAGCTTTTGAGCCCAGCCATTAGTGGAATAAGTCCTTTCTAAGGCACCCATCTTTATTCCAAGATTCTTAAACTGCCTAAGGAGGCCCCTTGAAGAGAGGTTGCTAGTCTTTAAAGATCGGCAGTAGTATAATACTGTGGCCCCTCTTTTATACTATATTGAAAACCTTTTATTACCAAACCAATTAAAACTTGAAACTTCTCTTATTATATCATTTATTTGAGCTTTTAAGTGTTTATTATTGGAATAATAATTATTATTATCATTCCAGCATTGTTATCACTCTCTGTATCTAAAGGACTGCAAGGTTCATGGTATCAGAGAGCTGAAAACTGGGGTTCTGGCCGGGAAATATCCTTAAATAATTAATTTTTAATTATTTATTCTTGGACCAGTCTATTTATTTTTACAAAATAAGTTAACATACTCATAACATATATTTTTGATCATTTGTTTCTCTAGTGGATCTTAAGACCAATGGAGAATTGATTAATTATTATTTGAACCTTCTTAAAAAAAAAAAAAGAATAAAAACTACGTAACTTTGTCCCTGTTATTATAACTCCTGAGCAACAACAGGAGAAATTGCTTTATTATAAACAGCAGGTTATAAAAGACAAAGAACTTGAGCTTGAAAGAATTATCAATTTCAATTCTTTATTAAGGCAAAATAAGGAGTGGAAGATTTATCAAAGGAAGCTTTATATTTATAAACTCAATAGCCCTGAAGATAAAGAAAAATCCAAAAATAATAAAAGTGATTATTTTTTCTAAAAATATCATTTTAAAAAGCAAAAATACAAAAAATATTAAACTTATATTTTTTTTAACAATATCAGTGGATTTTGTTTTTGGTGATCTCATTGACCAGGACCTCCTAGAGGACGTCCTAGACAGTGTACCATTGGACTTACCCTTGGATTTATCCCAGGATCTGATTGGAACTCACTCAGACCCTGTTGGAATACCCCCCAAGGATATTTGTGATCCCAACCAAGTGTTGGTTCCTTTAATTTAACTTTAAGTAAGTTAAAATATATATATATAAATTATTAAAAATATGAAACACACAAAAAGTATCATTTTTATATTTTCAAAGTCTTTTTTCAAAATTTTGGAAAAAAGAATTACTCATTTTTTTGGTGCTATGTATCAAAATAGGCGCAACACCCGCGCAACAGGTAGAGCCCTGTTGTATGCATCTATTCCCGGAGGAACCTGTGGGCGCAAGGACTCCAGTCGCAAGCGGGATGAGGGGAATTAAACCCGTGACCATAGCATCACGTGGGACAACAAAGGCAATGACCGCGGCCGCCAGCTCAACCAACAAACTGTTGGAGAACCATCTGTTGCCCACCATCTTATCCCAGGAGGGTACAGGTCCTCCTAAGCCACCCTAGCTGGACTCAACCAAGGAGGAAAGAGTCAAAGATTTAGTGAAAGAGCACGTGAGCTATTGGGAACAATTCAGGTTGGCTCAGACCCAGGAGGATCAACCAGGTATGAGGAAAGCTATTTCTCTGGCAAAGAAATCTCAGATTTCTCTGAAAAGGTTGATCCAAAAGAAAAAAGTAGAAGGCTACGTGCAGAACTTGAATCCTTGGGATCAGTTAGCTTCCTTAAAGGGAAAGGACCCCAAAAAGAAGAGTTCCTCAGCCCATCAGAAGTTAAGGAACCCAAAAGATTGGGACAGCATAATATCCCTAGCCCAGAAGTGGAAAAAGATGTACCACAATTAGATGTAGAAGCTCTTAATAGCTTTTCTGTAAATGTGTCTCACAATTTTACTATTATTAGCCAATGCTTTGACAAATTTTATCAACAATTGGACAAATTGAGTTCAATTTTTTTCAGAGTCATTGACACTCAGTCTCAGATTATGAAAATTGATTAGTTGGAAATAAAACAAATCAAGGATAGCATAAAAGCTAGTAAGTTGGAACTGATGAAAAATATTGATGATAACCAATCAATTCTTCAGGAAGATATTCTTGCAACCATAGACCAGCTTAAGGAAGAAGTTAAGAAAACTAGTCCTACTCCTTCAGCTCATCTGATTAACAAAATTGACTTATTAAGCAATAAACTTGATTTGGAGTTAGGTATGATTAAGAATGATCTCAGAGATCTTAAGATCAATTCTACTAACTATCTGGTCATTGACCTAGAAGAAACTAGGCCTTCTAGGTTCACCAGTACTCCTAGCGTTCCTCCCAGAACCAGGATAACTAGGAATGAGTCTTTCAGACCCAGTCCCACTCCTGAAATGGAGCAGGCTTTGAAGTTACTTCCACCCATCACTGAATGGCCTAAATTCTCTGGAGAAGGAGAATACAACCATGTCAGTTTCATTAAATTTATTGACTATACTCTTTCTTCTTATGAGTTACCTGATGCAATAGCTGTGGTAAGATTGCCCAGACTATTTGAAGGATTAGCTCTTGATTGGTTAATCAATAAAAGAGAAGAAGTTGGACCTTTATCCTGGAATTCTTGGAAAGAATTGATCAAAGTACAATTCGGTACCAGGATTTGGAAAAGAAAGATGATGAAAACTTTTGAAACTTCCCAGTTTGATCCATCAAAAGAAAAACCTCATAAGTGGTGCTTAGACCACAAAAGGAGGTTAGAATGTTTCTACCCTGATGCTGATAAAGAATAAGTAAATGAAAGACTCCTCAACTTATGTTCTGAACAAATCAACCACAGTTTGAGGTGCAGGATGCCTACAGATTCTGATCTTTCCACCTTAATAGGTGTATTGGAAGAGACGATTGATATGAATGGTCTTGATAAAAAGGTCAATAGACTCCCCAGGGAAAAAAATACTAGAGACAGGGAATAATATACTGCCAAAACTAAAGAATGCCCTGCTACTAATCCATCTACCTTGGAAGTCAAGAAGACTCCAGAATCGAAGGAAAAAGTATGTTGGAACTGTAACCAAACAGGACACGTAAAACCTGATTTTCCTCTACCTAGGAAAAGGATTAATCTTATTGAAGGAGAAGAGTATGACAATCCTGACCCTCACCTTGATGATACTGATGGATCACTCTCTGATTGTGATCTAATGATCACTAACCCCATCAATGTTATTGAAGGTAGTATTTAGTCTTCTCTGGACATAAATTCCGTCAATGAGGATTCTAACTTACCTCAAAAATGGAATTCCCACGTGGAGATTCACCACATCTCTGAGGCTAAGTCCTTGACTCTAAAACCTTCTGCCAGTAAAAGTTACACTTCAGGCAAAAAATGCTATGCTACTGGTTTAATCCAAGGTTCCCCTGTTAAGTTACTTCTAGACAGTGGAGCATTTTTCTCTTGTTTTGGTTCAACTTATCTGGAGAAACAAGACCCAAACTTGAAATTGAAATTACTACCAGTACCTCAGGCTAAGTTCAGCAGTTGTAATTCTGCTCTCAATGCTGTTGGAGTATGGTCTTCTGATATCATACTAACTCACTCTAAAGGATCACTCAAACTGAACATTGAATTTGTAGTGCTCCAAAACAGAGTATGTGATTATTTTATCCTTGGAAATGATTCTCTTTCCTTATATGGTATAGATGTATTCCAAATCAAGGGTAGATACTTCACTATAGGTGGAGACTGGAATAAGAAGTTCCAAATATGCCATGTAAATGCTCAAACTTCTGATTCAACTTATGAAAAACACTTAGAGAGTTTCCATCAGGAATACTTCTCTCAAGCTGCTTTGAATTCCCTTCTCAATGAAGAACAGAAATGGGATATCCTACAAGTATGCTTTGAAAATCAGAATGCTTCCTGTACCAAGGATCACCCCATTGGTAACATCAAAGGACATGATATGATCCTAACTCTAACCATTAAGCCTCCTTACCAATCTAACCTCAGGAGACCTGCTTACCCTTCTAGTCCAAAATCTAGAGTTGCTCTGGAAACCCATATTCAAGAGTTGGTTGACTTACAAGTCTTAAGAAAAGTAGGACACAATGAACAAGTGGATATCACTACCCCAGTAATAATAGCTTGGCACAATGATAAGTCAAGAATGGTTGGAGATTTCAGAATGCTAAACAACTACACCCAAGCTGATTATTGTCCAATTCCAAGATGCTCTGCATAACCTGTCCAAGGCTAAGTACATCACTACCATGGACATGCTGAAAGGTTTTCACCAAATACCTATCAGGCTTGATAGCCGGAAAATCATGAGAATTATCTGTCATTTGGGAATTTATGAGTATCTTAGGATGCCTTTTGGTATTAAAAATTCTCCTTCTCATTTTCAAAGGATGATGGATATTTTCCTAGGATTATTCATCAGACAGGGATGAATGATGGTATAAATTGATGATGTTATCATTTACTCTGATCATTGGGATACTCACATGGAGAAATTAAGGCTATTCCTCAAAACCATCTCTTCCATGGGATTGAAATTATCAATGAAAAAGTGTAACTTTGGCTACGGGGAACTCAAGGCCTTAGGACACATTGTCTCTGGACTAACCTTAGCTGCTGACCAAAACAAGATAGCAGCAGTAATGAATAGGCCTATGCCTCAGAATAAAAATGAAATCCTATCCTTTATCAGCTTCTGTAGATACTATAGGAAGTACTTACCAAAGTTTGCTCTTCTAACCAAATGTCTGTATGAGATCTGAAAAAACACCACGGTGTTTGAAATGACTCATGACAGAGTCAAGAACTTTGAGGAACTCAAAATGGCAATTACTTCAGCTCAAGTACTGATCCAGCAAGATTATTCTAAACCTTTCAAACTATACATAGATTCCAGCATGGAAGGGCTAGGAGCTGCTTTACATCAGGAAATTATAAAAGGAGACATACCAGAAGAAAAACCTGTACTCTTGATATCTAGATAGATCAAAGATACAGAGAAGAGATATGGGGCCAGTCAGTTGGAATGTTTAGCACTAGTATGGGCTTTAGAGAAGCTACACTATTACTTAGAAGGCACCCCTTTTCAAGTAATCACGGACTGCAATGCTTTAAGAACTCTTATGAACATGAAAACTCCAAGCAGAGATATGCTCAGGTTTAAAATTGCTTTACAACAGTATAGAGGACAGATGACTATAGTGCATAAAGCTGGAGCTAAACATCAAAATGCTGATACTCTAAGTAGGAATTCTTTGCCTAATGACTCTAACAATCCAGCATATGACCCTGAAGATCAAGATATCTTTCCTATCCTGAACATCAATCTTTTTGCATTGAGTGCTCCAATAATGGGGATCCACTTATGTCAATTAGATACTGCTTTCTTCAACCTAGTAAGGGATAGCTACTCTCATGAAATCAAGCTGCTTATTACCATTATGGAATGTGAATCCCCAGAAGCAGCTCTGATAAATAGCCTACCTGCTTCATTACTTAAACCCTATAAAGCAGGAAGGTTTACCTTTTTGGATGGTCTCCTTTACTATAGAAACCAACATTCCAGCGTATTAGTACTAAGCAACAAAGAGCATATACAAAATATACTCCAGGAATGCCATGACAACTGTTCATCAGGGCATTTATCCACAGCAAAAGTAAAACAAAATGCTTGGTGGATAGACTGGAAAGAAATCACTACTGACTATACTACTAGCTGTGAAACCTGCCAGAAATCTAATAAAAATACTGGAAAAAGGTTTGGACTCTTACAGAAGATATCTGAACCTAAAACCAGATGGGAAATAATAAATATGGATTTTTTCACAGGCCTTCCCCTGGAGGTACTCATTCATATAACTCTGTCCTAGTTATAGTTGACAGATATTCCAAAAAGGAAAAATTCTTACCTAACCACAAAGAAGATAGTGCTATGGATGTAGCGCTACTATTTTTGAATAGTATTATAGCCAATTTTGGCATACCCAAGATTATAAGACCCATTCACCTCTGAGTTTTGGAGGAATCTACATGATATACTGGGAACTACTCTAGCAATTTCTACAGCATACCATCCCCAAACTGATGGATTAGCTGAAAGGATGATACAGACCCTAGAAGATATGCTAAGGAGGTTCTGTAGCTTTGTTCTAGAATAAAAAAACTCAGATGGTTATTGCCATGATTGGGTAATCCTACTCCCATCCCTAGAAATGCCTTATAACAGCAGTAAAAATTCTACTACAAAAGAAGCTCCTTACATACTAGAAAGATGATGGATTCCAAAACTCAATAGGAATAACTTGAACTAAAACTTAGCCACTATTCATCAAACATCTCTTGAATTTAAGAAGATGATAGATCTGGCAAATAATAATGCTCAGAAACGTGTAGAAGAAGCAGTAGAATACAACAAACAAAGATGGGACAAATCACATAAAGAACCTGACTTTAAAATAGGAGATCAGATCTCAATATCTAAAACCAATTTCAAAAACCTAGCAGGAAACAGAAAACTGGAACCAGCCTTTGTTGGACCATTTGTTATCAAGAAGATTCATGGAAAAAATGCTGTGGAAGTAATCTTGAGTGAAGAACTATCAAGGAAACATCCAGTATTTGCTGTTAGCCTAGTCAAACACTTTAAACCAAGAGAAGGCAGCAACCTCCCTCCAGCAATAATCCCAATAGAACCCGACCCTGTAAAAGAAAAAGGGAAAGTCAGCAGGATATTGAGGGATAAGAAAGAGAGAGTAAAAGAAAAAGATATCAGACTATACTTAGTAAGATACAAAGGAGAATCTTCAGACAAAGATGAATGGTTACCAGAAAATAATATACCTGATGGACAAATACATCTCAGAAACTACAGAGCCAGAAAAAGGAACTGAAGCACATATGAAGTTAATTTTTTCTCCCAACTTCCTCCAGATTTTTTTCAGATATGGCCATATCTTGAAGTGTGGGAATGTCAGCTTGCTACTATTGCAGAGCAAGCTGCAAAAGTAACAAAAATAACATGAAAATAATAATAATACAATTAACCTAAGAAGGAGTAGTAAAACCATACATATTATTACAGAAATAGGTTCTTCACCCAAAATCCGGTAGGATCACTCGCTGACCCCACCCTTGAAATCCAACTCCTTATATTTTTAAAAAATTAAGGAAAGAAAAACCAAAATACTACGGCTCCATGATTGAGCTTTTTGGCTTATTAAATAGATCACACCAATTGTCACGTACAGGTTTCACACCTAAAATTCAGTCAGAATTGAGTTGTTGTGTATATTTTAGGAGTTACGGGCGGAAATGTGTTTTGTCACAATTCCCAAATGCAGCCGTGGCAGCCAATGCCCCCGGCGTGCGGCTGAGATATAGCCCTGTCACTTTGTTGAGGTCGTGTACGCAGCCCCGGGCCTCTGGCAAGTAGGCAGCCACGGGACTATGGGTTGACAGAGTGAAAGGCGGCCTGAGAGGCTCAGGTACTGCGTAAACATGCTACAACCTACACGGGAACATTCTACATATGTAATAAATGTTCCCGTGGATAGTAGACAGTCAAAAAATACATAATATTATATAAAAATACATAAATAATCCTCATAAGTATTTTTTATTTAATATAATTCAAAGTACCAAGAATGTCAAAAATAAGACAATGACAACTGCTAAAAATATATTAAAATACTTTAATATACTTTTATGAGAATTGGTAGATCTCAATATCTTTGTGACATACTAAGAAAACTAATGATGTCAAAATATTACATGAATTCACATGACTTATATTTTTAATTAATTATCTTAGTAAATCAACTGCAACTCAAAAATAAAGAGTAAAATCAATATTATGACTTTTACTCCAGTTATATAATACATAGTGAGACTTTACCTGACATCAAGATGTCTGTAGAAATTTTTATTTATATAATGATTAAATTACTGGGAAAATTTAATAAGGATAATTAATTAAATAATACATAAATAGGACAGGTTAGTGTTATTAAAACGTCCTAATGTCTATTATAAAGTGGAATAATTTCCATACCCTGAGGAATTAGATGCTACCTGTGCTATAGCACCAAGAACACATGACAGGCTACCCTTGGTTCCCCTGCTAGCCTCATTGTCCTTCCCTTTGAGCACCTACATCCCTCAGAAGGACAATATTGGGACTCCAAAAGCTACAAATAAAGAGCTCTTTTGACAATATTGATGGGAAGAGACCCAGTTATATTCATATCCAGAAACCGTGCCAAGGTAATCAAGTACTTATAAGAGAAAGTAAGTGATTTATTTCAATTTCTGATAAATAATATCCGTCCTCAACCTCTTTTTATTAATTAAAACTGCCCAACAACCTTATAACCCCAGTATACAGGTTTAACCCATCAATACATGTCTCAAACAGTTACCCAAAGGATTTAATAATATACCCGTAAGTTTTATTATCCTCTCTCTGTCTTCGTAGCTTGGCTACAAGGCCCTGCCACTCCACTGTGTATTTTATATACATATTATCTTTGGGTAAAATATTCTTTAAACTAAAGAGCCCAAAGTAACCAGGACTACGTGTTTTCATACCAAAATCCCTGAAGAGAGGTGTTGAAGATCCCCAATATAATTTTGGTCCCTCTATAAAAATATTTAATAATCAATTTATTCATATTGATTTAAAACAATAAACAATAACCAAACCACTTAACCTTGCAATAAGCTTAATCCAAGTATTTTACAGTTTTTTGCTGCATTTATTAAATAATATATTTATTATTTACTCTATCACTGTTGTGATGTACACCTTGCACCAAGCGGTTATAGCTCAATGTTTAGAGCATCCTGCATGCAATGGGCAGATGTGGGTTTGACTCCCACTTACTGCGTTACCTTTTCCCCGTCATTACAGGTTATGAGCCCAGCACTGCAGCTGTAGCATCCTGATTCACGCTGAATATCACGCTTTAAAATTTAATCAAGACACATGAATATGGGGTAAAAAGGGCGCGCCAAATGGGTGCTTGGTGTATGGGGGGGTGTTGTGATGTACACCTCCCACCAAGTGGTTATAGCTCAATGGTTAGAGAATCCCGCATGCAATGGGCAGATGTGGGTTCAACTCCCACTGACTGCATTACCTTTTTGCTGTCATTACAGGTTATGAGCCCAGCACTGCAGCTGTAGCATCCTGATTCACGCTGAATATCACGCTATAAAATTGAATGAAGACACATGACTATGGGGTAAAAAGGGCGCGCCAAATGGGTGCTTGGTGTATGGGGGGGTGTTGTGATGTACACCTTGCACCAAGCGGTTATAGCTTAATGGTTAGAGCATCCCGCATGCAATGGGCAGATGTGGGTTTGACTCCCACTGACTGCGTTACCTTTTCCCTGTCATTACAATAACCTCTGATAGCTCAAGGATAGCAAGGTTCTTGGCATCCAGGAGGCTGACACATCACTTGATCACCTTCACAAGATTGGTCATGGGAACAATCACCCCCATGACTGATCTCACTCCAATCCTTGCCTTCAGCGGCCTCACACTAAGCTAACATCAATGTTGACGCCAATGAAACCTTTGCTTGTTGCAACGGCCTTCATCCACCTTGCTCCTTTCTTCCCACCACCAAACTCAAACTCCTGGTTCCGCAGCCATTGCACGCTTGGCGTGTGCCTGTGCTCTGCCTCCCATCAAATCCTATACCCAATCCATCTCTGACACCTGCAAATTGACATTGTCATTTGGGGTTGTTGGAACCTTGCACCCAATCCACCGCATGAGCTCCCAGTTCTCCCACGCGTTTCATCAGTAGTCCCCGCAGATCCATTTTTCATTTCACCCAGGGCCCGCTGCCACTCATCCAAGGTCATCCATTGGCCAGGCCTGTCAGTCATCTTCCTGCGCGGGCTTTCTCTGTCATTGTCACCTGCCCACGCCCATCATTGGCATGGGCTGATGGCTTCCCTTGGTCTGTTCTTCTAGTTTTCATTATTAAAAAACAAATTCCACTATCATTTTTAAAATCTCTTTTAAATAGTCTACAGACCCCTTTTCTATAAAAGGAGGGGCTCTCGCTTGCTTTTTATGAATCATCCAGGGGAGTGTGTGCATATTTACCCCCTTTATCATTGAAATCTGATCCTCATCCTCATCCTGGGTATATCTATGATTTCCCCCTGATCCATTGATCCTTATTCTTTTCCCCTCCGTGGCCTGATCATTATCACCAACCAATAGCCTTTCTGGTTGAAGGAATTCTGTCTGTTGGAATTCTTGAGTGTGTTATACCACTCTTTGATCCCTTTCTCTGACCATACTGGTCTTGATCCCTCCTCAATCATCTTTCTGTAGCCAATCAGGATTGATTGAAGAGGTCTTATTAAGCTTGAGACCTGGAGTGTTATACCTCCGTTATTTTTTTGGAGTTGCATTCTGCCATCCTACTCTTGAGTTCCTTGAGAAGTTTTGAGTTTATCCTTGCTTCAAATCAGTTAATGTTTGCTTTTAGAGCTTCTTAAACATAGTGCTTTTTCTTTTACAGCCACCCTTAGTTATCTGGTACCCTTCAAGCGCTTGATTGCAGAGAGTTGGGCAGGTTCATTGAGACTCTGGAGGTTTATTGGGTTCGAGTTTATCATCCCCAATCTTCTGCTGGCGACCAGAGTTATTAGCTTGTGGGTGTTTTTTACATGCAACAGCTTTGTTCTTTGAACTTTAAACAAACTATAGCTTCCTTGGTCCAAGCTTTTCCCACATAATCTTGGCTCAGATAGTACTCTTCCATTGCTACCAAACTAATATCATCTTTACCCTTTACTACTTGATTCCTCATTTACCAGGTTCTGGACCTTCATCTTGGTTACATTTAAATATTATTGTCACACTCAGGAGGGCAGCCTAAACAGCACCTTTCCTCTCCACAAAAACGCCACGTCCTAGCACTGTTTGGAGTCTTAAATTTGGTCCCCTAGGCCTGGATTGAACCCGAAACCTTGGGATTTACAGTCCCCACTGGAAGAATCAACTCTGAAATCCAATCCAATCCTTTTCTTTTTTTTTTCTGTCATCATCCAGATTTGATCCATGGAGGCAAGTTGTTCCAGAAGTAAGTCCTCCCAATTGTGCACCATCTGGGCAGGATCCTTGTTGTTTTTGTGAAACTCTACCCTTTCCACGCTTGTGAGAAACCTTGGAACTCTGCTTTTTGGATCCCCTTAGGAAAGCTGTCTTCAAAGTTTAATCTGTTCCCTCCACCACTGTTTGGGCCAAGATGGTCAAGGTCAAAACCCAGAACAAGAAACTAGGCTTCAATGGAACAAACGTGGAACAATTTTTGTACTCCTATGAAATGGCCGCTGAAGTGGATGGTGCAAGTGAACATGATATGGCCTATCAGTTACAATTTCTTATCTCCTCTGATGAAGTTATGGAAGTAATCAAATTTTTTGATTGATTCAAAACTCATAAATGGAGGCTCTTGAAGGAGGCTATGTTGGCTTATTGGGGGAAAAGAGATGTGGCTAGTTTTACCTTATAGGACTTGGATTCTCTGGTTTCTCAATAGATCTACAATGGTGGTGTCTCTTCAGCTTCTGATTATCAGTCTTTCTGAAAGTCTGGGGATTTTATTCAGTCTTATCTTATCAGGAAAAATCACATTGACACAGTGGACAAAGTTTGAGTTTGATTTTTCCAATCTTTTTTGCCAGGAGTGCAGGAAAGAGTTAGGGATTAATTGGTCAAGTCTGGATCCATGATCACCAGTAGGGATAATCAATTGAAACTCCCTGTATTTCTGGTCCTTAGGAATTTGTTGGAAAAATTCATGAAAGGTCAAACTGCTTTAAATTTTGAAAAGCCCAGGATCACTGAACCAGTCCATGCTACTTCTTTCCAAGAATCAAACAAAATCATGAACAATATGGAAGCAAATTGCAGACCTAAATCAAGCCCTCAGGCTGGCAAGGATGCTGCTAACATAGATGAGATTACCAAGCTGCTTCAGGCTTTTGAGAATAAAATAGATCAGAAAATATCCTCTATCTCTACCCCTAAACCTGCTAATTCCATTCCTAAATCCACCTTAGTCTGCTGTTACTGTCATAGGGAAGGCCATGGTACTGGTAGATGTCCTGAACTCCAGAAGGACAAGGAGGAGAAACTACTAGAGCAGAAGGGAAATAATTTCTTTCTTCCTAATGGTGCTTTGATCCGTTTTGACTCATCTTGTCCGATCCGTCTTGTGGTGGCTTCTTACCAACCACCAACTCCCAAGAAGGCATCTCTGGTCTCCTTGAATTTTTGATCATCCTGTGGCACTCTTCAACCTTGTTATCCTCCAGCTATCACTTCTTACAGCTTTTCTGGTGCTTATCAATCTGATCTGGCTAAGAAATCATGAGGAACCCAAACCTCACAAGTCTCCTCCTGTTCCATATTCAATCCTTCAAAAACCTTTCAAACGTCCATCTTTGCCTGAGCCTCCTTCCTCTGATGTGGAAGAGATGGAATTAGAAAGGGAACCAATCATAGAAAGGTTCCAGGACCACTCTGATCCTTCTCCTCCTCTTCAATCTGGTCATTCCCCTCAATCCTCTGATCCTCTTCCAGTAATTGTTTAACCTGATCTTCCTCCCTCCACCCAGCCCAAAGTTTGGCTTGAGAGGGACATTTCCAAGGACTACCCCAATGCAGTGGAAGGAGTATTAAAGAAAATTTTTAAACTCATAATGCCTGATCTGTCTGTGGCTTAACTTCTTTTTATCTCTCCATCTGTGGCTGAATGGATGAAGAAATGAGTTTCTCATTGACATGTGGAAATTGGTCTGGAAAATTCAGAGGTCTGTTCTGGCACTTTGATGGATGACTCTGGTGGAACAGATCCCCCTTCAGATGCCAATCTTTATTTCTTCCCTCTTGAATTTCTTCCCTTCCATCTTGGTGAATTGGCTAAAAAAGTTTCTCTTCTTGTGGATTTGGGTTCTCAGCTCAACTTAATCTCAGATGCTATGGTCTGCAAACTCAAGCTTAGCCCAAGGGTCAGCTTTACTTCTGCAGTTTATGGTATAGGGAATCAGTCATGTGAACTGGTTGGTATTGCTGAGGATACTCCTGTTTGAATTGGTCCAAATATTTTTTGAACTTGTCATTTCTGGATCACTCGTTTGGAAGGTCCTATGATCTTGGGCCAACCGTTCTTAATGGATTTTTGTGCTACCCTGATTTTTTCTGATCAAGTTGGGTAGAGAATCCTTCTCCCTGATGCTGATGGCAGAAAAATTGAAGTTCTGCTTTTTTCCTTGGATTCTAGTTGTTGGGAAAGAGATTTTCCAGGTTGTTCTCCCAAAACAGCTCTAAAGGGAAAGTAGAAGGACAACTCTCATTCCTCTCAGCCTCATTTTTAATTGGATTAGTTTATTCTACTGATAGTTGTAGTTCCTCTTAGCCTCAGACTTAAACTTATGGATCAACTTCAACCTCAGAGGCATATTTTTTGTCTTCTCCATCATCTCTTCCTCATCCAAATAAGATCAAAATTCAAAAACATAAAAAAAACTGAAGAAACCAACAATATTTCTTCTTTCTCTGGGTCTGTTGTTTCTTCTTTTCCTTTTTCCATTCTGCCTGATCATTTATCCACTACTCCATTTTTGAATCTCCGCAATGAGTCTAAACTAGATCCTGATCACAATTCTTTTCTTGGTGGTTTTTGGTAAGAGGAGTATGGTCTTAAGCGGAGGCAATGTGGGGAAGAAGTAAGTCCTCCCAATTGTGCACTATCAGGGGCCTGTACTACTGTCATTATTGAAACTCTACCTTGTGCCAAAAATGTGAGCAATGTTTTAGCTTTTGGATCCTCTTTTATGGAAAAGGAACCTTTCAAGGACAAAGGGGAACATCAAACATGGAAGATGTTGGAACTTGGCCTTAGTTTTTGTAGTCAGGTCTCGCTGTTCAATGCTTGGAGGAAGAAAAGATTCCTCTCTTTTTCCAAAAATTAGAAACCAGTTGCAAAAAAGGTTCAACCAGTCAACCAACCAATGCCTCTCAAACTCAACCCTCCTCTTATGGGGCCCCCTCTATCCCGCAATCCTTACAGTGGTTTAACTCAATCTCTTACTGGTCCATTCATCCCCTCTTGTTGTGTCACTGAAGAAAGTCTGAAAGTGGTCAACTTTGGTCCAGATGGATGGCTTCTTCCTGTTGAGTTGAATTTGATCAGAAATGTCTTAGCCCTTAGTGAAAAATCTATTGCTTTCTGTGGAAAAGAGAGAGGTCTCTTGATATAATCCTATGGCCTCCCTTACATTTTACCTGTAGTAGAACATGATCCCTGGAAAAAGAAGATGTCATTCAGGAATCCATTGATGTATCTGGGAATATGCAACCACTCTGGAGAGGATCCTGTTTTAAATCAAGGAGTCTGTTCTCACAGTCTCTGGATCCAAATTGGCTGCCTCTGTCCCTTCTTTGGAAATTGTTTTTGATGTGGTCTGCAAGGAAGGAAGAAGTATGGCTCCATCCAAAGTCAACAAAATTCTCTCTTGGCCTACTCCCATCAATCCAACTGAAGGCAGAGGTTTCTTAGGTGTTTTAATCTATGTTTGGATCTTTATCCCTTATCTATCCAAAATTTGAATTCCCTTGCATTGCTTAACCAGGAAGGATGCTGAATGGTTTTAGAACCAATCTTGTGAACAATCATTTCAGATGCTCAAAATAATTGTTGGAAAAGACATTGTCTTGAAGAAGATCACTTATGGACCTAGGGCTGGCAAGATCAAGCTGGCTTTGGACTCTAGTTATCAATCTGTTGGGATTGTCCTTACTCAGGGAGATGAAAATGGTTTGGATTGTCCTGCTCTGTATGAATTTCTTCTTTTTTCAGAGGTGAAATCCAGGTACTCCCAGCAAAAACTGGAACTTAGTGGTGTGGCCTGAATGTTGAAGAAGCTGAAAAATGTTTTCTGGGGTCAACACTTTGAGTTACAAGTTGATGCACAATCCATTATCAAAAGGATCAATTCCCCCAGTCTTCCAAACGCTCCAAAGACTTGTTGGGTGGCTTTCATCCAGTTGTTCTCTTTTGATATTGTTCATAGGCCTGGAAAATCTTTCACCATGCCTGATGGTTTATCTTCAAACCCTCTTGGAGATGAAGAATCGGATGTTGAAATGGATTTTGACAAGGAGGAACCCTTAATTTTTCCTGTATTCACCTTTTCCTCTCAAGATTATTCTGGCTTCCAACAAGGCTTCTGGCTTAAATTAGAGCAGTATCTCTCCACTTTCCAAAGGCCTCCTGATCTCTCTACTAATGATTTTTCATCACTCAAAAGGAATTCCTCCGATTTCTTTGTCTATGGTACTAGGCTTATGAAAAGAGGCAACCCTTGTGCTCTTATTGTTGTCACCATCCCTTCTAAACAAGATTTGATCCTTGAAAGTATCCATGAAGGCCTTGGTCATTGTGGGGAAACCAAAACTTATGGTTGCATATCCAAACAATTCTGGTGGCCATCCTTGATGAAATCAGTCTCTCAATGGTTCAAGAGTTGTGAAGAATATCAGAAACGTGATCTTAGGCACCCAGTGGAAATTTTTTCTATCCCACTCAAGAGTCCACTGTTTTTGGATGGATTGCTATGTATGTGGTTCATATTAAGGCTGGTGGAGCTAAGTACCTCATAGTGGCTAGAGATTATTTTTCTGGATGGTTTGAAGCAAAATTCCCTAAGAACCTCATCTCTGTATTAGTAGCAGCCTTCCTCTATGAGACTTGGACAATGTGTTATGGCTTGGGCCAATCTTATAAAAATGATGGTGGCTCAGAGTTTGGCAACAAACTGGCTGAAATGATCCAATTGCTTCCTGGTCAACATAGGGTGACCACTCCTTATTATCCTGAAGGTCAAGGCATTGTGGAAATAGGCCATGCTCCTTTGAAGTCTGCCCTTGCCAAGCTGGCTGGTGAAAGTGGAAAGAATTCTTGCAAACTTCTTCCTCTGGTCCTCTTCTCTGATTGAATTTTAACTAAACAAACCACAAGCTACTCACCTTATGAAATTATCTTTGGAAAAAGGGCTTTCCTTTCTCTTGATCTGGAAATGCAATCTTTCTTAGGTATTTCATGGGAAAAGGTTTCTCCCACCACTGATCTATTAGTTTCCAGATCCAAGCAACTGGATAAAAGTGAAGATGTTTGTGACAGAGCTTATCACAAGATGATGGAGTAAAGAGAAAAATCAGTCAAGTATTGGGAGGATAAACACTCCAATCAAATCAGGGATTCCTTGAATCCTAGGAATCTAGTCTTGGCTTATAATCAAATCTTGGAAACTCAGTGGGGAAAGCTTTTCTCTAAACGCTGGAAAGGTCCTTATTGAGTGGTCCGTCAAGTCAGAGGTGGATCATATGATTTGGAGGAGCTGGATGGTACTCAGATGGCCAGATTTTTCTCTGCTGATCAGGTCAAAAAATTTCATTTTCATGGAGGCAACTTGTTCCAGAAGTCAGTCCTCCCAATTGTGCACCACCAGGGGTCATCTGCTGCATTTTGTTGTGAAACTCTACTGTATGCCACATATGTGAGCACCTGGGACGCCTTCTTCATTCTTTCATCTCAGCCACTTCCAGGACCTTTTCTTTGAATGGATCAAGCTCCCTTTTCAATCACCCTCAAGATCAAAGGGGCATTTTTCTGTTTTAATTACTCAGTTTCTTATTTTATATATATCATCAAAGATACTCAGATGCAGACTAGTGACAGTCTGTAAGTTGATGAGAGATGTGGATCCCAATCTGGGACAGCTCTGGACCAGTACAGAAAAATTAAAATTTTTATGAATTTTCTATAGCCTCCATCTAGATCCAAAAAAAAAAAAATTTTTTTGATCCAGAATGATTCCCATATCCAGTTCCCAAACTTCCAGATCCCACTCTCCTAGTTATCTAGGATAATCTTTTGGGTGCCTAGCTCCAGGTCCTATGTTTAATTTTCCCTTGATTTGCCAGCTATCCACCCTTTTTGGCAAACGCGCGGATGAAGAACGGCTTGGCTTGCAGGATTCTATACGGCACCAAGAACCACCCATTGTGCTGTCTCTTTTTTGCTTCAATGACCTTCATTGATATTACTACTTACCCTTACTCCAAACTTTTTGTTACCTTGACTTGATATCCTGGTTCCTTCCTCATCTGATGAAGACGGATCATCCATCCCTATCTCTTTAAACCTTATCTTTGAGTTACCTTTGAGATTCTGGGTTCCATCCCATCTCATTGCTTCCCGCAATCACTCTTCAAGAGCTCAAAGTATCCCATCTGGGATCCATTCCCATCCTGCTGCCTTTTTGTTTACTCGTTCACTAAGATAAACCACCATCTCAATCCAAACCTTCACCCTTACTGCAACCCCATTGTTACCTTGGCTCAAATCAAAACTGGAATCAATCATCAAGTCTCTCCAGTTGGCCATGAAGCTCTTTGATTATCTATGATTATCTATCCCCACTACCTCAAACTACTCAGTCTCATCAGGATCCCTCAATTGACCAAGCCCACCTTTTTTTCTTCAATTAGCCCGCCTTCAATACGTCTCATCCTGAAAACTGTTCTTTGACTTTTTTGGCGAGGGCATGTGAGGAGGCTGAATTTTAAGCTGGTTTTGTTTCCAACCTTTGTGACAACTCTGGAACCTTAAGCTTGTCTGGTTTCCAACCTTTGTTACTAATCTGCAAACATCACCAACAGTTCACCATTGACACTCATCATCAATCAATGATGGCCTCCTCCTCCCTACTTTCTATCCTTCCTAGCCCCAAACCCCAATCTCAATCCATTGGCCAATGACTGCAAGTGTTCCTTGCGGTTGTTGGAAACTTTGAACCACCCCCTTGATCCACCTCAAGCTCAACAGTCTCCCACGCGGCTTGTTTTCTGCCTTCGCGTGTCTCAACTGTTGCCTGGGCCCGTCAGCATGTCCGCAGGCCTCTCACTAGCTACTCTCTTGCCCATGCCCATCATTGGCATGGGCCGGGGTTTTGATTCAGTTTTTCATTTTTTTTGAGTGTTTGTTGTTTTTTTTTCCCCATTGCTTTCTCAAAAAATTCTTCTCTATTTGTAGTATCTCTTGTAAATATTCTACATGTACCCATTTTCTATTGAAGGGGGTGCTCTCCCCTGACTTTTAAAATACATTCATGGGACTGTTTGCATATTCCCCCTGGTTATCATTGAAATCTGATCCTCATCCTCATCCTGGGTATATCTATGATTTCCCCCTGATCCATTGATCCTAAGTGTTTTCCCCTCTGTGGCCTGATCCTTATCACCAAACAATAGCCTTGCTGATTGAAGAGAATTCTGTCTGTTGGAATTTTTGAGTGTTTGATACCACTCCTTGATCCCTTTCTCTGATCATACTGGTCTTGATCCCTCCTTGATCATCTTTCTGGAGCCAATCAGGATTGATTGAAGAGGTCTTATTAAGCTTAAGACCTGGAGTGTTATACCTCCCATATTGTTTTTTGGAGTTGCATTCTGCCAGCCTACTCTTGAGTTCCTTGAGAAGTGTTGAGGTTATCCTTGCTTCTAATCAGTTACTGTTTGCTTTAAGAGCTTCTTAAAACATAGTGCTTTCTCTTGTAAAGCCACCCTCAGTTATCTGGTACCCATCAAGCGCTTGATTGCGGAGAGTTGGGCAGGTTCATTGAGAACCTGGAGGTTGGTTGGGTTTGAGTTGATCATCCCCAATTTTCTGCTGACAACCAGAGTTATTAGCTTGTGGGCATTGTTTACATGCAACAGCTTTTTCTTTGAACTTTAAACAAACTTTAGCTTCTGTTGTCCAAGTTTTTCCCACATAATCATGGCTCAGATAGTGCTGTTCCATCGCTACCAAACTACTATCATCTTTATCCTTTAGTACTTGATTCCTCATTTACCAGGTTCTGGACCATGATCCTGGTTACATTTAAATATTTTGGTAACACTCAGGAGGGCAGCCTAAACAGCACCTTTCCCCTCCACAGAACTGCCACGTCCTAGCAACATTTGGAGTCTTGCACCGGTTGCTGGCTGGTTCCATCCAGCCAGCCCTTCCTCTCCTCCTTGCGATGGCCAGCAAGGGGAGGGGGAGGACCTGGGCCCACCAGCCCCGCGGCGGCCACCCAGTTCAGCAGCTGTGACGGGCTCAACAGCCGCAAACGCGGTGGGGGGGCTCCATTTTCAGTCCCCCTGCCCCCTACAACAGCCCCGCGCGGGCCTTTGGGTCTCAAAAACAGGCTGTGGGCCAGAACAGCAGCCCGAAGTGGGCCGTGACACAGGAGGCAGGCTCAAATGGGCTGTGACACCGGCAGCGTTCCCGATAGGCCGCGCCCAATACCAAAAGGGAATTTAACATACTTTGGTATGTCCAAAATAAAACTTGGGCCCAATTATGCCCACGCAAGCCCATCTGTCTGTATTTGCACATATGCCCCACCTGGCCCGTTAGGGCCCGTGTAACATTAGGCCTGTTTCACGCGTTATGAGGCCAGTTTCCCCAAATCCATGACATCCACACAGGCACCTATGGTCCTTGTGTGTGTCCAATGGGCCACAGAGGCCCTCATGTACATCCCATTTGGATTAAAATCTTATGTAGCACACGCGTAAGTGCTTACATATTTTAACATCAAACATCTCCAAAACAAAACCTCTGAGATAATGCAAGATATCTGGATGGGATTGTTTGGAAAAGATTCAAGGGCCCAAATGGAACTTCTTGCATTTTTTAAAAGCCTGTGAACTTGAAATTCACCCTATATTTTGACTGGTTTAATTCTTTTGGAAATTCTAGTTTTCATGCCTCTCTTGGAACCATTGCCATGTTATGCCTAAATCTTCCACCTGAAATAAGTCTGAAAGCAGAAAAAATTTATCTGATAGTAATCATACCTTGCCCCAAAGAGCCAACTGGTTCTCAACTGAATCATATAATCAATACTCTAGTCAGAGAACTTTGGAATGTTGGGAATGGTTTCCACTTCTCCAAGGCCTATAATAATCCTTCAGGCATTACAATCTGAGCCACTATACCCACTGTCATAACAGATGTTGTGGCAATGCCACCAGTCATTCAGGCAAAAAGTTTTTCAACTTCTGTAAAATTGAAAATTCTGAGATAAATGAAATTAAGTTTTTCAATTGGGCCCCATGAGATTAATCAGACCAAAAAATCAAAGTAAATTTATGGTTACATGCAACTCAATCACACAGAGGTAATCTCTGAAATGAGAATTGTGTCTGTTATTCAATACTGGAAGAACTCCCTTATTGTTGTTAAAATTTGAGTTTCATATATTTGACTTTAACTGGATTTCAAAGTAGTATTGATTTTATTGATCAAATATTATTATTTGTAACCTCAAAGTACCAAAATAATAGGTAAAATAGAACTTGGGTGTGTTACAGAATTTTGATTACCAGAATGTTTAGTCATAGTATTTCACTTGCCATGTCACTTAAATTGCTTACATTGATTTTATCTTATTCATTTTTTTACTCAACCACTTTTCAGCCTGTCTTTTACTTAGTATATATGAACAACCATGCCCTCAAGTGGAATTCAATCATCTATCCAGCCAACCAATCAACCTGAGTGCCCATTTCCTCCTGTCCTCAGATGTGTTAATCTTGAATTTAAAAGTTTCTTTCATTCCTTTCTTATAACCTTATAATTAATCAGAGCTCAAGCCCTTTTAAAATTTTTACAATTTAGATTCCACAAAAATGGACAACCTTGAAATAATGCACAATATCATTCTTGGAGCTATGGAAGATAATTCTGTTACCAAATTAAACATTCCAGAATCCTTCTTGAAAAAGATACAGAAAAAGGCTCCAGAATCATCAGATGAAGGGTTGAATGATGATGAATATGAAATTTGAGACAAGGAAGTTCCCAGAAAAAACCAAATTGATTCTAGTGAATTTTTTCACTTGAAAAGAGATGCCCAGAAAGACATTCAAAATATACAAAAATACAAAGGCCAAGGGAGAGAACTAACTCTGGCTCTAACTAATGAAGAATAAATGGGGGAATTTTCTTTATTGTTTGACTTAGATTAGGTAAATTTTTCATCTTTGTATCCAAGCACTAGTGATATCCCTGATAAAAGCCCTCCAATCTTATCCAAATTCAATTTTGATTCTATTCTTCTAAAAATCTTGAACAAGTCATAAAGATTAATCTAATCCTATCTGATTGCAAAAGATTACCAAAAAAACCTTAGAGAATCAATTCATGAAATTCTCAAGGCTAAAGAGTGGTCTAGTCTTCATAAAGTTTACATTCAAGATTTCATCATTGCCACAAAATTTGAAGAATGTTGATTCCCACTAACAGCTGTTGAAAAGACCTTCAATTTAACAAAATTTTTCAACCCAGTTGGTCCTTCAAGAGCTTGGGGTTGAAAAATGTGGGCAATTTGATGGCAAAAATTGATGGACCCCTTTGAGGTATTTGGACGCTATGTGAAGAATTCATCTATTCAATCTTCCCCTCAAGAGTATGCTTTTGTCAATCTTAAGGCAGACAAAGTAACTGAAAATTTTAGGACAAATGTTTGAAATTTGTCCAGACTTCCCTTTGAATAAAATCATGAAATAAAAAAGGAAAATGGCATCCCCTGCTTCCCATCACTCAAATTTGGATCTTGGCCTAATCATTTGACTGCTCTCTGCATTTCACCTTCACATCCAAGTCTTTTTACAGCTCACCTGACATTGAAAAAGGTGAAATCTCTGAGTATTCCTTTTTACTTGCAGTTCCAACCAGGAAATCAAATTGACAACTTATTGAAAATACAGATTAATATCAAGTATCTGATGGCTGATTTGTTTTTCCTGACCTGGGCTTTGGAATTGACTTCAAGCAAAAAGGTATAGTGGAAATGGTTTGGGCAGCCAATAAGTAGAAGCACTTTACTTTTCCTGCTGTGGATACTGCCACTCATAAAAAAAATAGCAATTTCAATGCAAATCAACAAAACCACTAGAAAAACTCGCAGGGATTAGGGAAGTGGGAAAATATAATCCATCAAAAAAACATAAATAAAAAGAAAAAATATTTTTTTATTGGTGGGGTTAAAAATAGTCTTAAGCATTGTTGTAATCGAAATTAATTTTTTTCTTTTTAAGGTTTTTATCAAAGAAAATATATTCAAGATCCCAGAATTTGAGTAATCTGCTTTAATTGATCTACTGTTCTGCTTCTAACAATGTATGCTGTAGCCATTGACCACTTATCCTTTTTTTCTGTTGCCAGTTATTCCCTCTCCATTTGAAGTTGCACTTGCTGTCAATCCTTTTCCCTTTTCTCTTTTTGAAATTCTAGGTCAGCCTGTTTCAACTTCCACTCAGCATCCCATGTTTGCTGATGATCCAAAATCCCAGCTTTCTGCTTTTGAAAATCAATAGCCAGTTGAGAATCCCACTTCTCATTTTCAAACTGAAGATTTTCAGATTCAATTTGCAATTTCACTGTTTTCCAGAGGGGAATAGGAATGAGCTTTATATTGAAAGCAAGGAGAATTCAATGGGCTTACCTTAATCTTGTTTCTCCATGACTACACCAAAGCCCGCAAAAGTTTGAGTGTTTCTCCTCTTTTAGATGCTATTGGGGTTCATGCTGATTGAATTGGAGGCCTTTTGCTTTCCCTTTGCAAAGGAGGTTTGTGTGGGAACATCATTGCTATAGTTTGAAGCGGATTTCTGAGGCCTCATTGGCTTGAGTTTTTGGCCATTCAGGAATGTATTAGCATTTTTTTTCAAATCTAAATCATTCAGGATTAACTGTACAGAAGACAAAAGAATTTGGTTCCTTACTTGAGCATATGATTATGGCAATGGTGATACAGGAATGACATCCTCCTCATTGGCCAAGTTCTCCAGCTCTTCCACCCCAGGAAGAGAGTGATCCAAAGAAGGAGGGGAGGGGTCCAAGATTGGTTTTGAATCCTCAATCAATGCGGAAGTAGAAGTTATTGGAGCTGATTTTGTTTGAATATCCTCCTCAGAATCTGATGGGGGCCACTCATATGTTTCTTTGGGATCACCATTGCTATGCTGAGCATCCCCATCCAAGTCCTCAGTGTCAACTGAATTGGATTGTTGGGCATCAAAAGCAGCTAGGGGGGTGATGTTGGCCTTCTTTTGAAAGATTAAATCCATTTGAATATCATAAGGACAAATGGAGTCAAACTGATCAACCACTGAGTTGATTCCCTGGGATTTGTGAGAGTTAGTGATACCAAAGCCGGTGGAGATTGACATGGAGTGGGCCTTTATGTACTTGGATTGAAAATTCTTGAATCAAACCTCATCTGTTTAAATGACAGATCCAGCCTACATTTTGTTTTATTCTTGATTTCATTGGCCATCAGGAGATAACCATTGACCTTAGGGGATAGAGGTTGGCCAACACCTGTTTCATTGTTGGATCCAAAGCAAGCATTTTAGTTGGACAGAATTTTGAGCCAGTTTACCAGGATGATTTGATCAGCTCTCTTGAGCTGACTTGAGCCTTTGGAAGCTGATGAGGGAGCATTGTTGTATATTGATTTCCTGGGGAATGTTTGCTTTGCTCCATTGGATTGTTTAGTGGAATTGCGGGGGGAGGATTGCTGAGGGGCCATTCAAAAATAGTAATAATGATAAAGGGATGAAGGGCTATGAGGGTGTTTAAGCGGTGAGAGTGATGATGTGATTAGAGGATGAGATTGATGAATCAAAGAGAATAAGAATAGATGAGAGTTATGAAGTGACAAGAGGGATAAAGAAATGAGAGTTAGGATGTGATGAAAGCAATAAATGGATGAGAGAAATGAAGTTATAAGGATAGTGATCTGATGAGAGTTAGCTGGATGTGATGAAAGAAATTATTGTATGAGAGTGATAGAATGATCAGGATAGTGATCCAATTAGAGTTAGCTGGATGTGATAAAAGAAATAAAGTCATGAGAATGATGAAGTGATGAGGATAGTGATGAAGAGATAAAGAGCAATGTGGTATTCCAAACCTGTCCTATAGCCATCACACTCAATTTTCCAGTGTAAAAACAGCTCAAAAACTCAAAATTAACCTCAGGAATGGATTCTAAATCAGAAATAACCCATAGTCACTCAGCCAAAGTACCCCCCTATCTCTCATGGATTAGAAGATACAGCCCAACAAACCTCCAATATTTGAAAACTCATACCCAACCAGGTGTCACAGCTCTGTGGAAGGCATGAAGACATACCTTGGAAACCCTCAATTACATACCACCAACAGCTTACTCTCAACGCCAGGACCATACAACCCTATCACCTCAGCCAGAATACAGCAATACAGATACAGGAGGCAGTGCAGCTATTTCAGTTCCTGTCAACTCACCAAACAAACAAGCAAATAAAAATTCATGAGGCTGTGCAGAAGTATACAGGAACAGTGCAGGCAGTAGGAAGTGACACCATTCTCAACCAGAACCAAAAAAACCAGCAAATATACATACAGAAAGATGTTCAGAAGTATACAGGAGCAGTATAGGCAGGAAAAAGTGGGAGCAGTCTCAGCCAGAACCAAACAAACTACTAGTACCAACCCACCCCACCACCACACAGCAATTTATGCAGCCGGTAGCATGTGGTGCCAAACAAAATACCATTACCAACAAACCCCAACACCAGAAAGAAATTTATGTAGTCAGAAGCATATGATACCAAAAAAACCACAAGTAAAAACAAACCCCAGTACTACCCAGTAATATATGCAGGCAGTCAAGACCATGCAGCACCAAACAAACAACCAAAAATGCACAGAAATACATGGAGTTAGAAGCAAGTAGAACCAAACAAACCAGCAGTCAATTCACAGCAATACATGCAGGAAGAACAGTCAGTACCAAATAAACAACCAGCACCAGACCAACCTTATCAGCAACTCACAGAAATTTATGCAATGCTGTGCAGGCATGAAAAGCCTCTACAATCTTTTTGCAAAAAGAAGAATTATTTCATGCAGTTTCTTTTGTCTAACCAGCAGAATTGCTCCAGTTTCATGCAGTGTCTTTTGTCTAAACAGCAGGATTGCCTCATTATCATGCAGTGTCTTATTCCAACCAGCTGTAATATCTCATGTAACTGGATCCCACTGTAACAGGGGAAGCCCCAGGGCACCCTCAGGGGAAGCCCTGAGAATTCCCTGAGGACCATATTTTCTATTTAAGGAGGTCCTCTCTGCCCTATCCAGTTTGTATAATCATCCACCTCTATGCCATCTGGCCTACCATCACTCACCTACCCAAATCCGACCCATCTATCTATGGTACCTACCCAGATAAATATTATTAGTGAACCAAATATAAAGAAACAGGAAATCTGAAAAAAATTTATAACCCATATTTAACCAATTAAAACCACCCACAAGTTGCCTTGAATAAGGGTTCTTCTGTTACCTAAATATTCAGCACCATATTCAAAGAAAAACCATCCCCTTTGATCAATAAATAACCCTTACCAAGAAAGAGAGCACAACAAAAAGAAACTACCAAACTTTCCTCTACCCAGACCTGTGTGGTTAAACCAATCCTCAAGTCCTCTCCTGAACCATCCCTTTGATAAAACATTGAACCCTTTAATATTGGGATTTTGGTTAAGATTACATATATCTGATCAATAATAAACCAATAATCCAGTACTTCTGGTCTATTCTTCAACAAACCCTACCAATAAAAATTAATAACTAATCTAGGTCTGCTCTGAGAACTATATTGAGTCTCAAAGAAACCAGCCATTATTTAAATAAATTATTTTGCAGACTTAATATAGTACTATAAAGGCAGGCAATAAAAAACCACTCTTAGTCTTACTAATACTCTAAAGGAGTAGAAGTAGTACTAAATTCCCCTTCAAGGACTGCCAGCAAGCTATTTTGCTACTTGATTGATATAATCGCACAGGAGTCTCTACAGAAATGAATCAAATTCTTTTCAAATGAGGTCAGCGTTAGAAGGAGGTGGGAAGCCAGGTGTAGATGACGTGAACAGGTGGTGGAACCCTTTAAATAATTTATTTGAAAAACCCACTTATTTCCAGGTAACTCTGACACGTCTGATGTGAAATGAGTAGGGTTTTTTGATTTTTAATGGAATGTTTGAAATGACAGATTTGGTTTGAAACCCCCAATTAAAAAATGGCGGGTTTTCTTAACTCTGATATGAATTATTACATCTTTTTTTCAATTATAGGAACAGTGGAAAGCCCTCCTTTAATCATTGACACATTCAAGGACTACATTATTTCAATGAACAAAGCTTCTGAAAAGAAGGATTGGGTAATGAAAATTGGAAGCCTCAATTGCATCCTCATTGAGGGTGAAAATGGAAGAACAAAATGTGTCACAAATGGACACTACCTCTGGTGGTAAGTAACATTTTATTTTACTCTGGTCTTTGTCTCATTTAATTTGATTGAAACAGATGGAGTGCATGCCATCAATATAACCATGAAACTGTAACTATGAATATTTAAATATGACAGATCCACTTAACCCACCTTCTGGGAGAGCTTTTCCTACTAGGGAAGAAGCACAAACATATTTTGAAACATGGGAAGTGAAGCATGTCTAACTTTTTACAGTTTTTAACTAAAAGCGTGAGAAATATGCGTATCTACACCGTGATAGAAATGGTTTTTACTCTGGGAAATTGCTCACAAAAAGTTCAAGGCAAAATCACACAAGGAAGGTTGGGTGCAAGTTTTTAATTGGTGATAGTCACACAAAGACAGACCCTTTGTGGCAAATCTGCTACAAGAACGATGTTGAAGTTGCAGAATCATTTCTTTTCCATGTTTCTTTTTCTACTTCTTATTTCCTTTATTCCATTATTTTATTCCCTCTTTTAGTATTTCTATTTATTTAATTTTGTGACGCGCGAGCCTTTCATCCTTCACCTACAAGTGGCACGCGCGGGCAAGGAAGTTATGCATATTCATATTCATCTGAGTAGTGGTAGTCTCATGGTTGTATTTTAAATAGACAACCAGCACGCGCAAGCCGACTTACTTCCTCTCCATCGACTCTCACCTTTTCTATATCTTCTGATTTGTATACTCATCCCTCAAAATCCAGAAGAAAGGAGCTAAGTCCAATCACTGAAGAAGTCTTCAAGTAATTTGGTGCAATCTTTGATTTCTTCTTTTTCATATTTCCTTCAGTTCCTTCTAAATCATTTGTCATTTCATTCAGATTTCTTATTTCATTCCTATCCGAGGCGTGTGATCCTACTGTTTATTATTTGAAGTATCCTCAACATCTGTCATTTTCACTCCTTGGGTAGGACAGGTCTATTTTGATTGTTTTGATATTTCTTTTGTATACTTCTTTCTGACAAATGAAAATTAGTTTCTGGTCATAATTCTTCACGATTAACAGTCAAAAGCGTTGGACCGTCTCCATACCAGCATAGTCAGAAACCAAGATGACCAATTTGTTGAATGCGACAATACTCAAAACAGAAATCAAGGCAATTCCATTACTCACTGCTGATAATTTTTTGATATGGCGCAATCAAGTCGTAAATATGATGGACTTGCAAGAGGATCTGTTTGCTAAACTCACGAAGAAGAACAATGACGCCAACGGAATTCCAATTGGACTCAGCCAGATGGAAAATGTGAGAATCAGAACGATACTCACTTCCAAGCTTGAAACTACAATCCAAGCCAATATCATTAACGCAGACAACGAGAAAGATGCACATCTAATCTGGGCCAATATTAACAAGTATTTCGCCTCTAATCATTCCTCTAATCGAGCCAGGGTGTTTAAGGAGTTTCTTAGAGCTCCGTTTTCTCTCTCAGATATTCCGGGTTTCATTACAGAGACAAAAACTTCCATTTCGCGTTTGCACGACGTAGGTATTGACTTACCAACCAATATTATTGCATATTTAATCCTAGAAAAGCTTCCGCCGTCCATGGACACTATGTTTCAACAAATCAATCACTCAGACAAGAAGATTAACCCCAAAAATGTACTCAATCACCTTTGAATGTTCAACAACAATTGCTTCTTGAACAGAGAATTGGAGATTAGCAAAACCGAGGAGAACACAACTTCTGTTTCTTTCCTCAGCTCCAGTATGAAGGCGTGCAATGAAAAATGGCATAATCCAAGGGCTGCGCATCCAGAAGGCAGATGCTGGAAGTTGTACCCTCATCTCAGACCAACATTCCCTAGAAAGCAGAAAAATGGAACATCCGAGGCCAATGATACTACCTCAGTTAGCTCTCTTCATACAAGCTCTATGTTTCTTCCAAATGCTTTTGTAGTGGATTTGGGATCCTCAAGACATATAGTTTCTGACAATAAATATTTTTCTCACTTATACCAATCATTAACCGGTCGCATCTCAACAAGTTCAGGAAAAGATTCTCTTCACTACGACGGAGTTGGAACTATTAAGCTATTAGACGCTGAAGGACAAGAAATTCTTCTTCCAGACGTGTTATACTCACCAAAATCTACTGCCAATATACTGTGTATGCGCACTCTTGTACTAGACGGTTTTGATGTTGATTTCAGAAAAAATGATTTTACAATTCATAAAGGAAATTGGAGTAAAAGTGGCACTTACGAGTGCAATATTCCTTTTGTTCATTTTGATGATGCAAAAGTTAATGACATCTCTTTTCTCACTTGCGATGAAATCATTCACAAGTCGCTTAATCATGCAAGCTACAGTAGGATATGTCAGAAGCTAGGGATTCCAGTAAAAAAGGGGTCGACCTGTGAAGCATGTGCAATAAGTAAAATCTCAAAGAGGCCCTTTAACAACAAGCACATTAGTGCCAAAAGACCTTTCCAAGAATTACACTGCGATCTGGTTGGACCAATCTATCCTCTAAGTAGAAAAGGTGATGCGTACTTTCTAACTGTGGTTGATAGTTGTACAATATTCTTTTCAGTGATTCCAATCAAGACCAAGAGCAAAGTAGCAAATGTTCTCCCCTTTCTCATCAATGTCGAGTTGAAAAGATTCAACTATAGCCCCATGATCCTGCACTCTGATTGAGGCACGGAGTTTTTGAACTCAACCGTTTCAAAGTACTGCGCTGAGAACAACATAAGAGAAATGTTCTTGAATGGTCATTCTCTGCAGCAAAATAGACTGGCTGAACGCTTCAACCAACTTATCCTGGAATTGCTTTGAAATGTTCTACTCGATTCAAACCTGAATAAAAATCTATGGCATATAGTTATCAGATTGTGTGCTCTAGCACTCAATCAAATACTGTCCCATAAATCAAAAAAATCTCCTTATGAGCTATTAAAAGGAAAGAAACTGAACATAAATTACCTTCATCCTATAGGCAATCCGGTCAGTTACATCTATAAGGACAAAGCACTGTTCTCAAAGTTGGAACCTTGAGGTGTATGTGGAAGGCTTATTGGGTATAACGTTGACTTGCTGTCATACAAAATCCTCACGACATAAAATAAGATTATTGATACAAAACATATTACTGTACTTGACTTTAATACCAACATCAAAAAGCTTTCCATCAATGACTCTGGGATTGACGTTGGAAACTGGTGCGATGACCTGGATGGATCCAATGCTGCAAATACTGAGTTGGGTCAAGATCTCAATCTCAATGATTTTCTTCATACAAGGGTTCCTCAACCTGAGGGCAAGAATGTAGTCACTGACACAGAAGTTGCACCCGATTTGAATCAGACCATTACAGAAGTTCCCACTGAAGTTGAAACAATGCATACTTCTGTGCCCAACAATTACAATCTCCAAGTCAGAACTTCTTCCATCAGACCTCAAAAGTATTTGTATGGTTCTTTTGTAAGTAAAGGAAGTGAATGGGTGGTGGAAAGAAAAGCCGAATTGGACAAAATAGAATCACAGGAAGTTTGGGAGGATGCGAAAACTGAACCCAATCATTTTCTCAGAACAATGTGGGTAGATAGAATCAAGCCAGTAACAAGTCTCTTGCCTGAGAGGCGTAAGTCTTGATTATGCATTATGGGAAATCTGCAAACTCCAGGGAAAGATTATGGTGAAACTTATGCGCCGACTGGAAAATTTGCCACGTTTCTCCTTCTTCTACTCTACGGCTTGGATCATGATCTCAAAATAAGACAATTTGACGTGAAAGCCGCCTTTCTGTTTGCTCCTCTTAAAGAAGACATTTACATCCTTACGCCAAAAGAAAGCTCACATTCTTCGAAGTTCCTGAAGCTAAAGAAATCTTTGTACGGATTGCGACAGGCCCCTTCGAATTGGTATAAAACCATAACAATGTGGCTGGAGAGTATTGGGTTGGTTCAGTCAACAGCTGATCTGTGTCTATACGTTCACACCAGTCGGCGAGTCTCTGTTTTCTTCCATGTGGACGATTTGGTTGTAGCGGGGGAAGTAGATTGGTTTGAGGAGGAATTTTTACTCAGATTTCCGCGGTCTTCAGCAAATTCACCAGATACCATTCTAGGAATGGAATACACTCGAGAGGGAAATTCTGTTCTTCTCAATCAATTGAAGCTCATTCTGAAGACTCTTGAGGAGTTACAACTGCTAAATGCAAAACCCGTTCTCACTCCACTAACACCGGGTACACAATTGGTTCCGGCCGCTTATGACAAACAAGTCAAGTTTCAAAAACTAGGCATAAACTACAGGACGTTTACTGGACTGCTCAACTATCTAGCCTGCCGAACACGACCAGATATCTCAGCTGCGGCCTCCATCTTATCTCAATTTAATCAGAGTCCAGGGCTTTCACATTGGAAAGAGGTTCTTCACGTATGGAAGTATCTGGCGGGTACCATCAATTTTTCTCTGCTGCTAAAACCGCATGGTAAAGCTCCCCTGAATATTTACAGCTACTTGACCTGGGCAGATGATCCGCATACTCGACGTTTACAAACAGGGTACGTAATTTTCTGGCGGTCCACACCTATTGCGTGGAAGAGCAGGAAGCAATGCAATATCCCTCTGTCTTCCGCGGAAGCGGAGTTGAATGCGTTGAGTGATGGCGCGCAGGAATTGCTTTGGATAGAGTCTATAATAAACAACCTTTGTAAGGACTCTACGACACGTCTGGCCAACTTTTTAGTAGAAAACAAAGGTCTAGTCAATAAATTGCAGCATTTCGGCTCTAAATCGAAGACTAATTACATTGATATGAAACTGAAGTGGTTGCGCGACCAACTCTCCGACGACAAGATTCGCGTCACTCTCATCACCACCAATACTATGATTGCGGACTCGCTGACAAAGGAATCAAATAAAGACAGTCTAAAACTTCTAACTTCAAAGTGTTTTGATTTGAGATCGCACTGAATTATGGGGGGGTGTTGAAGTTGCAGAATCATGTCTTTTCCATGTTTCTTTTTCTACTTCTTATTTCCTTTATTCCATTATTTTATTCCTTCTTTTAGTATTTCTATTTATTCAATTTTGTGACGCGCGCGCCTTTCATCCTTCACCTACAAGTGGCACGCGCGGGCAAGGAAGTTATGCATATTCATATTCATCTGAGTAGTGGTAGTCTCATGGTTGTATGTTAAATAGACAACCAGCAAGCGCAAGCCGACTTCCTTCCTCTCCATCGACTCTCACCTTTTCTATATCTTCTGATTTGTATACTGATCCCTCAAAATCTAGAAGAAAGGAGCTAAGTCAGATCACTGAAGAAGTCTTCAAGTAATTCGGTGCAATCTTCGATTTCTTCTTTTTCATATTTCCTTCAGTTCCTTCTAAATCATTTGTCATTTCATTCAGATTTCTTATTTCATTCCTATCCGAGGCGTGTGATCCTACTGTTTATTATTTGAAGTATCCTCAACATCTGTCATTTTCACTCCTTGGGTAGGACAGGTCTATTTTGATTGTTTTGATATTTATTTTGTATACTTCTTTCTGACAAATGAAAATTAGTTTCTGGTCATAATTACTTAAATGATCAACATAAAAATGAACCATCTCCAGGCCCCTCAGTGCATTCTTACCTGAGGAGAATCTATGGGGTAGCTTTAGACAATCAAAAAGAAGGAATAAATGATGGTCTCAATACACTTCAACGCAAAGGAAAATTGAGAAAAAATAAATGGTGGCAAATATTTTGATGATCAAACAATATATAACACCAAGAAAAAGGTAGCACTAGCAGAACTAAAGGGGAAAAGTGTGATGGAGGTCCTCTTTGAACAACTTGGTGATTCATGTTGGGTTCATCAAGCAAAATTCAGTGGAGAGGGTCACTTGGAGGCCCTATTCTTTTCTCACCCAAAGTCATTAAAGCTTTTCAAGTAATTCCATCATATAGGTATGATGGATTGTATTTAGAGGAAAAATAATTACAAAGTCCCCCTATTGCAAGTTTTAGGAATTAATTCCAACAAGAAAAATTTCACAAAACCTCTTTTTACCATAACAAGAGAAATTTTTGAGTTCTACAGCTGGTGTGTAGATGTTCTTAAGGATTTGGCTTATGATCCTGAGGGATTCCCAAAGTTTTTGTCATAGACTGTGAAAATTCTTTGATCCATTCTCTAGAAAAAATTTTCCCTGAGTCAACAATACAATGTTGTCAATTCAAATTTTCTAAAAACATACCAGCAAACTGTCAAGTGTGCTTTAATAATGAATTTGAAGGGTGAAAAATCTTTTTGTCTATGTAGGCTCAGTATGGCTCCTCAAAAATCAAAGAGGAGGCAGAGGTCAATGATGTGGAACTTAGAGCAAGTGCCAAATCACTGCCTCTACTGTTAATCTTCCTAGTTTTGGTTTGCTTACATGATGAATTGTATGAAGTGTTTGTTGGCAGACCCTGAGTATTTACTCAAGTATATGGATCATAATATATTCCTTATAAAATAGAAGTTTCTAATGGCTTGGTATTTCAAGTACCCAGAGTTGTTAAACAGGACAACATCTTGGGTTGAAGGTGCCCATCCAAATCTCAAATAATCAATTGCAAACTCATTGGGAAAAATTTTGGATGTTCTTCAAAGCCTAGAGGTCAAATTTTCAAATCAAATTAAATCATCTCAGGCTGCCCTTTACAACTCTTGAATAATGATTGGAATATTTATTCCCACTGAATTTTTACCATTGGGATAAAAGGTTTCTTTACAATCAATCAAACTTGTTGGGGATCAATGAGAAAGTTTAAAACAGAACCATGATGGGGAATTATTCACCAAGTTGTACTCAATGACTATGTATTTTCCGTTTTCCCACCAAATCAGTGACCTACTAGCATCAAGAGGCTCCCTTTTTCCTGGGATGTTCATCCTTGGTGGAGGCTGCATTATGAAACTTGCTGTTCTAGTTCTGAAATTTGGTTTCAGTTGCATTTTTCAAACAACTTTGTGATTAATTTTTTTTGATAAATGCTTTTTGAATGATGATTCCTACTTCAATAAAAAGATGATTCCTACTTGACTGATATTTGATTATTTTGAATTATTAAAGGTTGATGTTGATGAAATTCTGAAAAATTCTCAGTTGCATGAGAAGTTCAATGCAATGATCTTGAATTATTCTGAAAAAGATTTTTTCCGGAGGTTGAATCAATTAATAAAGAAGATGAAAAATTATCAATCAAAGCAAAGACTGGAACCTCAAGTCTTGAAATCAAGCAGAGGCCGTCCAAAATTCACAAATACCTGATGAGACCCATCTTGATTTAAACATTTTGAAAAGGCCTTAAGGGGGAAAAGAGCAATAGAAGGGCATCAAACAAGAAAAGACAAATGATTGTAAGTATTTTCTTTTTTGAAAGGTTCATTTTTAGGCTTTAAAGAACTGATTGATAAACATTTATAGTAAAAGTCACACCATTCATCTGAATTTCATATTTCAGTCGAAGAGACTGAAATTTCATTGGGTTTGGTGCCATTTTAATCCAATTCCTTTTAAAAGGATGAATCAGATGCAAGGGAGGAGTAAAACAGAAGAATATCCTTTGTGAGTGGTGATTCCTCTAATGATGATAGAATTTTTGCTAACTACTTTTTGATTTCAGGAAGTAAATTAACTCAATCAAATAACTGAGAACTTAAATAAGTTCTTGGGTGAGGTTTGGTACCCAGTTGGTGCTGGAAATTTTAGTTTTAGAGTCATTTCTAAATCACTTGTTTATTAGAAGGATGGATTTTTTCAAGTTTTGAAAGAAATGCTTGAAACATGGAAGAAAAATAAGGGGTGCTACTCTATGGTCCTTGGCGGCAGTAAAGATGTTGAAAAGATCAAACAAAGACTTTATTTTAATGAAATCAATGAAAAGATTCCCTTTTCAAAATAGCTTACAAAGCTTTACCTGGGTCAGATAATAGCTGATACTTATGAAAGACCAATATTTTTCATATGTTTTACTTTTAATCCTATGAAAATGGGTGTAAAAGAACAATAAGCTCCTATTTTCATTTGCTTTGTTAAAAAAAACCATTGGGTTCAGCTTGTACTTAAGAGAGATGTGATTCCAATCTCCTCCATAGTTTCAAAAAAACTTTCCATGATTTCTAAAATAGCAACTTGTTGGGTTTATAAGCTGAAAGATGAAATTGAGTTGTATTCTAACTTATATATTGATTTCATAATTTATTTTTGGTTTAACATGCTGGTTTTGTAATTGTATTAATAGAAAGTGTTATCAGATTTTGAAAATCACTATGTTGAGTGTTTTGAGTTAAAATAATTATGATGAGTGTTTTGAATGAGATTTTAATGGTAATTCAGTTCAACTTTTGTTTGGCTTATCCCATCACAAGCTTAAATTTTAGTAAGCTTGTGTTGGGCTTATCTAATCAAAAGCTTGAATTTTTCAAGCTTGTGATGGGATCAGCTTAACACAAGTTGAACTTGTTTTTTTTGTGGTGTTTTTACTTCAGGGCTTGTAAAAAGCATTTTTTTTTGCACTTTTACTAAGGGCCGTTCAAAAGACTTTTTGTATTTTTGGGGCCTTTTAGTTAAGGTCTGGTCCAGTTTAACTTGAATTTTTTACTTGAATCTGAAGACAACTGGTTAGTTGTCTTCACTGTTTTTTGTTCTTCTTTTTCTTTTTATTTATTTATTTTTGACTTATTTTTATGGTGTTAGGTTTTTCACTCCCCAAAACCTGGAAAACACGCAGTTTGGAAGTCCCCACAACTTCCTGCAATTTCCCCCACTGACATAGTAAACCTGGAAAAAACACTGTCTTTGGGGGTTGTCAAAAAAAGAAAAAATTGGAAGGATGGGGGGGAATTTCAAACCCCTTTAGAATAAATCTTATGAGTTTTGTCCATTTTTAAGGCCTTCAAAATTGCCCCCAAAAGGCTGAAATAAAAAAGGCTCCAGGTCACAAATATTTTAGAATTCTTAATCTTTTTTTGTTGATAATTTTGAAAAATCTGAAGAGACATAAATTTTCCAAATACTTCCCATGAAATTTGAAAGTACAGATTACAAGGATCTAGTGAACCAACCATTAACTCCTATCACACCAGTACCTGAAACAACCCCCCATGGGGTCAAAACGCAGTAAACCACACCACCTTATAGTACCATCACCACATTCACCAAAAGAAATATTTGAAAAGGTTCAAGTTACGACTAATATGGGGGGGAAAGAATCCAAGGTTGAACCAGGATGGGACTGGATCCCCAGAGAAATAGCCCCTGAGGATTTAGTAGTAACATTGACCAAAGTGCAATTATTGATACACATCTTTGACATTGAGGGGACCTTGAAGAAGAACTAGAAGGACCAGTTTCCTCACCCAATGACCTAATACACATAGCACTGAGTGGTGTAATAAAGTAAAAAAAAAAACGGACCTAATATTGAAAGATGCCAAAAAAAACCCTGAATGAAACCAATGTAAGAAAGCTGTTTTTGAAGAATGAGAATCAATAATTGATAAAGGAGTGTTTGAAGTTATCTCTGTCAGAATTTCTCAGTTGACTGCCTCTATGCTTCTCTCTTACTGTTTCCTATTTTGTTTCTTTTCTTCTTACCCTGTTTCTTTTCTCTTTGTTCTTTGTTCTCTCATCTCATGTTTTACTTTCCATTTCTTCTTTCTTTTCATCAGTATACTCCTCACAATCCTTGACCTCAAGTGCGCGCTTCTCCCCGTGACCCTCATGTGATTGTTCCACTCGGGCGTATAATTCCCCTCATGGATCTCTCCAAACAATCACCATTGACCATTTCTTCCTCAGCCCAACCACGACCTCCTGGATAACCAACTCTCAACCATCCCTTCTGGTTCCTGACCATCATCTCCCTGTCCACCACTCTCAACCTACCTCCTCAACTCTCAGGCCCTCTTTCCTCACTCAGCCTGCTTATTCCTACTCTTTCTAAACATTCTGCTTCTGCACTATTCACACTCGTGCTCGAATTTTTCCTTCCTTTCTCAATCTTCAAATCTCTCTCCTTACTCCTCTACCTGGACACGCGGTCACTGAGTCTCTTAGGTATCTTCAATCACTTCATGTTCTCCCATTCATTTCACGTTCTTTTCCTACTTGTGTTATGTTCATGATCCCTTTATCCTCCACATGCTGAAATGAACACCTCTTAGTTTCATTCTCTTAAATCATCAGATTTACAGTCCCACGAAACGATCCACCCTCCACGTCACTAAGGGACTCAGCAATCTCAATCATGTCCGATTCGGAAGAGGACCCGAAAACTCGAGGCATTCCCAGACTCAAAGAATCCAATTACATTCAATGGTCAATTTGCATCCAATCTTATCTCAGAAAGAAGAAAATTCTCTCGTACTGTACCAACCCTCCTCCCAATAGCCTTACTCCAACTCAAACCCAAAGGATAAATGACGCCGCCAATCTAATTCTCCAACATCTGGAAACCATTGCCTTTGACTCTATAGTCACCCCATCCAACTCAGCCAACCCACACGAACTTTGGAAGGCTGTACTTAAACACTTTGGAAGCCAATCTGCAAACAGTAAAGGAAGAGTATGGGTCAGATTCATGCGACTTGAGTATCCTGGAGACCTAGACAACTACCTCACCAAATGCAAGAAGATCGCCAATGAACTTGCCGTTGTAAACCTCAGCATTCCCAACAACATCATGAGCTACTTGATCCAGGCTCAACTGCGACCCAAGCTCTGGCACGTAGTGGACACCATTCTTCTGAACAACAACATCACTTCCAAACCATCCTTAGTTCTCAACAAACTACACGAGATTGTCCATCTTGAACAATCCAGAAAAAACACAACATCCTCCATGCTATCCTCTCAAACTGCCCTATTCAAGGCTCCCGGTGTGCCAAAAACCTCTCAACTCTCTCGCAATTGCTCTGGAACCTTGCTTCCCGAACATCCCTGTAGACCAGGTTATCACAACCCTCTTGCTAATCACCCAGAAAACGGATGCTTCTGCCTCTATCCGCACCTACGAGACCAATTCTATAACAAAAAACCTCAAGTTAACCTCCAACAAACCTCTGATGCTGTCTCAGCTCTGCCTCCGTCAAACCTGGCCCCCTCCGGAGAACCATCAGCCCACTTTCTGGCCGAACTCTAACTCACCGCATCGGACAACCGCAAAAACATAGTCCTGGACTCTGGAGGGTCCCACCACATCATCAACAACCCAAATTACCTCTATGATCTTAAGCCCGTCAATATCTCATTAGGCACTGGAAATCCAGACCAAGGTTTAATAGCAGAAGGCATTGGAAAGGCCGTTCTCACTCTAAATGATGGATCTGAAACATTCCTCAACAATGTCCTGCTCATTCCCTCCATCTCCAGGTGCCTCCTGTCTCTCCCAAAACTTCTGCGTTTGGGTTTAACTATTTGTTCTGTTGGATTCAGTGGATTCTCAGCCTCATTCCAAAATTCCTCTCTAACCCTCATCGGAACAATGTCCAATAGTCTCCTGGAGGTTACAAATGCCTCAATATCTTCTCAAAAACCCTCCACTCCAGAATGTCTGATCACCCACTCTGAGGCCAACTCGTCTCTTTGGCACTTGCGTCTGCGACACCCCAGCTATCAATACCAGGCACGGCTGTTTCCTAACTCTCCTCCCTGCTCCAACTGCAATGTGTGTCTCAGATGCAAGATGACTCGCTTACCCTTCCTCAGCAGTTTCTCTCCTGTATCCCGGCCTCTCAAAACGCTACAACTGGACTTAGTCGGTCCAATTGCAACGCCTTCCCAGAAAGGAACTTGGTATTTCCTATCTTTCACCAATCAATTTTCCTCCTATAAACTCGTAAATTTTCTCAGGTCAAAGGACGAGACCTTTGACTCCTTCAAAGACCTGGTTACCGAGGCGGAAAATCAACTCCAAGTAACGCTCAAGAGAATTATCTTGGACAAAGGTTCGGAGCTTGAAAATAAGAATTTTCAAAATTTCTGTCATGAAAGAGGTATCACACACAACTTCTCTCCTCCGTACACCCCTCAAAACAATGGCATCTCCGAGAGAAGCAATTGCACTATGATCGATAAAGCGCGCTGTCTTCTTGTGCAATCCAAACTTCCACTCAGTTACTGGCCCGAAGCAGTCAAAACTGCCTGTGATCTCACTAACTGCATCCCTTGCAGATCAAACGGCTTCAACACTCCCTTCAAGACATGGAACAAGAAGGATTTTGACTATTCCCAACTCAGACCTTTTGGATGCCTTGGTTACTATCTTATTCCCGACTCCTTCCAAACCTCAAAGTTCAGCAAAAGGGGCCTGCCCTGTCTTCTACTAGGGTACCTGAACGACTTTTCCACATTCAAAGTCCTTGACATCTCCTCCAAGAAATTGTACTCCATGAAACACTTTTGTTTTGTTGAACACTCCTTCCCCGGTCTTTATTCCTCCTCTTCTTCCTTCTCTCCCTCTGATTCTTTTTTTTGTCACTCCCCTCTACGTTGCCTGCTCTCTCTCCTGTCTCTACCACTGATGCTGCTCCTGCCTCTCCCGAGCCCATCCCTGCTGACACTCCGTCCTTAACTTGTTCCCCTACATCCACTAACCCTAAGACCCCATGCATCCTTAAAGAAGTAGATCCAGAAAACATCATACACCACAGCCGCCGTCCAGTCATCTTCCTAACACTACCAATTGAGTCACCACCAGATATAACTCCTCAATATCATGTCTTCCACACCTCCCTTGAACAAATTCCAACCTCCTATGGAGAAGCTCTCCGATATCCCGATTTCCTCAAATGGATGGAGGCAATCAACAAGGAATTCAAGAACATGGACGACCATCAAGTCTGGATCATGGTGAACACTCCCAAGGGGGTAAAACCTCTTGATTTCATGTGGGTATTCAAAGTAAAGAAAAATGAAAAAAATCAAGATGTGGAATATAAAGCTTGTCTATGCGTGCAAGGATTTCGGCAGATCAAGGGAGTAAATTTCCATTCTACCTACGCCCCAACAGGGCGTCTTATCTCTCTTCGGCTGCTTATCTCCGTTGCAGTGCAAAACGGCCTACTATTTCACCAAGTCCACGTCAAATCCGCCTTCCTAAATGCTCCGCTTGAAGATCTGATCTATATCAACTCTCCTCCTGGACTCCGATTACCCAAAGGAAAATGTCTCCACCTGAAAAAGGCTCTCTACGGCCTGAAGCAGGCTCCTCAAGCTTGGCATGCCACCCTCTCAGCTTGGCTCTTGTCCGTTGGGTTCAGGCGCTGCGCGGCCAAGCCGTGTGTATTCTGGTCCTCCGACACCTGGCTCTTTGTGCACGTGGACGACATAGCTGTCTTTAGCAAAAACCCCAAGACTTTTACTGATCTTCTCTCCAGTCAATTCCCTTGCAAAGACCTGGGAGAGGCCAAATTAATTTTGGGAATGAAGGTATCTGTCACCCCTACCTGCGTCTCTCTTTACCAAAGCCACTATATCGAACAATGCCTGAAGGAATTTGGCCTATTCAACGATCATCCGTCTAAAACCCCTCTTAATCCTAAGTCAACTCTAGTCCCAGCCTCAAAGTCCGACATTGATGCCTTCAAGGCTTTGAACATTAACTTTTTCTTGGTCGTGGGGGCGCTAAACTTCATCAGCTGCACTACGCGCCCCAATATCACGTTTGCCGTCAGCTCCCTTTCTCAATTTCTCAAAAATCCCGGTCTCAAGCACTATGGAGCAGCAAAGCAGGTGTTTAGGTAATTAAAAGGCACGGTTGGGTACGCTCTCACTTTCCACAAGTCTTCACCACCATTGTCCCCAATTGTTGCATACGCCGACGCAGACTGGGCAAATTTTCCTTTCTCTCGCCGTTCATACTCCGGAAACTGCATATTCTGGAATTCTCACCTCATCTCCTGGCGCTCAAAAAAGCAACCAACTGTCTCTCTCTCAACCATGGAAGCCAAATATAAATCCTTGTTGGATTTCACCAAGGAAATCACATGGTTGCAAACTCTCCTTGCCAACTTCTTTGGTGAAGAAAACTTGACCTCCATTCTGCTCAACAACAACAAGGGGGCTATTGACTTGGCTAACAACAAACTGAATCACTCTGGCTTCCGATGTGGTGCCCCATCCTGGACACCCGGACCGCCTTAAGACCTCAATTCATAAACTGTTGCAAACGTACCGCCCGGCTGGACAACTTATCCTCAGGCTCATCCAACTATTGTTTATCCGCGTCGCGCTCCGCGTCGCGCTCCGCTTCGCGCCGCGCCGCGTCCGCGCCGCGCTGCGCTTCCGTTATCCGCGTCGCGCTCCGCGTCGCGCTCCGCTCCGCGCCGCGCCGCGCCGCGCTCCTTCCATCCGCGCGCGTCGCGCGTCGCGCATCCTTTTTCCGTGTTGCTTCTCATCTCCGCCGTTGTTATAGAACGTCCTCATCTTTGTTGGTTGCGTGTCTTTATCTTCGTCGTTGCGCCTCCCTTCTCCTCTTTGCTACCGTCGCGCGACGCTCATCCATGATCTACTGAATCCATCCCGACCGCTCCCGCAAGCATTTGGCAGATCCTTGACCAACGCGAGTGACCGCATGGTTGCCTTCCCGTTTCCGCTCTATTTGTAGAATCCGTTGTATATAGTCTAACAGGGCCTCCTGCCCATATAAGGAGGGGCTCTCCCCTGCTTTTTGGCGGACGATTCCATCATCCTATTACCTCAGATCCTAGCGAATCATCGCATCATCATTGCCTCAGCATCCCATCATCATAAGCAATTTATCCGTGGGCATCCTTCCCCACTTATCTGAGCAAATTATCCGGGTATATCTATGATTGCCCCTTGATCCTTTGAGCCTCCATACTCAAAACTCTGTCCTTTGTGACCTTGATCCTTATCACCAACCAATAGCCTTGCTGGTTGAAGAAGAATTCCTGTCTGCCTGAATTCTTGAGTGTGTTATACCACTCTGATCCCTTTTTCCGACCATACTGGTCTTGATCTCCCTTGATCATCTTTCTGGAGCCAATCACGTTTGATTGAAGAGGTTTTATTAAGCTTAAAACCTGGAGTGTTATACCTCCCTTCTTCTTTGAGGTTGAATTTCGCCACGCTATTCTTGAGTTCCTTGAGAAGTGTTGGGATATTCTTGCTCAAATTCGTTATTGATTTGCTTCTAGAGCTTCATAAACAAATTGCTTTTGTTTTGTTCAGCCTCCCACAGTTATCTGGTACCCTTCAAGCGCTTGATTGCGGAGAGTTGGGCAGGTTCATTGAGAACCTGGAGGTTGGTTGGGATTGAGTTGATCTTTCCTAATCAGCTGCTGACGACCAGAGTTATTAGCTTGTGGGCGTTGTTACTTACAACTGCCTTGTTCTATTAAACTCTGAACAAAATTTGACTTATTTGTTCAAGTCTTGCCCTGCACCATCTTGTCTCAGATAGTGTTGTTTCCATCGCTACCGACAACTCTTATCCTCTTCTCTTAGTTTGATTTCTCATCCATAAGGTTCTGGACCTTGATTCCGGTTACATTAAAATATTATTGTAACTCCTAGGAGGGCAGCCTAAACAGCACCTTTCCCCTCCACAGAACTGCCACGGCTTAGCACCGTTTGGAGTCCTACATTTGGTCCCCCGGGCCGGGATCGAACCAGCAACCTTGGGATTTACAGTCCCAGCAACTTGAAGAATCAACTCCGAAATCCTATCCAATTTCTCTTTCTTTTTCACACCAAACAAAACACATGGATCTGAGGTTCCACTTCATACGGGAAGCCATAGCTGCCGGCACCATCACCCTGCAGTTCACTCCCTCACTGAGTATGATAGCCGATTTTCTCACAAAAGCTGTTGCTCGTACCGCCATCACTCAATCTCACAAAGCTGTCAACCTTCTCTGCTCTCAATCTGATGCTTAAGAGCAAGCGGGGCTGTTGGAATTTCTCAGTTGACTGCCTCTATGCTGCTCTCTTGCTGTTTCCTATTTTGTTTCTTTTCTTCTTACCCTGTTTCTTTTATCTTTGTTCTTTGTTCTCTCATCTCATGTTTTACTGTCCATTTCTTCTTTCTTTTCATCATTCTACTCCTCACAATCCTTGACCTCAAGCGCGCGCTTCTCCCCGTGACCCTCATGTGATTGTTCCACTCGCGCGTAACATTCCCCTCATGGATCTCTCCAGACAATCACCATCAACCATTTCTTCCTCAGCCCAACCACAACCTCCCAGATAACCAACTCTCAACCATCCCTTCTGGTTCCTGACCATCATCTCCCTGTCCACCACTCTCAACCTACCTCCTCAACTTTCAGGCGCTCTTTCCTCACTCAGCCTGCTTATTCCTACTCTTTCTAAACATTCTGCTTCTGCACTATTCACACTCGTGCTCGAATTTTTCCTTCCTTTCTCAATCTTCAAATCTCTCTCCTTACTCCTCTACCTGGACACGCGGTCACTGAGTCTCTTAGGTATCTTCAATAACTCCATGTTCTCCCATTCATTTCACGTTCTTTTCCTACTTGTGTTATGTTCATGATCCCTTTATCCTCCACATGCTGAAATGAACACCTCTTAGTTTCATTCTGTTAAATCATCAATCTCCCAATCCAAAATCCCCAAGAACAAAACCCTGATCAACACAAGATGGGTAATAACAAAGAAATTTGATGAGCATGGGAACCTTAAACAATACAAAGGACATTGCCTAGCCAGAGGTTGTTGAAAAAGAGAAGGAATAGATTAAAAGGAAACTTTCTCCCCCACTGGACAATTATCAACCCTTAGATACTTATTCAATTATGCCACTCAAACTGAAAAGAAAGTACAGCATGCCAATTTTGTGACCACTTATCTTAACTCAGATCTTAGCAAAGAAGGAGCGGTATACATTCAACTCAAAGAAATATTCATTGAATGGATCCAAGAGACAAAAAAAGAATACTTAAACTTAAAGCAGTGCAAAGAACTTCTCAGTTAGTGCAACAGATTTATCATCAAACTCCAGAAATCACTTCATTGTCTCAAACAAGGCGCACAAAGCTGGTAAAACACCTTAAAAACATGTTTAGTAAACAACTCATTTACTGTGAGTGATGCAGATCCATGCCTATTCATCAAATCAGATGTAGAACTGTTTGTTTGGGTTGAAAATATCATCCTCATTGGAAAAAAATCAGAAAGAAAAATTCAAGATATGAAAAACCAATTCAAAATCAAGGACTTGAGGATAGCCAGCCATGTCCTAGGGATAAAAATCACACGGAAAACCAACTCAATCACCCTCAGCCAGGAACACTACTTCAATGAGCAATTAGAAGAAGATGAAATTAAAGAATTCAAGATCTCAAAGAATCCCACCCAAAGAAATCTCAAGCTTGAGGCATTCACCAATTCAAATTAATGGGTTTTGATTATTGCTCAGAAGTGGGGTCTTTAAACTATCTATCTCAATGCCCTAGACATGATCTATTGAACATAGCAGGGAATCTATCCCGGTTTTTAGAGAAAACAAATATGTTTCATTGGGAAGCATTCAAACAAGTTCTAAGGTACCTAAAGGGCACAAAGAACTTGTGGATAACTTATCAACAAGTTAAAGATCCTATCCCAATTGGCTACTCAGACTCAAGTTGGTCTGAAGAAATTGGTCAAAGATTGTGCTCAGGATATGTCTTCAATGCTGGAATGGCAGCTATTAGCTGGCGGAGAAAAAAACTTGGAGCAGTTAGCATATCATCCACAGAGGCAGAACTCCGTGCCCTACTTGCAACCTTCCAAGCAGCAAAGTGGTTAAAGTTACTACACTCCAAAGTAAGTGTCAAAGAGCTCAAGTCAATCCTGATGTACAGCAACAACAAAGAAGCAATCAAGCGCTCAAAGAATCCAGTATATCATTCAAGGACAAAGCACATTGATTTACATTATAACTTTTCAAAGGATTTAATTGAAAACAAAGTAATTGATTTGCAATACCTTAAAACACCAGAAATGGAAGCCAACTGTTTAACTAAACCACTTGGTCATTTCAAGAACAACAAATTCCAAAGAAAGATGGGAGTCATTGAACTCATACCAGCCAAAGCAAACCTAGCTGTAACAGATCACAAATAAAGGGGGCGTGTTGGAATAAAAATTTTCAAAATGTTAGTATGCTTTTGAGAATTGGAAAGAAAAGAAAAAAAAACATGAAAGCAACAGTGGAGCCAACTAACCATCAGAAAAGCACCCCAGCCAAAAGCTCTTGCTATCCATTGCCACAAGCTTTTGGCCCCGTAGGCAACCCAGAAGCAGAAAGACCATAAAGCACAATTATTGTGTAAAGTTGTACTAAAAAGATAGAATGGGGAATGTATTCTACTGTCTTAGACCGGTCTATAAATAGACCAGTACTTGTTGTACTTAGCATGATCTTATTGTAATCTCATGGTCATTTCATTGTATTTTTGTATATATTTCTTTCATTATTACGATTTATTTATTTTCATCATTTTAATCCAAATTGATTACACCAACAGTCCCAACCGTTGTGGAAACTTTAGAGGTCTTCCCTCACAAAGTTGCCGCAGGTTCAGGAGTTCTTGGGTCTAAGCTTCTGTAAGGATTAGATACCAAGCGTAAAGAGAAGTTTTAGAGAGCCCAAAGAGGAGAAAAGGAGAAAAGAGGGGAGGGATTCTGTTTTCCTAAGTCCGCTCCTTTTTCCGCTCCCCCGCCCCCTGATGATACGATGGTAAGATGCCCCCCCTACAACCCGGAGTTGAGGGGAAAGGTATTTGAGCCCTCCCCCTCAACCCTAACCTAAGTACAAGCACATGAACAACCCGACAACAATGAAGAAGGAAACCCTAGGCCCAAAACCCTATCCCATATCCTAACCTATACCCTGTCCGTATCCTATTCCGCTTGCTCGCCTGCCATTACACGCATCTGGTTTGTCTCCCGCCGGGCGGCCCTCCGCCGCGCGCTTCTTGAAGTTCACCGCAATTGCCCGTATCCGCCCAATGCGCCTTTGTGAATTTCCTAGTCCCGTAGCCGGCCCGCGCTTGCGCGCGGCCGTCCACGGATATAGCCCCGCAATTTCTCCACCCTTTCCTTCCCTAACTAACCGCCCAAGAACCTGATTGGCCCGGCTCCATCACTGGGTTGGACACCCAAGCGGGTCGCGGCCCGCCTCCCCTACTTTTTGTTTAGATACTACGTGGCCCTAAAACTTCTTTTTGATAACAACAAGAAGTTCATATCCCTCCATGCTGGCCTTCCAGGTTCTTTTCATGATTCATACTTGTTCAATTGGATGCAAATTGCCCAACAAAAAGGGAACTACTTTGACCATGATCAATACCTTCTGTCCAATTCAGCTTATTCTAGTTGCAAATATGTGGTTCCAGCATACCAGAACATTTCATCTAACAATCAAGGAAAAAACAATTTTAACTATCATCTTGCCCAATCAAAGCTTTGGATTGAGCATGCCATAGGAGTCCTGAAAAGAAGATGGGCCAACTTAAGGGAAATAAGAAAACAGCTTCACAATACCAAAGACGTGAAGTTCCTCATCCACTGCATTTTCACATGTGTGATCCTTCACAATCTTTTGGCCAAAATCAAAGATGAATGGGACAAAATATTTTAAGATGATATTCCTGATCCACCTCAAGTAATCCCTTTATCACCTTTCCCCTCATCTTCTTCTATGAGAGAACAGATTCTTCCTCTCACCCTTGCTAGCTTTGATGATAAATGTTTGATTTCAAGTTAGGTAAAAAATTCCTTCACCAAATCTTTTTGGTTTTTTGTTGTTCACCCAAGATTCCTAGGCTGAGTCCTTTTTTTTCTCATTTTTTGGGGTGGACTTAGACAAAACAGACTCAAAACTTCCAAACCCCCCCCCTCACCCCACCAAACCAGTGGTCAAACCACGCAGCTCACCCCACCAAACCACCGGTTGGTCCACTCCTTCCTCCTCCTCACTAACCACCTCCTCCTCATCCATCAACTCAACCTCACCCACCACCTCCCCTCCTCATTTGGTTTGCCCCCCTGGTAAGCTTCCCCCCCCTCCTCCTTCTCCTCCAAATCATCCAATGCTCATCGTTTGATTCATCCACCTCCGTGCCCCTTCAGGCCCCCCACCCCCTGTTAAAATACGTACGCACTTACGCGGGTGCTACGTATAAGTGTAATCCAAATGGGATGCACAAATGGGCCTCTAAGGCCCATTGGACACACACACGGACCATACGGGCCCATGTGGATGTTGCAGAGTTGGGGAAACTGGCCTCAAAACGCGTGAAATAGACCCATTGGTACACGGGCCCTAACGGGCCCGATGGGGTATATGGGCAAATACGGCCAGATGGGCTTGTATGGGCATAATTGGGCCCAAGGTTTATTTTGGACATACTTGGCCAGACGGGCTGGCCCGCAAAAGTAGTCTTTTCTCACAATTCGGGCTTGGGGCGGCCCATTAGGGTTGCCGCCGGTGTCACGGCCCGCTCGGGGCCGCTGCTCGCGTCGCGGCCCGTTCGGGGCCGCCTGTGTTCCTCGGCACGGCCCACGCGGGGCCCAACGGCCCGCGCGGTGCGATGCCGCGCGGGCCCGGCTGGTCGCAACCGGCGACCAGCGCCGCGGAGCCGGGGCTCGCGGCCCCGGCTCGCTCCCCCTCCCCTCGCTTGCCGTCGCGAGGGGGAGGGGGCAGGCTGGCTGGGTTGAACCAGCCAGCGACCGACCGCGACAGCACGGTCGGCCAGGGCAGGGGGGACTTGACCACCCCCTTGCCCAAGGAGGTGGCGGCGCCGGCCGCAAGGGTAGCAACCAGCAGGTGGGGGGGAATTCATCACCCCCCCACCATCGATCGTTCGAGGCGACCAAGCAGGGCAGGGACGCTCTCCCCCCCCCCATTACCGAGGGGGAGGAGCGATGGGCCTGGGGGGACCTGATCACCTCCCAGGCCAACGTACTTGACGACGCCCTGGAGGTATCGACCCCCAGGGCCCCTGGTGAGGGGATTTGACCGCCCCCACCAGGGATTTGAGAGAAAAAGGGGGGGGGACAACATGTCTGCTGGTCACCCCCCCCCATGTGAGTCTGAGACCGGACCCAGGTGTGCCCTGGGTCCCACCTGGCCCATTTGAGGGGCCAGGGGCTGGCTGCATGAGGCAACCAGCCCGTAAACAAGGCAATAAAGGTCATCATGGCTGGTTGTAAAGGACAACCAGCCAAGGGGATTGAACAGTTAAGGGGCTGGTTCAGCCCCATTGAGGTGGAAACACCAGAAATAACCAGAATAGGCTGGTTGTAAGGGTACAGGGACTGATGCCATGTGGGCTGATTTAGTCCAAACCAAGTAACAAGGCCAGTAGAGCCTGTAGAGCCCTTTTGGGGCGGAAAATTTGCCTTTTGGCTTGTTGTATCATGGGCTCACAAGAGGCCAATCTTTTGTACTTAAGGAGCCCTTCTCCCTGCTGTTTTCCATCCATTCATTCATCATCCAATCGAATTCATCCAACATATTGCCCCAGTGTGAGAGCCCCATTAGCCATTATTGACACACAGTGTCCAGCATTTCTTTTGCTTTAAATACTGCTCATTTGCCTAAGCTAATTGCTGGCCATAATTATAACACATTATCAGTACCAACATCATCATTACTTCCAAGCCATCTAGACGTTTGTACCTTACTTTGGAGAACCTCAAAGACCTCAAGTTTTCCAAGAAGATGTCCTATATCCCTGATGTTAGCTCTACCAAAATAGTTCTGAATAGTCAGAACTATAATGCTTGGGCTGTCCTTATGGATAGTGAGCTGGATAACATCTGCTGGTGGGAAATTATGGATGCAGATGACACTCTGATCAGTTCAGAAGTGGAGAAGAAGTCTTACCATCTGATCCTTAGGCATCTTGATGAGAATCATGTGACATGGGTTGCTGATACTGTTAGGGAAGATGAGAGGAGGAGGGGCAGCATCCTTTGGAAGCTGCTTAAGTCCAAGTATGCTGGTGATTCTGTTCACCAGAAGGGTATAGCCTTTAATAAACTGTTCAAGTTACAATATTCGAATTGTAAACAGTTTGTGGCAGAGGCTAGGTCTAGTATAGCCAAGTTCAAGTCATCTGGACTTAACATGGATCCAGAGTGTTTGTCACTCTAAATCCTTCAAAAGCTGCCAAAAGAGTTTGATTCCTTAGTCAGAATCATTTCTCAATTGGATCCTCTTCCTGGGGAGGAGGATGTGCTTAAAAGGATTGAAAAGGATGACCTTCAATTCAAGATGAAGGGGGGTTCTGGAACAGCCCTAGTTGGAAAGACTGGAAAATCTTGCAAGAAGGCAAAAAAGGATTTGTCCAAGGTCTTATGTTACAATTGTCAGAATAAGGGTCACTATGCTAAGGACTGCAAGGAGGCCAAGAAAAGGAAGAAGTCCGAAGGGAATGACAAGGAGGTCAATCTCACAACTGAAAACGTTGCAATGGTGGCGTTGGATGCTCCAATTGAAGAGGCTGTTGTGGAAGAAGGTCCCAACAAGAAGGCCAAAATCGATGAGGATCAAGAAATGGACTTGATTGATTATGAAGTGAGTAATCTTAACCTCAAAGATAAGAACTTATCAGTGACTGATAAAGCTTCTTTCCTACTAGGAGGATTGAAGGAGGATGTTCTTGTTTTGATCGATTCTGGTTGTACAGATCACATGTTTTTCAAACCAAATTTATTTTCAAATCTTAGTGATTATGATGGGGTTGTAAATATTGGTCAGAAAGGCAGAACAATTCAGATTAAAGGAATTGGAAAAGTTATTCTTGCAAATCAACTGGGTTTCCAAATTACTTTTGATAAAGTGTTCTATGTACCAGAGTTGCCTTACAACCTTGTGTCTCTTGGGGTGTTATGGAAAAAAGGTTTCCAAATTCGTTATCTTAAAGGAGATAGGTTTGTTATTGATATGAATGGGAGAACTGTTCTTAGTGGACAAGTTCGGAATAAGCTTCTGTGTGCAAGCTTGTTCAAATTCTCAGCTCTGAGCACTGTTTCTCACAATAGAAGTGGCCATAAGGTAAAGGACAGCAACTGTGAGAGTTGTACCTTGGGGGCTAAGACTAGAAATGTGTTCTCTAAGAGTAGAGATCACACAGATGTTCCTAGAGAGGAATTTTCCATTGATTTGGCAGGGCCATTCACTCCAGAGTCCCTTGGTGGGGCAAGATACTTCATCAATTTAGTTGATACTGCAACTAATTATGTTTGGGTTAAACCAATTCGATCTAAGGATCAGACCACAGAGGAGGTTTCTGTAATCTTCAAAGTCTGGAAACAGAATTGTCTGATGAAGGAGATCAAGAGGGTTATTACCGATGGAGGGGGTGAATTTGTGAGTAAAGATTTGGGGAGGCTGTTGAAAGATTATGGTATCATTCATATAGTCACTACTGCAAGTACTCCACAAAATAATGGAATAGTTGAGAGAATGAATAGGAATTTACTGGACAAAGTCAGAACTATTATGTCTCAATCTGGTCTGCCAAAGTTCTTATGGGCTGAGTTGATGTGCACGGTGTGTCTGTTGCACAACATTGTAAGTTTTAATGGGAAGTGCCCCCATTATCAGTTTTGGAAGTTGTACCCCAAAACATCACACCTAAGAACAATTGGTTGCTTGGTGTATTATAGTGTCCACCATAATGAAATGGTCGGAAAATTAGACCCTAGAGCCAGAACAGGGGCACTTGTAGGCTATGATTTAATAAGTAAATCTTATAGGATCTATTGTCCAGGGACAAGAAAGGTTATCCGTAGCAGGGATGTAAAATTCAACAAAAGTACCTTTCCACTCAAAAGGAGTGAAGATGTCATTGTGATTAAGCCACAACAAGGAATAGAATTAGCACCTATTTCACCAGCAAAAGCTGTGGAACATGTGGTTCCAGAAGATGAAGAGGTGGTAGACGTGCCACAAGAGGGTTCAGTACCCGCTCCAGGTGATTCTGTGGAATCAGAACCTGATGAGCCTCCACCTCTGGTTAGAAGGAGTGGTAGGGTTAGAGTACCGGTTGACAGGTATGGGGAGTGGAGATCCCATTATGCTGCCGCAGGATATGAGGAAGATACATTTCAGGAACAGTGTATGCTCAATGAAGTCCTGGAGTTGAGTTCAGAAATGGGTAACAGGGTTAACCCAAATAGCTTTGCGCAAGCTATGAATTCTGATGAGAGAGCCAACTGGAAGAGTGCTATTTTTGAGGAATTTGATTCTCTAGAGAATAATAGTGTCTTTGAAGTGGTTAAGCGGGATTCTGTTCCAAAAGGAAAGACCATTGTGGGGTCTCGATTGGTGTTAAACAAGAAGTTTGACACAAATGGAGTTTTGAAAAGGTTCAAGGCTAGATGTGTTGCACAGGGCTTCAAGCAGAGAGAGGGTATTGATTACCAAGAAACTTTCTCACCAACTGGAATGCTGTCCACCTTCAGGTACATCATTGCTCTGGCAGTGGAGTTGGGTGAAGAAATCAGACAAGCTGATTTTGTAACAGCATACTTGAATGCAAAACTTGGAGAGGAGGAGACTGTTTATATGTCGATTCCTGATGGTTTTCGTGAATGGTTAGTAGAGACTAAACCAGAAACCATGAAGAAAATCTGTGTTAGAACTTTTCTTTCGGCAGATAAGGGGGAATATGTCCTCAAGCTGTGTAGATCCCTGTATGGATTGAAGCAAGCAGCTAGGTCATGGTATAACACCATGAGTGAGAAACTGATAGAGATTGGTTTTAAGACGTCTGAGGCCGATCCTTGCCTTTTTGTGAGAAAGGATGCAATTTTGTTTGTATGGGTCAATGACATTATCATTATTGGTGATGGTAAAGAGAGAGTCATGGAGACACTCAAAAAGGAGTTCAAGATAAAAGATCTTGGTCTGGCACAACAGGTGCTAGGAATGAAAGTTAGTAAGGGCAAGAATGGTATTAAGTTAGACCAAAGCCATTACGTTGAAGCTCTTCTTAAGCAGTATGGCTTAGAGGATGCAAAGGAGTTTGGTACTCCCATGCAGTCAAACATTCGTTTAGAGAAGTCTACAGATGAGGAGTATCTGGAGTTTGTTCAATCAGGGAATGACTACAGGTCAGCTGTCGGATCGCTTAATTATTTGGGGCAGTGTACAAGGCCCGACATTGCGTTTGCAATTGGGGTCTTGTCGCCACACTTAGAAAAGCCAAGCATGAGGCATTGGTCAGCGTTTAAGAGAGTTATGAGGTATCTTAAAGGAACACACAGTCTGGGACTGTTGTTTACAAAGTCAGCAAACTTTGATTTGGTTGGTTATTCCGATGCAAGTTGGGCAGATGGTAACACTAGGGAATCAACAAGTGGTTTTGTATTCTTTTTAGGTAAGAATCTGGTGTCATGGATGTCCAAGAAGGTGTCGGCAATAAGTCTTTCATCAACAGAGGCTGAGTATAGAGCTTACTTAGCAGCTTCACAGGAAGCAAAATGGTTGAGAAAAGTCTTAGAGGATACACATAAACCACAAGGGTTCGCGTTGTTGTATTCCGATAACCAGAGTGCCATTGCGTTGGCACAAAACCAAGTGTTCCATTCAAGAACAAAACATATTGATGTTCACTATAACTATATTTGCGACGCAGTTAACTGCAATGAGATTGTGTTGAGGTACATGCCCACTGGAGCAATGATTGCAGATATCTTGACTAAGGCATTAGACAGAAACAAGCATCAAGGCTTTGTGACTAATATGCGGATGTCACCCCTTTTGGATTAAGGGGGTGTGTTAAAATACGTACGCACTTACGCGGGTGCTACGTATAAGTGTAATCCAAATGGGATGCACAAATGGGCCTCTAAGGCCCATTGGACACACACACGGACCATACGGGCCCATGTGGATGTTACAGAGTTGGGGAAACTGGCCTCAAAACGCGTGAAATAGACCCATTGGTACAAGGGCCCTAACGGGCCCGATGGGGTATATGGGCAAATACGGCCAGATGGGCTTGTATGGGCCTAATTGGGCCCAAGGTTTATTTTGGACATACTTGGCCAGACGGGCTGGCCCGCAAAAGTAGTCTTTTCTCACAATTCGGGCTTGGGGCGGCCCATTAGGGTTGCCGCCCGTGTCGCGGCCCGCTCGGGGCCGCTGCTCGCGTCGCGGCCCGTTCGGGGCCGCCTGTGTTCCTCGGGCACGGCCCATGCGGGGCCCGACGGCCCGCGCGGGGCTGTTGCGCGGCCGAGGGATCCCGCGCGGTGCGATGCCGCGCGGGCCCGGCTGGTCGCGACCGGCGACCAGCGCCGCGGAGCCGGGGCTCGCGGCCCCGGCTTGCTCCCCCTCCCCTCGCTCGCCATCGCGAGGGGGAGGGGGCAGGCTGGCTGGGTTGAACCAGCCAGCGACCGACCGCGACAGCACGGTCGGCCAGGGCAGGGGGGACTTGACCACCCCCTTGCCCAAGGAGGTGGCGGTGCCGGCCGCAAGGGTAGCGACCGGCAGGTGGGGGGGAATTCATCACCCCCCCACCATCGATTGTTCGAGGCGACCGAGCAGGGCAGGGACGCTCTCCCCCCCCCCTTTACCGAGGGGGAGGAGCGATGGGCCTGGGGGGACCTGATCACCTCCCAGGCCAACGTACTTGACGACGCCCTGGAGGTATTGACCCCCAGGGCCCCTGGTGAGGGGATTTGACCGCCCCCACCAGGGATTTGAGAGAAAAAGGGGGGGGGGGACAACATGTCCGCTGGTCACCCCCCCCCATGTGAGTCTGAGACCGGACCCAGGTGTGCCCTGGGTCCCACCTGGCCCATTTGAGGGGCCAGGGGCTGGCTGCATGAGGCAACCAGCCCGTAAACAAGGAAATAAAGGTCATCATGGCTGGTTGTAAAGGACAACCAGCCAAGGGGATTGAACAGTTAAGGGGCTGGTTCAGCCCCATTGAGGTGGAAACACCAGAAATAACCAGAATAGGCTGGTTGTAAGGGTACAGGGACTGATGCCATGTGGGCTGATTTAGTCCAAACCAAGTAACAAGGCCAGTAGAGCCTGTAGAGCCCTTTTGGGGCGGAAAATTTGCCTTTTGGCTTGTTGTATCATGGGCTCATAAGAGGCCAATCTTTTGTACTTAAGGAGCCCTTCTCCCTGCTGTTTTCCATCCATTCATTCATCATCCAATCGAATTCATCCAACATATTGCCCCAGTGTGAGAGCCCCATTAGCCATTATTGACACACAGTGTCCAGCATTTCTTTTGCTTTAAATACTGCTCATTTGCCTAAGCTAATTGCTGGCCATAATTATAACACCCCCTTGGTTGATTCCCCAGGTAAGATCTCCCCTCCCTCCTCCTCATTCCCCTTTTCAATCCCTCTCACCCCCTCTCACTCCCTCTCACTCAGTCACCAACATCCCCCCTCTCCCCCCTCCCTTGGTCTCCCTCCCATCTCCCTTGGCTTGCCAGCCCCACCCCCCCTTTGTTTGCTTGTCCAACCCTGCTACCCCTCCTTCATTTTCTCACTTGGCCAACCCTGCTGGCCCTCCCCCTCCCTTTGTGGGCCGACTGATGCCGCCCCCCCCCCAACTTGCTTGCTTGGCCAACAAATGCCAGCTCCCCCCACCTCACTCGCTTGGCCAACCAAATCCGGTCACCCTCACCTTGCTTGCCTTTGGCCGACCAAGGCCAGCCCCCCCACCTTGTTTGCTTGGCCAACCAAAGCCAGCCCCCCCACCTTGCTTGCCTTTGGCTGATGTGTTGTTGTATTTATAACCTTGGATTGGGAGCTTTGTTGCCAGCTGCGCTCTCAGCAGTTGGGTAGGTTGGGCTCAGCATTTGGGGTGCGCGCAGTCTCAGAAGTTCCTGCTGCAGGCTCAGCACCAGCGGATGAGGGCTCAGCAGCAGGGATTGGGGGGCTCAGCACCAGGTGCAGGTTGGGCCTAATATGGGGGTCCCGGGCCGCAACCTGCCCAGGGAATGCATACAAAGTGATGGAGCCGGCACAACTGAGCTTGCGGGTGGCTAGTTTGGAAGGCAAGGGCGGGGAGATCAGGGGTTATACACGCCAGGGAGGTTCGCGCGGGCATAAGCGCGGGCCAAATCACAGATTGCCGGATCCAAGGTTTGCGTTGGCATAAGGTCGGGCTGACTCACGGATGGCAGGATCAGCGGATGCACGCAGACGGATAAACCCAGGGGGCTCCAAGTAGGGCGCGACAGAGGGCTGCACCATGAGAAGAACAAACCAGAAGTTAGTGATATTGAAGGGGAGGGTTTCAGATGGGGTGGGTGGTAGAGGGTTGGGTTAGGGAGGAGCTAGGGTTCTGTACTTGGGGCTATATTTCATCTATCTTGTTGATTGTGGTTGTACCTAGGTTAGGGTTGAGAGGGAGGACTCAAAAATACCCCACTCTCAACTTTGGGTTGGGTCATCATCATATATCATCATCACCGGTGTGGTGTCAATATATAGCCTCGGATTGGGAACTGCGTCGCGGCCTGCGCGCTCAGCATCTGGTAGGTTGGGGCTGAGCAGTTGGGGTGCGCGCGTTCTCAGCAGCGGCCGCTGCGGGCTCAGCAGTGGACGCGGCGGGATTGAGCACGCGACTGCGGGCAGGGCCTGACTAAGGGAGGCGGGCCGCGACCCGCTTGGATGTCCAACCCAGGGATGGAGCCGGGCCAATCAGGTTCTCGGGCGGTTAGTTAGGGAAGGAAAGGACGGAGCGATTGCGGGGCTATACCCGTGGACAGCCGCGCGCAAGCGCGGGCCGGCCACGGGACGGGAAATTCACAACGGCGCGTTGGGCGGATACGGGCAATTGCGGTGAACTTCGAGAAGCGCGCGGCGGAGGGCCGCGCCGCGGGGATAAACCGGATGCGTGTAATGGCAGGCAAGCAAGCGGAATAGAACACGGATAGGGTATGGGTTGGTTGATGGGTCAGGGTTCTGGGTCTAGGGTTCCTTCTTCATGGTTGCCAGTCTGTCTTTGTGCTTGTACTTAAGTTAGGGTTGAGGGGGAGGGCTCAAATACCCTTCCCCTTGACTCCGGGTTGTAGGGGGGACCATCGTATCATCGGATTATCGTATCATTGTATCATCAGGAGGCGGGGAGCGGACTTAGGAAAACAGAATCCCTCTCCTCTTCTCTCCTTTTCTCTTGAACGGCTGCATCCAATCTCCTTACAGACGCTTTGATCAATAACTTCCGGAACTCGAGGACAACTTCGTGAGGCTTAACCTCTAAAGTTTCCACATCTGGGGGTCTGGCCGGGAACAATCTTTTGTCAAAGTCTCTCAAAGGTACTCACGGATGCTACCAACAGCCGCTTCTCTTCCTTCCTCCTCCAACGGCTTCCGCGCTACTCCATGGATTTACCCACATATTAGACTCAACATTGCGGAGGTGGAGCGATTCATCTCACGTTATGAAACAATCGCGGACTCTGAAGGCGTTTTGGATTTTGAGAAGGTGCGCCATGTCGTCCTGTTCATCAAGGACGCGGAAGCGCGTTGGGAAGTGGAGGAGATGGGAGGATACCTGAAACTGGATTGGCCGGAACTGAAGGAGGACATGCTGGCAAGATGGGGGAGGCGCGGTTCTTGCTTTCGGAAGGACAATCTCAAATCATCAGCGGAATGGGGTTATCAGGCAGGCGCGCGCGACGGGACCCAGATGCAAGCAGAGGTGGACCACGCGGAACTGGAGTACTACAGGGCAGAGTATGTTCCGGCCCCACCACCGGCAACCATCTCTTGGGCTAGCGAACTTACGGAGGTGGCAAGGGGCCTTGAGGCCTATCTGGAGAGTATTCAGACCCCCAGCACTTCTGCGTCCCGCGTGTACGCAAATGGGGAGGACAACAACCGTTGGCGGGCGGGACAAAGGGACCAGACAGCGGATTCAAACGCGGAATTGGTTTCCCCAGGGGGGGCTAAGAACGTGTTGGGGAAGCGGGATTCAATGGAACTGGTGCGGCCTACTGACAGGAAGCAGGCAAGGACAACGGAACGGGAAATTGATGCTCCGTGCGGACTGGGAATTGGCAAGCGGCGGACGGATCTTGCAAAGAAGGTACACGCGGCGGCGGAAGAGATGGACCACACGTTGGAGAATTACGACCCAAGCCAGACCTCTTTGACGGCGGAGAGCGCGCATTTGGAAAGGGTAGTGGCAGCAACGGAAAGGACGGGCGCGCGTGGAAGCAACGGTGATGGTGGGCGGACAAGACACAAGAGTTGGACGGCAAACCCAATCAATCCAAGGCCGGCAGAGACAGGGTGCGTCTTGGGGAAGCGGGTATTGGCGGGACCGGTTCAGTCTAACGACGGGAAGCGAGCGAGGACAAAGCGAGAAGAGGATACTCCGCGCGGTTCAACAGTTGGTGAACGACGGATAAATCTGATGGGAGGTGGGGGACAAGCGGTGGTGGGAGCAGGTTATGTGTTGGGCAATCGTAACCGAGGCGAGACCCTTTCGACGGCGGAGGAGACGGACGCCAAACGGGAAAGGGAAGCGCGCCGGGGCAGAGAATCGGTTGGATCAGGCACCGACGGCATGGTTTGGAGGAATGCAGGGAGATCGGGCGACGGACGCGACCCTCATGGCATTGGCTGAAGCCATCAGCTGGGGACAGCAGCTAAGTTTGGGGGGGGAACTGGGGGATAGGGCACGGGCGCGGCAATGGTATATATAAAAAAAAAAAAAAAAAAAAAAAAAAAAAAAAAAAAAAAAAAAAAAAAAAAAAAAAAAAAAAAAAAAAAAAAGAAATCTTTCACCTTTTCTATCATTTCTCACTCGTCACTTTTTTTCTTATTTTCTCATTTTTTGGGCGCGGCGCGGATTTTCTCAACCTCGCGGCTTAGTTCTCACTCAGGCGCGGACCAGGCTCTCATTCTTGCCTTCACAATGCGCGCGGCGCGGCTTTTCCTCGGTAAAACAAATTCGCGTTTGAGACGTGTATTTCTCTCAATGAATAGGGAACGCGGTACAACAAAAAAGCGGATAAAAGAGGAAAGGGAAAAAGAAAAGGGGAAGAGGGGACGAGGCCGAGGCGCTTAAGCGATCTTCATCATTTCCTCCATTTCCGCCCTTGACGACGCCAGTAGAGCCTGGAATGACGCCAAGAGTTCAGGCCGGGATTCCGAGGATTGGGCTCCGGGAGTCGCAAGGTATTGGCGGAGCATCGTAGTCGACCTTTCCGCAAAAACTTTGAAGCTGGCTGCCGGGAGCGCCATCACGACCGGAATCTCCGGGATCTCGGGAGAGTCGGTGGGAGGAGGGGCTGGTGCGGACGGGCGCTCAGGGGATCCCACCGGAGGGTCCAGTCCGGTAGGAGGGGATGACGAGATGACCACCGACGACGCGGGCGGAGGAGTAGGGCCTTGTGGAGTCGGAGGAGTCGGAGCAGCGGGCGGAGGAGTAGGGCCTCGTGGAGTTGGAGGAGCCGGAGAAGGGGGTGGAGGAGGAGCCGGGGCCGGAGTAGCGCGTCGCCTAAGGATTTCGTCGATTCGCGGGTCCCTCGCGCCTTGCGTAACCCGGACGCGATCCGCCCAAAATCGCAATGCCCTCCGATAAGCCGCGAAGTCCGGATAGTCATCCTTACGCGGTGGTCCCGCGCGGCGAAGCGGAGAAGAGGAGTTGCGGTCGGAGTTCGGACGAGGACGGCGGGGAGGTGATCCGGGTGGAGTCCACCAGTCCTCCGAGATAGCGTCGTCATCCGAAACCACAAACGGGTCCGGACGAGCCCGTTTGCGCGGTCGAGGACAAGAGCCGGATTGGTTGGGGCCACGGGGTATACCCTTGCTAAGCGAGCAGCGGCGGTGTCCGCGGCGGCACGCGGAGAAGGCGCGGCGGCCGGACCCAATAGAGCATTCAAGCCCGTTTCGGGCACAGAAGTCGCAGCGGACCATGATGACAATGGAGTGGAGGGATAGGGATGCGGAGCGGAGTTTAGAGTTGGTAGAGGGGGTAGGGCGCGAAGGACGGCAGAGGTGACAATGGGGACGATCTCTGGGGACAGAACTCAAGTTGGGGGGGGATGTGGTGTCAATATATAGCCTCGGATCGGGAACTGCGTCGCGGCCTGCACGCTCAGCATCTGGTAGGTCGGGGCTCAGCAGTTGGGGTGCGCGCGTTCTCAGCAGCGGCCGCTGCGGGCTCAGCAGTGGACGCGGCGGGATTGAGTACGCGACTGCGGGCCGGGCCTGACTAAGGGAGGCGGGCCGCGACCCGCTTGGATTTCCAACCCAGGGATGGAGCCGGGCCGATCAGGTTCTTGGGCGGTTAGTTAGGGAAGGAAAGGACGGAGCAATCGTGGGGCTATATCCGTGGACAGCCGCGTGCAAGCGCGGGCCGGCCACAGGACAGGAAATTCACGACGGCGCGTCGGGCGGATACGGGCAATTGCGGTGAACTTCGAGAAGCGCGCGGCGGAGGGCCGCGCCGCGGGGATAAACCGGATGCGTGTAATGGCAGGCAAGCAAGCGGAATAGAACACGGATAGGGTATGGGTTGGTTGATGGGTCAGGGTTCTGGGTCTAGGGTTCCTTCTTCATGGTTGCCAGTCTGTCTTTGTGCTTGTACTTAGGTTAGGGTTGAGGGGGAGGGCTCAAATACCCTTCCCCTCGACTCCGGGTTTTAGGGGGGACCATCGTATCATCGGATTATCGTATCATTGTATCATCAGGAGGCGGGGAGCGGACTTAGGAAAACAGAATCCCTCTCCTCTTCTCTCCTTTTCTCTTGAACGGCTGCATCCAATCTCCTTACAGACGCTTTGATCAATAACTTCCGGAACTCGAGGACAACTTCGTGAGGCTTAACCTCTAAAGTTTCCACACCGGACCACCAGGGAATGGTATGGGAGGGATTGGAAGGAAGGAATTTATCTTTTCATCACCCTTTCTATTCTTAAACTCATTGCATCCAATCTCCTTACAGACTCTTAGACCAATAACTTCCAGAAACTGAGGACAACTTTGGAAAATTATCACCTCTCTTGTTTCCACACCTGGGGGTCTGGCCGGGAACAATCTTTCATCAAAGTCTCTCAAAGGTACTTACGGATGCTAGCAGCGGTTTCCCCTCTTTCTTCCTACTTCTCCCACCCCCTCCGCACCAGCCCAAAGGATCACCCTCATATTTGATTCAACACCACCAATGTGGAGCAATTCATCTCACAGTATGAAAAGATTGCAGACTCTGAAGGAGCATTGGATTTTGAGAAGGCGCGCCATGTTGTCCTGTTCATCAAGGAAGCAGAACAGTGTTGGGATGTAGAAGAGACGAGAGGCTACAGGAACCTGGATTGGCCAACACTGAAGGGGCACATGTTGGCAAGATGGGGGAGGTGCAAATCTTGTTTTTGGGAAGGCAACTTCAAGCCGTCCGCAGAATTGGACTACAAAGCAGGCGTGTGCGGCGGGTTCCGGTTAGAAGTGGAATTGAATCAGGAGGAGCCATATTACAGGGCAGTGTGCGTTCTGGCCCCATCACAGGCAACCATCCCTTGGGCCAACAAACTTGCAGAGGTGGTAAGGGGCCTCAAGGCCTATCTGGAGAGTATTCAGCGTCCCAGCGCGTCTGCGCCCCGGGTGCGCACGTATGGGGACAAAAACAATTGTTGGCGGCTGGGACGCAAGAGTTGGACGACAGATTCAAACATGGGACCGGTTTCCTTGGAAGAGGCGGGCTGCCTGTTGGGGAAGTGGGTCTTGGCAGAACTGGTTCAGCCTGCTGATAGGAAGCGAGCAAGGACAAAGGAACGGGGAGCTGATACTCCATGCTGTTTTGCAACCAATAAACGGCGGATGGGTCTTGCGCAGAGGGAAGGAGTGGCGGCAGTGGGAACAGGCCAAGCGTTGGAGGATTTCAACCGTGCTGGGCCTCTTCAACAGCAGGAAGAATGCGTGAGGGACAGAAAGATGTGGTGGTGGCGAGGAGGATGAACGCGGAATGGAAGGATGAAGGGCGCGGGGAGTGCGGGACAAATCAATGGAGGATGGGCCCATTGCCATCATTGCTAGTGGAGGTTTTGGCTTTGGTGCAACGGACACTTTTGGTGGGGCGTCAGGTGCAGAACAGGGAAGGATTGGGCGCCAATGAGATGACTCGGAGAAAGTAACTGGGTGTTGCAAGGGCTTTAGCGGCAGAAGGCACTTTGGGACGGAAGTTTGGAGAATTGGCCGGTGGACCCAACCTTTGTGGGATTGGTTGAGACTGTCAGCTGAGGACAGCAGCCAAGGTGGAGGGGAAGCTAGCGCAGGATGGGACACGGGCCTGGCGCAAGCCAGGTCCGTAAACGCAAGGACAAGCCCCGCGTTTGGGTAATGTGGAACAAGGAGGGGAGGCCCAGTGTTAGCAAAAAAAAAAAATTTCTTTTTGGGTTTGGTTTCCTTTTTGGGTTTGGTTCTTTTCTCTGTCTTCTCTTTGCCAATTGTCTTCTCCGGGGAACTGTGTGGCAGTTTTTCTGGGGCGGTCCAGTTACCTTCCAGAAAACTTTGTTGGCTCAGGACGCGCGCACGGATCTCAATCTTACTCTCATTCTCACCAGGACGCGGGGGGGATCTCAATCTCACTCTCATTCTCACTTATCACGCGTGGACACGGAACTTTCTTTAAAACTCACTTGGGAAGCTGGGATGTTTTGACAGGACAACCAGATGGGAAAGGAAGCGCGCGCAGAAGATGTGTATTTCTCTAATCAGGGGAAGCCCTGTACAAGGAAAAATGCGGAAAGAGGGAAGGGGTGAGATGGGGGGGTAATGCGCCTAAGTCGTTTTCATCCTTTCCTCAATCTCTTGTTTGATTTCTGAGGTTAACTAAGAGGGCAAGAAAGAATTCATAATTTCAAGAGGGATCAAGAAGCCTCAGAGCAGAGTTAGGCTTGGTTGAGTGGTGAAGCTAAAGACAGACAGATGATTGGGTGATAGGAAAGAGATTCTTTGTATTGTAAAGAATGAGATCAGAGTTGAGGAGCAACAAATGGACGGGCAACAAGATTGGATTGAACTCTTACCAGACAGAGCAGGATGGAGAGGAGATTGAGGACAAGAGGTTGAAGTCGCAGGGTTGAGTGTGTTTAAGTTGACGCATGAAGAATAACAAAAGACCAAATAGAGGAAGAAGAAAAGGGGGAAGACTTAGAAAGAAAAGGAGAAAGTAGAAGAGCGGAAACAGAATAAAAGGTCAATTGAAGCCTTCTCTGATGGTCAAAAAAGAAAATTTGGATTTTAATAATAAAAAAAGACTAAGAAAAAGTACAGGCGCAACATAGAATTTGGGGCAAGAGTAGAAGGAGTGAGGTTTGAACTTATGGCATTCAAGAGAAAGAGATGGAACAAGAGGAAAAAGAAAAGAAGAGGACGTGGAGCATGGTGATTCTAATCAAGGAGGAGAGTTGGGATGTTCAGATGATTCAACACTCCCTGTGGCTGGTATGACTGAAGCCGCGATTGAGTGAGATGGATCAATGAGATTCAGCAAGTTGGATAGAGAAAGGTAGGGTAGAGCCTTTGTGAGACCATCTGCTTTCATTTCATGAGAGGAAATTAGTTTGACAGTAAGTTTGCCTTGGGACAGCTCCTCTCTTAGGGCCTTTGTTTCAATGTTGATGTGGCGGGTTTTAGAGTTTCAGCCATATTTCTTGAGTTTTTTGTCTAAGACCTTATTATCTATGTCGTGGAGACTAGGTTTTACTTCTTTTTTTCGCAGTTCAGCAACTAAGTCTTTCATCCAAATAGCCTCCAAGAAAGAATCCACCAGTGGGTCCAGTTCAGCTTTGGTCGTAGAGTGAGTGAAATTTCTTTGTCTGTATCTGCTCCAGGAGATAAGAGATCCAAAGAGGAGAGAGAGGTGACCCAATAGGGAGCGTCTAGTTTCAAGATTGTTGCTTTAAGTGGAATTTCTGGAGCATTTTATTTGAGTATTGGGAGAATGAATTTGAAGAGTGAGTTTGAGATTTTTGGTGGCCTTGAGATACTTCTAGAAACGTTTTACTTCCCTCAAGTGACACATTTTGGGTTTCTTGCAGAATCTGGCAAGGCTAGATACAGCAAAACTAAGGTCAGGTTGGTCAAGGCAGGCTATGTAATTCTTGAGAAAAACGGCCAATTGATAATTGAATTTAGGATTTTAATTCTTCATGTTCTTTGTCCGAGGCAGAAGTTAAGCTGGCATTGACATATCCACCATCGCCCACACCTTCCGCCCGGCGATGGTCATTGCAACATAAGCAAGCGGGACGGATACCGACTTCGACCGGCACGGCTTGGGATCCAATTCCTCCTCCGCCACGTTAACCCGCTGAACCGTCGTCGTCACCCAACCCTGACCGCAATCTTTTAAAGCCTGGACCATCTCGTCGACGACCGCGGGGGACACCGCCGCTAGCTCTCGTAGGGTCAGGGGTATTGGTGAGTCGTTCCCCATTACCCTTCAGACGATGTCCGCGGCCTTCTTCTTTCCCGCGGAATTAGAGGACGGCCCGTCCGAAATCGGTACTCGCGCAACTGGCTTTGAGGCCGTTGGTCGCTCGTCGACATCCATTGCAATACGCTCATTCGCCGCCAATGCCCTGACTTCAGCCTCCACTCTCGGCGCTACCCAGGTTCCGGGCGCGGTGACAATCCCAAGCAAGACCCGAGCAGTCTCAGTCTTGGCCTTTGCTCTTTCCCTCACTTGCACCATTGGTGGCGGCTTGTCCTTGGTCAGGTCCACCGATTCACCCGTCGGAAATATGTACGTCATCCCGGATGCGCGAACAAGCCCTTTGTCCGTGTCCCGAGTGAGATCCTCACAAACTGACTTCCAGTGCCCTCTCTCCCTGCAATATGAACATCGCGGCGACCCGTACAATCCGGATGATCCGCTAGGGGGCTGGAACCCCTCCACCATGTGAGGCGGCACCGCGCGCGGTTGAGAAGGAGCCGCCGGAAACGGTGCGGCTGCCAGAGCTGTAGGAGCCGGTGTCCGGTTGAGGAAAACCCTTATGTCCCGCAGAATCTCCGTTATCTCCCCAACTGATGGTCCCAGAGGCTGCTGGGAAAGTCCGGCATGAGAGGGCATCGGCGGCCGCGCGGCCAAAGTTTGGTCGGGGGCCGGAGCCAAGATCGTGACCGATTTCTTGGAGGAAGACGGGTACGTTCGTGCCGTATCCGCGATGAGCTCGTCCAAATCGATTTTGCTTTCCACGGCTTGATAGAGGAGGGTTTGCAATCACTCATTTCGAGTTCTTCAAGATTGTGATTGATGTGTTTTGGTTGGGAGAGAAGAATTTTGTTGTTGATTTGTTTGTACTACATACCTAAGACAGTGTTGGCTTCATGGTTACTGGAATTTGGAAAACAATTGAGAAAAGCATGTTGAAAGTCATCTCCCGGGCCTACAATTATTTAGTCGTTGATGTGGAAGAATATAATGGATTGTTTTTGTGGATGTATGTATAGACAGGTAGCTGAAATGGACTGGTGAAAGCCCTGCTCTTGAAAACATGAGGTTAGGGTGTGGAACCAATTTGCAGGAGATTGCTTGAGTCCGTAGAGCAACTTATTGAGGATTAGGTACTATGATTTTATTTTGCTATCTTTGGGCATTTTAATAATGACCTTGTTGGATAAAGGGGCGTGGAGGAAGGCGCTTTTTACATTGAATTGTCTGATGGGAAGAGAGTGGTACAGACCAAAGAGAAGAGCCATTCTGATAGACATGGCTTTTCCTGTAGGAGAGAATGTGTTGAGATAGTTGAGACCATATATTTGGTCAAAGCCTTGAACGCATAGCCGACTTTTGTAGAGTAGGGGATCTCCATGGCAGTTGTCTTTTAGACGGTAGACCCAGGTGGTATTAAGCAGGTTGATGGGTTCTGGTCCGTCATAATTGTCCCACACCACAAGATTTTCTATGCTGTTAAGTTCTGCATCCATAGAGGCTTCCCACTTGAGAGAGTAAAAGCATTTTTTTGCGTGTTCAAAAGTTCTAGGGACGTAATAGTGGTGATAACCATATTGAAGCGGATGGATGAGGGAAGAACAATCTTGTAGTTGGTATCTGGGATCCAACTGGGTTGTCAGATCATGGGAGGAGTCGGATGAGTCATTGGAGGAGAGATCCTCAGGCTGAGGAGTATCAAGAAAAGGGGAAGGAGTAGAGGGAGACTGGGATTCATCAAGACAGGGAGGAAGAGGAATGGAAGAAGAGGAAACAGAGGGAAAAGGGAGATCATCCTCCAACTTGATTAAGATTTGGTTTTCGGAATTTGAGGATGAAGAGGAAAAAGGAGGAGAAAAGGGAGCAGATTCTTTGATAATTTTTACATGTTTGGAGGATATGATGGTGTTATGAGGAGTAAGAATTCAATAGGAAAGAAAGTTGGGACTTTAAGCCACAAGAGTGCCTGAAAGGCCTTGGTCCTTGAATTTTGTGCCCCAAGAAATTCTGTTGTCCAAATAGACAAATTTGGAGCCGATGGGGTGAAAATAGCTGTATAAAAGTTATTTATCAGTAAAAATCTGATAGGGCAACTGATAATTAGAATCTTTGGGAATTTGGTTGAGAGTGAGACAATCCGTTTTGGAGATTTTGGCCCACAGGTTGAGAGGAAGCTTGGAACCTTGGAGAATGGCTTGAATTGATTTGGTTAAAGTTCTGTTGGTTCTTTCAATTTTTAAATTGTGTTTGTGATGTTAAGTTTCTGTGAAAAGATGGCAAATAGAGTTAGAGGTAAGGAAATCTTTGAAATCAGAGGAGGAAAATTCTCCGCCTCCATTAGGGGAGATTAAGGCAGGAAAAAAGTTCTGTTTTTGATGTTTGTGATTAAGGATTATTTTTAATTGAATACTTGCATTAGATTTGTGTTTAAGAGGAATGGCTGAGATGTAGCCCAAGTGATTGTTGACAATGGAAATTATATAGTTCATGTGGTTCCTGGAGATGGGAGTGATAGGACCAATGAGATCAACATGAAGTTGTTTGAAGGGTTTTAAAGCTTGAGATTGACTGTTTTTGAAAGGGAATTTTGCATTTTTGGAGAAGACACAATCAACACATTGAAACTTGGGGAGAGACTTGGCAGAGAGGTTGGGAAAAAGATTCTTAAGGAGGGAGGGACTAGCGTGGCCAAGATACTTGTGAATGTATTTGAGATTCTTGGTTTTGAATTCCTTGTGAGAGAGATGGCCAAGTTTTTGATTAGCTCCTACAAGAGAAGGGAGATTTAAAAAAAGAGTTTGCCTTGGATGAAGCCAAAGAAAAGGGGCTTCAAATTGGGGAAAAGTTGGAATTGGGACCCATTTGAGACAAGCAAACATGCTTTTGATGAGATCAGTTTGCCAGGGCTTATGAGGTTTATAACAAGATTGGGAACATAGAAACAGTTGGAAAGGGTAACCACAGAGTTTTTCCAGATGAGTTGAACAGTTCCTTTTCCTTTGATTGTGAGTTCAGAGCCTTCTTTTCCAGTTTTAATGAAGTCACCATTTGTACAATAATCAAGATGAACAAAGAAGTTGGTGGAATTGAACATGTGACAAGATGCGCCAGAATCAAGTATGATTTTGTTGGCACCATTAATTTCTTCTATCCAAGTTGTTAGCAGGGCAGGGTAATAGGCAACTTCTTTGCCTTTGGAGTTTGAATTCATTTGAGCTCTCCAGTTGGCTTGAGATTCTTTCCATCACTCCGGAGAAAGATTTTTGTGTTTGTGCCAGCATTTATCCTCTGAGTGATCAGGGGACAGTGGATTATGGAACCCTCTCTTGAATTGTAATTCTTGAGGGACAGGTTTCTTGGAATTTTGAGGAGCCACCAGGGCGGTATTTTTCAACTTGATTTCTTTGGATTTGGATTTGGATTCATTTTCCAATTGAATTAGATGGTTGAGAACAAGATTGACAAAAATGCCTTTTTCAGAATGCATTATTTGCTGCCGGATAGATTGTATAGAAGAGGGGAATTTAAAAAGGATGAGGTAGGATAGTATGTTGTCAGGTAGATCAATTCCAACATCCAGAATTTTCTTCATGGAGATCTTGGTGTCTGTGATGAAGTTGTTAATCAAGTCCGGTTTGAACTTTTGATAGAGAAACTTGTTGAAAATTTGGGCTCAATTGGCTTTTTGAGAAGATGCAAATTGTTCCTTGATATTCATCCATAGAAGCTTTGCAGATGAAATATTTGAAGGATTGACCATGTTGTTGTGAGTAATGGAGTCAATTTGAGAGAGAAAGATGACACAAATTTCCATGTCATCCGTTGGGCTAAGACTTTTAGTATTGTTCTCTAACGCTTCCTTGACGCCTTTGAGCTCCAGTAGCATTGACATTTTATCCTTACAAATAGAATAATTCTTGTTGGTGAGTATGGGAACGGCTTCGAGAGCTTCCTTGAGGATAATTTGACGGAATCCATTGGTGCTTGATCCCTCCATTGGTCTGGTTAAGTTTTTTGGGATTGCTTTTGGCTTTTAACCATGTTTGATTTTTGAGGTTAACTAAGAGGGCAAGAAAGAATTTATTATTTCAAGAGGGATCAAGATCCTGCAGAGCAGAGTTAGGGTTGGTTGAGTGAGGACGCCAAAGACAGACAGATCATTTGGTGATAGGAAAGAGATTCTTTGTATGGTAAAGAAAGAGATCAGAGTTGAGGAGCAAAAAATGGACGGGCAACAAGATTGGGTTGAATTCTTACCAGACAGGGCAGGATGGAGAAGAGATCAAGCAAAAGAGGTTGAAGTTGCAGGGTTGAGTGTGTTTAAGTGGACGCATGAAGAAGAACAAAAGACCAAATAGAGGAAGAAGAAAAGGGGGAAGACTTAGAAAGAAAAGGAGAAAGCAGAAGAGAAGAACAAGAAGAACAGGTCAAGTGAAGCCTTCTCTGATTGTCAAAAAAGAAAATTTGGATTTTAATAATAAAAAAAAAGACTGAGAAAAAGTACAGGCGCAACATAGAATTTGGAGGAAGAGTAGGGGGAGCGCGGTTTGAACTTGTGGCATTCAAGAGACAGAGATGGAACAAGAGGAAAAAGAAAAGAAGAGGACACAGAAAACGGTGATTCTAATCAAGGAGGAGAGTTGGGATGTTCAGATGATTCAACATCTCTGCCCGCGACAACGCCAGTAAGGCCCAGAAAGACACCAAGAGCTTGCGCCGGGATTTCAAGGATTGAGCGCCGGGGGTTTCTAGGAATTTGGGGAGCATCGCGGTCATCCTTTCAGCAAAGATCTTGAATCCAGCCGCCAGGAGTGCCAAAACAACAGGGATTTTGGGGATCTTGGGTGGGCTGGGGGGAGGCAGGACTGGTGAGGAGGGGGCCTCCGGAGGACCATCTGGGGGATTTGTCAAACAGGAGGCAACAACAAGGTGACAATGGGTGATGAAGGCGGTGGAGGGGTGCCTTTCAGGGTTTGGGGCCTCTTGTCCAAGTCCAACAAGTACCAAGAAGCGGGAGCCAGGGAAGGGGCTGGAGGAGGAGCCAGGGCGGGGGCCGGAGGAGGAGCAGGGGCAGGGGCCGGAGGAAGAGCGGGGGCAGGGACTGGAGTAGGAGCTGGAGGAGGAGCCGCGCAACGTTGAAGGATTTCATCAATACGCGGGTCCCTTGTGCCTTGCGTAAGCCGGACGGGGTCTGCCCGGTAAGCCCCAAAGTTGGGGAAGTCCTTCTTCCAGGGAGGTCCCCTGCGGCAGAGCGGTGAAGCAGAGTTGCCAATTGAGCTTCTGGTGGGACGGCAAAGGGGTGATCCGGGCAGAGTCCACGAGTCCTCCAAGATGGTTTGATGGTCCAATACCACAAACAGGTCCGGACAGGCCCTCTTGCGCTGGCTGGAATGGGAGCTGGATCAAGGGGGAGGCTGAGGCATTGCCTTGCTAAGCAAGCAGCGGCGGTGTGGTGCCCCATCCTGGACACCCTGGCCAGTGCTGAAATTTTAATTTTTTTATGATTTTTTCCTATCATCATTCATAGGTATCATTATCCTTGAAAAAAAAAAAAAAAAAAACCATCCATCGCCATCCTCATGCTTCCATCCATCTACACAATCCTAATAATCTCAATCCTTTGGATCATCATCATCCTCCCATCAGTACCTCACTCCATTCACCCATCCTGATCAGATCAATGGCTAGTATTGCTAACCTACGTCCAGCCAACCAAACCCAAGTTCTTGTTCTAGCTTCTCAATCAGTCCAACTTCTAACTCTAGTGCAACTCAGAAGGTCCTCTTCAAAGATTGAGCCAACCCAAATTGTGTGACCATCCTATGGTTGAGCCTAAGAAGACTCAACACATATGGTATCATCATGAACTAAGGGCCCAACAACTACAACAAAGGCATGGGAGTTACAGTACCAATGGTGAACGGGCAGAGGAAGAGGATGAGGAAGAACTGAATACAAGCAAGGGATCACTTGTTGTAGACAGTCGGACCTCCCCATGCTCCCAATCACAAGATCCATCAAAATTGTTCGATTGGAAACAAGCTATTTGTCCTTGGAACCCTCCTCAACTTTCTGGTCCAACAAAGTCATCATAGCGCTGACAGTTCAATGGAGATTGATCACTCCACGTCCTTAGCTCCTTCCCTTGTGATTTGATGAGTTTGTCTTGGGTAGATCTTGCTTGTCCTTGCACCCCCCCATCCCTGATCCTCGCTTGGCTCGCTTCCCAGACCCTCAGCCTCATCCAATCCAACATCATCTCCACCTCCAAACTTCCCTCCTGTCTTGAGTGGTTGTCCATTGCTCCTTTCCACCTCTAGCTCACCGGTCTCCCGCGCGGCTTTTCTGTTTCCCACGCGTGTCTCTTCTGTTGCTGGTGCCCGTCAGACACATGCAGGCAGTCATCCGCGGCCTCAGCAGTTGCCTGGGCCCATCAGGATGCCCGCGGGCGTCCTTCTAGCTACTCGCTTGCGCGTGCCCATCATTTGGCACGGGCCAGGGTCTTGATTTGGCTCTTTGATTTTTTTTTCTCTGAGTGCTTGTTTGTTTCTTTTTTTTCTTTTTCTTTTCTCATGACACTGATCTGTAAAAAAAAAAAAAAAAAAAAATCTTTTTTTCTCTGCTCTGTTTGTAGTATCTCTTGTAAATAGTCTACAGGCCTCTGGTCTATAATAGGAGGGGCTCTCCCCTGCTTTTCCTGCATCATCATATCATCATAGGAAATCATCTAGGGGTGTGTGTGCTTATGTCCCCCCCCATTACCATGAAATTAAGATCCTGATCCTTATCCTGGGTATATTTTTGATTGCCCCCTGATCCATTCTTGACCCTTAGTCTTTGCCCCATCTGTGGCCTGATCCTTATCACCAACCAATAAGCCTTGCTGGTTTAAGAAAAATTCTTTCTGTTGGAACTTTTGAGTGTGTTATACCACTCCTTGATCCCCTTCTCTGACCATACTGGTCCTGATCCCTGATCATCTTTCTGGAGCCAATCACAATTGATTGAAGAGGTCTTATTAAGCTTAAGACCTGGAGTGTTATACCTCCCCTTATCTTCTTTGGAGTTGCATTCTGCTAGCCTACTCTTGAGTCCCTTGAGAAGTGTTGAGGTTATCCTTGCTTCAAATCAGTTACTGTTTGCTTTTAGAGCTTCTTAACATCGTGCTTTGCCTTGTACAGCCACCCTCAGTTATCTGGTACCCTTCAAGCACTTGATTGCGGATAGTTGGGAAGGTTCATTGAGAACCTGGAGTTTGCTTGGTTTTGAGTTGATCATCCCCAATCTTCTGCTGACAACCAGAGTTATTAGCTTGTGGGTGTTGTTTACATAAAACAGCTTTTGTTCTTTGAACTCTAAGCAGACTTTAACTTCTTTTGTTCAAGTTTTTCCCTGCATAATCTTGTCTCATATATTGCTGTTCCATTTCTACTGAACTAATATCATCTTTATCCTCTACTCCTTGATTCCTCATTTACCAGGTTCTGGACCTTGATCTTGGTTACATCTAAATATTTTTGTAACACTCAGGAGGGAAGCCTAAACGGCACCTTTTCCCTCCACAGAACTGCCACGTCCTAGCCTCATTTGGAGTCTTACAGCGGTGGCCGCAATTGAAAGCACTGCAGGCAGGTCAACCAGGAACAATCAAACACGCATGCCCATTCCGGGTGCCAAAATTTCAGGGGATCATAGTGTTGGCAGAAGTTGGAAGAAGGGGAAGGGCTAGTAGTACTTGAGATTCACAGAATGTACAGACATGCATCACTATCAAGACTTGCTTCTCTTACTCAACATATTCCCAGTGAAGTCAAACAAAATTTCCAGTGTTTTGAATGTGTCAAAAGCAAAATCACAAAATTGTCTTTCAAAATCTAATCCACAAGGTCGCCCAAAGCCTTCGACAAGATACATCTTGTTCTCATGGGCCCAATCTGACAATCCTCCAAATTGGGTCACCAATTCATCCTGTCTTTAGTCAAAAACGCTACAGGCTACCTTGCTGCATTCCCAATGGCTTCAAAGGACAAGACAGCCAATATTATCATCAGTCTGCTCAAGAAAGAACAACATTGCCAAGGCGTGTATCCCTCTGAGGTCTGTACTGATGGAGGAACCCAATTTTTCAACAAGAAACTTTCCTCCTTTCTTGAAGACAAACACATCTCCCACATTATTTCAGAACCATATCACCCGGAGCAAAATGGGAGAGCCAAGCGAGCTAACCGCACTGTCATCAAATCCACACTAGCAACCATCAAGGACGGTCGTCTCCCATCTACGGTATGGCATGAGGTGGTGAAGGGGTGCTGCTTGATGTTGAATCATATGCCTCTGAAAGGTGAAACGGAAACGCCTTGGGAGAAGATACATGGTCAAGCTCTTCCTTCATCCTTCCTGAAACCCATCAGCAAACCGTGCATTTACCTCATCAATAAAAGAGAGCAAGGATTGAAATTTGAGGCAAAGGGAAAAGAAGGCACATTAGTAGGCTTTAATCAACTCCTTCACTCCTATCAAATATTAACTAAGCTTGGCTCTATTGTCTCATCCAAGCATTTCAGATTCTTGCAAATGCCTCCACCGCAAATGAGTGGACCCAACTTTGATGTGGAATCTGCAATAGACAATGACCATTCAACACCACCTCCTGAAGATCACCCCAACCATTGTGCACCTTGGACAAACTATTGAAACAGATCTGACAATTCCGTCAGCTCAAAAGATGAAAACAAGTTGATTGGTCACTCCTCAGAAGAAGAAAGCTTGCCATCTCCCCCTTCCACCAAGCATTCAATTTGCACGCCGTCTCAGGAGACCAGCCAAGACATTCAGCCACCTGTTTCACCCGTCATACGGGCACTAAGAAACTGGTAGATACTCAAACCTCTGCAGCGGTATGGATTCTTCCACTTTTACAAGCCCAAGTCCTATGAAGATGCACTTTGGTGCGATGAAAATCTCAATTGGATGGAAGCAATGGACGTCGAACTGGACTCCATCAAGGATCTTAGTGTGTGGGAAGAATATGATGGCCTTGACCCAAAAAATGCACTGAAGACTACTTGGATTTACAAGATCAAGCTAGACTGCCATGGAGATCCTGTCCAATACAAGGCTAGACTCTGTGTTCAGGGGTTCAACCAAACTCAGGGACTAGACTATTCAGAAACATTTGCACCAACTGGCAAACCATCAACTCTGCGCCTCATGCTCTTCTATGCACTAAAATCAAAGCAGAAGATCCGCCAATTCGACGTCAAAAGTGCGTTTCTTCACTCACCAATTGATGAGGAAGTAATTATTCAAACTCCAAAGGGCTCGAAAAGAAAGTGCAAATTCCTTAGGCTCCAAAAATTGCTTTATGGGTTGAAGCAGGCGCCCAAAAACTGGTATGAAACGCTGACAGGTTGGTTTGGGGAGGTAGGTTTCAAAGAGTCTGCGTGCAACCCATGCCTTTATCTGTCCGACAATGGAAAATCCCAAATATTCTTCCACGTGGATGATCTAGTTCTCGTTGGAAATTGCAATGACTTTGAGAGGAAATTCCTCAATTGCTTTGCTGGATCCACCGCAAAATATCCGGATAACATCCTGGGCATGCAAATAGAAGTGAAAGACGATGAAGTTCTTCTTAGCCAACCTAAACACATCAAGTGTGGCCTCAAGGAGCTGGGACTGCAGGACGTGAAACCAAGCAAATCTCCACTGACTCCAAATCTTCAACTCAAACCCGCGACTGACGCAGAGCATGAAAAGTTCAAAAACCTCAATGTCAACTAGAGGTTGGCCATTGGTCTACTCAATCACATAGCTTGCTACTCATGGCCAAACTTGAGTTTTGCTGTATCAATCTTGTTGAGATTCAACGTCAAGCCAGGTCTAACTCACTGGAACAAACTGAAAAAGACATGGAAATACCTGAAAGAAACCTCTCACATCAAGCTATGTTTGAAAGTAAATGATGCTGTCACCCTGATCTCAGCATCCTTTGATGCGTCTTGGGCAGATGATCCTGACACTCGAAGGTCTCAAACAGGATATCTCTGTGCAGTCTAGGGGTGCGTTGTATCTTGGAACAGCTGAAAGCAAAAGAATATCACCTATAGTTCCACCGATGTGGAGCTCAATTCTTTTGTAAACTCTTTTCACAAGGCCACCTGGATTTGCTCACTCACATGCAAGATATTCTCAACTAAGGCCTCCCCTATAGCAATTCATACGGATAACAGTGGACTGATAGATAAAATTGAGAGATTTGGCTCAAACTCAAAAACTCAAAACCTTGACTTGAAAACCAAAGGAATGAGGGAGGAGTTGAAATCTGGAAACATCACAACCTCGTTGGTCAGGTTGGAAGAAATGCTGGCAGATGCCCTTACCAAAAGTTCAGACCTAGCTAGCCTAAAATGCTTGCAACTTTCTTTTTCATCTCTTGCGTCTTTGTGATTTTTCTTTATTTTTTTTTGTTTTTTGTTTTGTCTTCTGTTCTTCTGCTGCTCACTGGGGCCAGCTCAATGTATCATCTCACCTGGCATGGGGGGTGTTGGGATTTCATGGCAGTGGTGTCTCATTGCTGATATTTCACAACAGTGAAGTCTTGTCCGTCACACCACTGTGGAGTACCACCTGACACAAGTTCTTGTCCTTTCACTCACACCTAACCTGTCACAATCTATCACAATCCCCAGGGTACTCAACTCATAGACCTTACTCATTGTACGCGACCCTAAAAAGAGATTATCAACCAGATCATCATTGATAAGATCGTCAACCAGGCCATCATTGACCAGAAAAATCATTGACCTCAACTGAATCACCATTAACACCACCATCCTTCTTTTATTTTTCCTTATTCTTTTTCTTCCTTTCTCTTTTGTTCCAGTCTCTTATTCTATCCTTCAACTCTCCCCGATAAACTGCTCACTGCCTGAAATCATGCCTGGTGAGATTCATCATCCATCCTTCTCTTGTCTCAAATCATCTCTTGTCAAATCAAGACTTACCGTCTGCACAATTGTAGCATGCTCATCTCAACACACACCTTGAACCCAAGGATCCTTCAATTGATAAGTCCTTCCAACTCTTGTCTCAGATAATGACTTTTGCAGTCTTTGTTTCCTGTTTGTTTCTCCTTTCAAATGTGCTCTGGGTTTCTTATTTCATATTCTCACCTATTCTTGTTCTGATCTTCCTCTAGCTCTCAGCTCAATTTTCAATTCAAGCCTCATTATTTCTTCATCTAATTTAAGCCATAAGCCTTTTTGGAAGCCAGAATAATCTTGGGACAAAAAGGCAAAGACAGAAAAAATTTAGGGTTCCTCCTTGTCAAACTCCACTCCAACATCCAATTTTTCATCTCCAAGAGGGTGTCAAGATAAACCATCAGGCATGGTGAATGATTTTCTAGGCCTATGAACAATATCAAAAGAGAACAACTGGATGAAAGCCACTCAACAAGTCATTGGAGCGTTTGGAAGACTGGGGGCATTTATCATTTTGATAATGGATTGTGCATCAACTTGTTACTCAAAGTGTTGACCCCAGAGAACATTTTGGAGCTTCTTCAACATTTGGGCCACACCGCAAAGTTCCAGTTTTTGCTGGGAGTACCTGGATTCCACCTCTGAAGAAAGAAGAGATTCATACAGAGCAGGACAATCCAAACCATTTCCATCTTCCTGAGTAAGGACAACCCCAACAGATTGATAACTAGAGTCCACAGCCAGCTTGATCTTTCCAGACCTAGGTCCATCAGTGATCTTCTTCAAGAAAATGTCTTTTCCAAAAATTTTTTTGAGCATCTGAAATGATTGTTTACAAGCTTGGTTCTACAACCATTCAGCATCCTTCCTGGTTAAGCAACGCAAGGGAATGCAAATTTTGGATAGAGAAGGGATAAAGATCCAAACATAGATTACAACGCCTAAGAAAACTCTGACTTCAGTTGGATTGATGGGAGTAGGCCAAGAGAGTATTTTGTTGACTTTGGATGGAGCCATACTTATTCCTTCCTTGAAGAACCCATGAACAACAATTTCCAAAGCAGGGACACAGGCAGCCAATTTGGATCCAGAGAAAGTGAGAACAGACTTCTTGATTCAAAACAGGATCCTTTCCAGAGTGGTTGCATATTCCTAGATACATCAAAGGATTCCTGAATGCTAAGATAAGAGCTCATTGTCATAATAAGAAACTTGAACTTTAACCCTGCCATCGTCAATAAAGATACCAGCATGATCAGGGACTTCATCCTGGAGGATCCCGAACATCTGAGCCTGATAGACTTCAACTAAATTGTTGGCACCTCGAGGTAATGGAGTAAGTTTGAAACAACCAAGAGGAGTATCAAAATTAGTTAGAGGAAGAGAAATTGGATGTAAGGATTGTTTGTCATAGCCACCCATCATGCCACCTAGACCATACCAAGCTCTCCCAGAGAAGGATTCAACAAATTCTTCAGTAGCAGGGGGAATCCCAGAGTCTTTAATAGTAACCTTTTTCAGAGGCTGGAGATCATGAACTATTCTAAGTTTACAATTAATCTTGAGAACACCAAAAAAAGGACTGGAATAGCTAGAAGTTGATTGTTCATATAAACTGGTTTGGACTTGTTGGCGGACCGACTTGATTAATTTTTCAGCTTTAGCAGCAGGGATTGGGATCTTCTTCTTTTGCCAGGGATCATGTTCTACTACAGGGATAATGTAAGGGAGACCATAGGATTCATTCAAGGAAGCTATCTCTTCTTCACAGAAAGCATTAGATTTTTCCCTAAGGGCTAAGAAATTTGTGATCAAATTCAACTCATCAGGAAGAAGCCATCCATCTGGACCAAAGTTGACCACTTTCAGACGTTCTTCAGTGACACAACAAGAGGGGATGAATGTGTCACAAGGGCTGCTGACATGCAAGCAGGGCTTGGCACAGAGGGGTCTCTACCCACAGTAGGCTTAGGGGCAAGGTTACTGAAGGAGGCTACAAGGAGCAGACGAGGATTGGGTTGAAGGGTGCTGAATGACACTTGCTGGGAAAGATCTCCTAGTAAGAATTAGTAAACTGATTTCTTGAGGAAACATCAGGAAGAGGGAAGAGGAGGATTGTTAAATAGACAAGAGGTTGGAACTACAACAGAGTTACAAGTGATTGGGGCTCAGACTATACATATCATGTCATGGGAACAGTCTAAGTAACAGAGAGGGCTGATCAGGTATGCTACTACATTAAGTTAGGCTGCTTCTACATTGGGGCTAGGTTCCAGGTCTGAGCTGTCTAAGTTGGGAGAGTACAGTTGAAGGATGTACAGTGTACATGGGGGTCATGACACTATGTACTAATTAGAGAGAGTATGTAATACAATCTGCAAGAGGATGTACATAAATATTCCCAAAGGATAAACCACACAGAGGAGGTATGGGTTAGACAGAGAGATAACCCAAAGAGGTATGGGTTATACAGAGAAGTAACCCACAGAGGTATGGGTTAGACAGAGAGGTAGAGTAGAGCCTGGGAGATTGAGTATGTGCAAGCCTATGGAGTCTATCTGTGTATAGTATGAGGTTAGACTATATGTAGATATGTACTGCATGAAGATCCTGAGGTATATAGTAACTGGAGACATATTGATGTAAGTCTCCTGAGCCCTGAGGTTGAAGTTCCTGAGAAATTAGATCAGGCCTGAGGGTTAGACTGCGGTTAGACTGAGTTTAGTGTCAGTATGACAGTACCACCTGGTGAAGAAGAGGGCATCTCCTGATGACCATAAAAGGAGAGTTTGAAGAGGCCATCCAGGTTGTCCTTCAGCCATTTCTAACTTGAGTTTTCCTTCCCCTTACCCACAACCATCACCACCATCCACCTCATTACCACCTTTATCTCCTTACACCAGATCACCTACACCAACCTATCCAATGGAGAAGACCAACAATTATTATCCAGTCCAGAAATACTACCCAACTTTTGATAGGTGCATCAAGCTTGGAAGAATCTGCACTACCAGTATCAAGCACAATTCTGCCAAATGTGAAAGTTGTAGGCAGTATGGAAGAATGTGCGATATGGATAAGCAAGGCAGAAATGCCTTGGGGCCAACCTTATGGGTCCTGGAGAAGATTCAACCCTTTGAAGTGAAGGAGGCTCCAGATGATGATGCCATGACCCTGGGGTATTCATCCAGACTCAATGAATCTTCAGGTAAGTGCTTCTGGATTTAGTGTTGGAGGTGCTGGAGTGCTGATAAAAGTTTTGGAATAGTCCCTTTGAAGCAGGAGAGGTTGAAGAAAATGCAAGAAAAGAGTGAGGCAATGCATCAAACTGGCAATTTGGCCATAGATGGTACGTTGAGGCGTCGGCAGGAGGAGTGCTGTGAGGCATTTATACGATGGGGAACCCCTCACGTAGATTTGGACGAGGAGGTGGTTGAGGTCCCTCCAAAAAGAGTTAGAAACAAGGGCATTCTGGAGTCCGTCAAACCCGTCAAAGGAAATCGTCAAAGCCTCACAGTGATTTGTTGAAGAGTCAAAGGGATTTGTCAAAGTGTCAAAGCAAACAGTTGAAGCATCAAAGCAAATCGTTGAAGCGTCGAACGTCAAAGCGTCAAAGCGTCGAGCGTCCAACGTTGCAGCTTCAAAGTAAACCATCAAAGCGTTGAAGCACACCGTCAAAGCACACCGTCAAAGCGTCAAATGTCAAAGCGTCAAAGCAAACCTTCAAAGCGTCAAAGTGGAGAAAACAATGAAGACGCCAAAGGGAGTTTGGAGATGGAATTGAGTGATATGGATTAAGATAGAGAAACCACTAAAGAGACAGGTAAAGGGAAAGGTAGAGAGATCATTGTTGAAGAAGGGGGCAGATCAGATGACTCTTTGGAGTTAGAGGATTTAAGGAACAAAATGAAGGATTTGGAGTTGAAGATGAAGGTTGTGGAAGACAGAAGAAATAGAAGGAAAGAAATTGAAAAAAGAGGTGAAACTGAGGTTTGGTTGGAGGAATTGGAAAATGCAGAAAGGTTTTTGGAGATGATGGAAGGAAGAAGATTCAGGGAAGATTCTGTTTTAAATGAAGATCAAGTCAATAATTCTGTGGAGATTTCTAGTAGGAATTCTAGGACTTTAGATTCAAATTTTCAGGAAGGTTTGAAGAAGGGTTGGGGTAGTGATATAAGAAAAGAGAATTATGGTTTTTTAGAAGCTAGAAAGAAAAAAGTTTTAGAGATAAAGAAAAGACTAGCTGATATTTTGGCTTTAGCTGGACATACTATTGAAGTAGGGACTACTATAAGGGGGCCAAATTCTTATCAAGTTGCCAGGTTAAAATTAGTAAATACTTGGATGTCTAGAGTAAATGAGTTGGAAGAATTGATGTGTGAAGCTATCTAAAAAGTTGTTTATATGAAATTTGTTTTATTTTATTACTTATTAATTTATATTTTCTTTGGAAGGGAGTAATTGATTTTTTTTGCTAAGGTTGAAAAAGGGAAAAGGAGGAAGAATTTTTTTTTCTTTGTGTTATCTTTCTGTCTAACCCATACCTCCTCTGTGTGGTTTATCCTTTGGGAATCTTTATTTACATCCTCTTGCAGATTGTATTACATACTCTCTCTACTTAGTACATAGTGTCATGACCCCCATGTACACTGCACATCCTTCAACTGTACTCTCCCAACTTAGACAGCTCAGACCTGGAACCTTGCCCTAATGTAGAAGCAGCCTAACCTAATGTAGTAGCATACCTGATCAGCCCTCTCTGTTACTTAGACTGTTCCCATGACATCATATGTATAGTCTGAGCCCCAATCACTTGTACCTCTATTGTAGTTCCAACATCTTGTCTATTTAACAAGCCTCCTCTTCCCTTTTCCTGATGTTTCCTCGAGAAATCAGTTTACTATTAGTAAAGGCAACCTTGAGGCCCTCAGACTGCTGCAGAGCCCCTGGGGATAAAGGAAAAATGGGATCTGCTCCATTTAGAGCAGTGAGGAGGTGCACCTTTATGGAATAGTTAAGGATAAAACTGCAATAAAAATTAGAAAAACCCAAAAACTGTTTCAAGGCCTTTTTTTTTGTTGGTGGTGGCCAGTCCAAGATCTTCTGGACCTTTGAGTTGTCCATCTCAATGCCACTTCTGGAAATGACATATCCTAGATAGTCCACTGAGGAGGCATGAAATTCACACTTAGAAGCCTTTGCATATAAGTTGTTCTTCCAAAGTCTGTTCAAGACTTCACACACATGAGCTGTATGTTCTGTTAAGTTTTTGGAAAAAATAAGAATGTCATCAAGGTATACCACCACACAGATGGTCAGAAGGTCTGCAAAAATTTGATTAACAAGACATTGAAAAGAGGCAGGAGCATTGGTTAGTCCAAAAGGCATTACCAAATATTCAAAACTCTCAAACTGAGTTCTGAATGCTGTAAGATGTTCATCCCCTTCCTTAATTTGGGGGGGATTATAAGCACCCCTGAGGTCAACTTTGGAAAAAATGGTAGAACCAGAAAAGACTTTTAATAAGTGAGTCATGGGAGGAATGGGATACTAGTTCTTTCAAGTCACAGCGTTGAGTTTGCGATAGTCAACACACAATTGCAAACCACCATCCTTCTTTCTTATAAAGAGGAAAGGTGCTCCAGTGCTGGAAGTGCTGGGGCGAATGAAACCTTTCTCTATATTTTCCGCTATATAGGCTTGTAGGGCCTCCTTATCATGGTAACTAAGGGAGTAGATAGGCCCAACTGGAGGCATAGGTCCTTCCAGTTCAATATGATGGTCGTAAGCGCGATGAGGAGGGATTTTATCAGCTTTGACCTTGGAAAAAACATCTAAAAAGGTATGATAAGCATCAGGAACTCTCTCCATCACAGTTTCAATTTCATCAGTTTCCTCATCTTCATCCAAACCTTCTGCAGTAGCCTGCTTTGGGTCAGAGTCAGAAGTGGAAATAATCATATGCAAAACTTGAACAGATAGATCATCCTCCATATCCTCCAAGAATTTCAGAGAATGTCCAAAGAATATCCTGTTCACATAAGTAGTTGTTGAACTCAAAGGAAAGTGTTGTGAATGCATATATTCTGAAAAGGGAACAGGAGCAGTGACCTGCAGGTTCACTGGCGGAAAGGAAGTAGTGGCCAAGGAGAGTTCAATGGAAGAGGAATGATCCAAAGTTGGTTGGTGTCTTGGGGTGATCAATCCCAGTTGCCAATTTATTTCTGGGTTCCAGAAATGGAGGAAGTCAATACCTAGAATAATTTTTTCTTTGGGGGGAGTATCAAAAACCAAGAAATCCCATTCTATGTTGGGAAAGGAGGGCAAAGAGAAATTGAAGGAAACATTATGGGTGATTGCCTGGGAAGGTGAGTCAGAAGGACTGAAGTTAAATAAGAAGATAGGAGTGGTCAGAGGTTTGAGTGGCAGAGAAAACTTTGAAACCATAGATTTTGAAATAACAGATTGAGTTGCTCCAGAGTCAACAAGTACACTGTAAGCCTGGTTATTGGAAAAGCAAACAAAACGTAAGTCTTTAGAAGGAGGGTTAGAGTCTGTTCTTTCCAATTTTTTTACTTGAATATTGGGAGGGTGATGGTCAAGGAGTACCACATTCCCATCAGCTAGTCTTTTCCCTGTTTGGGTTTCATAGGATTTGGCTTCTGGCCAGGCTTAAAATCTGGACGTTTCCTGCAGAGACTAATTTTGTGATTTCCTCCACAGTAGTTAAACAAACCCTCTCTTTCTCTCCTAGCTTTTTCTTCAGCCTTGAGGTGTCCATCCTCTCCCATGTTTGGATTGGGGACATAGGTTGGAGTAGAATTAGTAGGGGTTGTCTTAGCCTTCCCCTCAAACCTACCTGGTTGGATTGTCTGTCAAGATTTCTGAGGATTGGGAAGACTGGGTCCAGGTCTTGAGGTCTGAGGGAGAGTGAAAGACTTCTCCTGGATCCTTTCATGGTAACTAGTGTCATACTTAAGAACAATATCCATTAGGTCTTTCAAGGTTTCTTGAGTTCCATCACAACCAGCTAGTTGGTCCAGTAATCTGGCTGGCAGACCCTGTCTAAAATGAAAGAAAAAGGCTTTATCACCCCACCCAGAGAACTTGGTCATAAGTGTCCTGAATTCAGTGATATAGTTTGTAGCATAACCACTGTCTTTCATATTAAGAAGGGTTAACTCCTTCTCAGCACGCTGGATTTCCAGAAAATCCCTAAAAAGGGTATGAAGCTGTTGAGTGAATATAAGCCAGGAGTTAAGTATGAAGTCTAGCTCATGATTACCAATGTGAGCAAGATAGGGTTGGATCAATTGACTGGCATTTCCTGAAAGGTAGGAGACTGTAAAAAATACTTTCTTTCTGTCATTAGCAAAAACTCTCTCATCATTTGCAAAGATTGGTTCACAAGCTTGAAGGAAGGGTCTAAGCTTGGTTGGGTTAGTTCCATCAAATTTTTCTGGGGCATTTATAGATGGAGATTTAAAGTTAGCAGAGGTTCCTTGGTCAGCAGGTTTAGAAAGATGAGTCATTACAGTGGTCATTTGCTGAAGAATGGCCAGCAGGGCAGGGTCCGTTGAAGGAACCTGAATGGTGGAAGGAAGGTTGGTGTGTGGGGAAGGTGAAGGAACTGCTGTTGCATTAGAAGTTTGACTAGGATTACACTCTGGGGATGGTGAAACCAGGCCACTCAAGATTCTAGAATCAAATCCTGAGTCCTCATCCTCTTCATCTTCCTCACCTTCTCCTGGGATTGGGATCATGCTTGCATAATAGGAAGGAGAGTCCAAACCATGGTAAACTGGGCTTGGATACTGACCTGGGACTCTGTGGAGGCTAGCATTGTCAGAAGAATGAATAGTAGAAAGGGATACTTGGGGAATAGGTTCCAATAAACCTGTATCCATAGGAGTGGAAGTGGTAACCACTGGTGCAGCCAACTTAGAAAAATTCCTACCTGTTCCACAAGATCTAAGGGTAGAATGGTCAGTAGGTTCAGTGGCACCTCTCCCCCTGGAGCTACAGGTGACTTCTGGGCTAGAAATGTGAGAAAAAAGAGCACGTCGTGGGGGCATTCTTACTTCTAAGAATAATTAGTTACCCAAAAGTTGTTCTTCATCTTGGAGCAAGAATAAAATGATTGAAAGGAATTTTTCTTCCTCTAATTACCTTTATGGGACAGTCAAATACTGGTTACTATACCTTGTCTAAGTGTTGAAGCATCAAAGCATCAAAGTGTCAAAGCGTTGAAGCGTTGAAGCATTGAAGTGTTGAAGTGTCAAAGCATCAAAGCGTCAAAGTGATACTTAGAGGATGGAGAGCTGGATCTTTTGAGTAGGTTTGACAATAAGGTAAAGAAAGCAATGAAAATGGCCACAAATCAAATGGCCAAGTTCAAGGTTGGGACAGAAATAAAGCAAAAAAAAATTGCCACAACTCAATAGCAAGATTTGATGCTGTCTAAAAGGGATAGGGAGTGTGGTTGGTGAAGAAGGGGTTATTGGGGAAGAAATCAGTTTAATGTCACAAGGGCTGCTGACATGCAAGCAGGGCTTGGCACAGAGGGGTCTCTAACCACAGTAGGCTTAGGGGCAAGGTTACTGAAGGAGGCTACAAGGAGCAGACGAGGATTGGGTTGAAGGGTGCTGAATGACACTTGCTGGGAAAGATCTACTGGTAAGAAGTAGTAAACTGATTTCTTGGGGAAACATCAGGAAGAGGGAACAAGAGGCTTGTTAAATAGACAAGAGGTTGGAACTACAACAGAGGTACAAGTGATTGGGGCTCAGACTATACATATGATGTCATTGGAACAGTCTAAGTAACAGAGAGGGCTGATAAGGTATGCTACTACATTAGGTTAGGCTGCTTCTACATTGGGGCAAGGTTCCAGTTCTGAGCTGTCTAAGTTGGGAGAGTAAAGTTGAATTATGTACAGTGTACATGGGGGTCATGACAATATGTACTAAGTAGAGAGAGTATGTAATACAATCTGCAAGAGGATGTACATAAAGATTCCCAAAGGATAAACCACACGGAGGAGGTACGGGTTAGACAGAGAGATAACGCAAAGAGGTATGGGTTAGACAGAGAGGTAACCCACAGAGTTATGGTTTTGAAAGAGAGGTAGAGTAGAGCCTGGGGAATTGAGTATGTGCAAGCCTATGGAGTCTATCTGTGTATAGTATGAGGTTAGACTATATGTAGATATGTACTGCATGAAGATCCTGAGGTATATAGTAACTGGAGACATATTGATGTAAGTCTCCTGAACCCTGAGGTTGAAGTTCTTGAGAAAGTAGATCGGGCCTGAGGTTGAGACTGAGGTTAGACTGAGTTTGCTGTCAGTATGACAGAATGGACCAGTAAGAGATTGAGGTAAACCACAGTAAGGATTGCGGGATAGAGGGGGGTTCATAAGAGGAGGCTTGAGGTTGAGAGGCATTGTTTGGTTGAATGGTTGAAACTTTTTCACAACTGGTTTATAATTGGTGGAAAAAGAGAGGAATCCTTTCTTCCTCCAAGAATTGACCAGTGAGACCTGGCTATGAAAACTGGTGCCAAGTTCCAACATCTCCCAAGTTCAATGTCCCGCCTTGTCCTTGAAAGGTACCTTTTCCATAAAAGAGGATCCAAAAGCTAACACATTGCTCACATGTGTGGCACAGGGTAGATTATCAAAAATGACAGTAGTAGAGGCCCTTGATGGTGCACAATTTGGAGGGCTTACTTCTACCCCACATTGCCTCCACTTAAGAACATACTCCTTCATACCAAAACCACCAAGAAAAGAATTGAGATTGGAATCTAGTTTAGACTCATTGCGGAGATGCAAAACTGGAGTAGAGGATAATTGATCAGGCTGAAGGGCAAAAGCAAAAGAGCATAAAACAGACCCAGAGAGAGAAGAAATTCTTTTGAAATTTTCTGATTTTTTATGTTTTTGAATTTTGATCTTATTTGGATGAGGAAGAGATGATGAGGAAAACAAAAAATATGCCTCTGAGGTTGAAGTGATCCATAATTTGAAGTCTGAGGCTGAGAGGAACTACAACTATCAGTAGGATCAAGTAATCCCATAAAAAATGAGGCTGAGAGGAATAAGAGTTGTCCTTCTGCTTTCCCTTTGGAACTGTTTTGGGAGAACAACCAGGAAAATCTCATTCTCAATGACCAGAATCCAAGGAACAAAGCGGAACTTCAATTGTTCTGCCTTCAGTATCAGGGAGAAGGATTCTCTCCCCAACTTGATATGAAAAAATCAGGCTAGCACCAAAGTCCATTAAGAACCATCAGCCCAAGATCATAGAACCTTCCAAACAAGTGATCAAGAAGTGACAAGTTCCAAAAGTATTTTGAACAATTCAAACAGGAACATCATCAGCAATACCAACCAGTTCACATGACTGATTCCCTATAAAATAAACCGCAAGTAAAGCTGAGCCTTGGGCTAAGCTTGAGTTTGCAGGCCATAGCATCTGAGATTATGTTGAGCTGAGAACCCAAATCCACAAGAAGAGAAACTGTTTTAGCTAATTCACCAAGATAGCAGGGAAGAACTCCAAGAGGACAGGAATACATATTGGCATCTGAAGGGGGATCTGTTCCACCGGAGTCCTGCATCAAAGTGCCACAAGAGACCTTTGAATTTTCCAGACCAATTTCCACACATCAATGAGAAACCCATTTCTTCATCCCTTCAGCCACAGATGAAGAGATAAAAAGCAGTTCAGCCACAGACAGATCAGTGATTTTGAGATCAGAAATTTTCTTTAATACTCCTTCCACAGCATCGGGGTAGTCCTTGAAAATGCCCCTCTAAAACCAAAATTTGGGCTGGGTGGAGGGAGGAAGATCAGGTGAGACAAGTACTGGAAGAGGATCAGAGGATTGAGGGTGATGAGGAGATTGAAGAGGAGGAGAAGGATCAGAGTGGTCCTTGAAACTTTCCATGAGTGGTTCCCTTTCTACTTCCATGTCTTCCACATCAGAGGAAGGAGGCTCAGGCGAAGATGGACGTTTGACAGGTTTTTGAAGGATTGAAGATGGAACAGGAGGAGACTTGTGAAGTTTGGGTTCCTCATGGCGTTTCCTAGCTGAATCAGAATGATAAGCACCAGAGAAGCTAGAAGAAGTGATAGCTGGAGGATACCAAGGTTGAAGAGTGCCACAGGATGATCATAAATCCAAGGAGACCAGAGATGCCTTCTTGGGAGTTGGTGGTTGGTAAGAAGTCACCACATGATGGATTGGACAAGATGAGTCAAAAGGGATAAAAGCACCATTAGGAAGAAAGAAATCATTTCCCTTCTGCTCTACTAATTTCTCCTCCTTTTCCTTCAGGAGTTCAGGACATCTTCCAGTACCATGGCCTTCTCTATGACAGTAATAGCAGACTAAGGTGGATTTAGAAACAGAATTAGCATGTTTAGGGGTAGCCAAAGAGGGTATTTTCTGATATATTTTGTTCTCAAAGGCCTGAAGTAGCTTAGTAATCTCATCTATGGTAGCAGTATCCTTATTGGCCTGAGGGCATGATTTAGGTCTGCAATTTGCTTCCAACTTGTTCATGATTTTGTTGGATTCTTGGAAGGAAGGAGCATGGACTGGTTCAGTGATCCTAGGCTTTTCAAAATTTAAAGCAGTTTGACCTTTCATGACTTTTTCCAACAAATTCCTAAGGACCAGAAAGACAGGGAGTTTCAATTGATTATCCCTAGTAGTGATCATGGATCCAGACTTGACCAATTCATCCCTAATCCTTTCCTGAACTCCTGGCAAAAAACATTGGAAAAATCAAACTCAAATTTTGTCCACCGTGTCAATGTGATTGTTCCTGATAAGATTAGACTGAACAGGATCCCCAGACTTTCTGAAAGACTGATAATCAGAAGCTGAAGAGACAACACCATTGTAGATCTATTGAGAAATCAGAGCATCCAAGTCCTGTAAGGTAAACCTAGCCACATCTATTTTCCCCCAATAAGCCAAAATAGCCTCCTTCAAGAGCCTCCATTTATGAGTTTTAAATCCATGAAAAAATTCAATCACTTCCATAACTTCATCAGAGGAGATAAAAAAATGTAACTGATAGGCCATATCATGTTCACTTGCAACAACCACTTCAGCAGCCATTTCATAGAAGTCCAAAAATTATTCCACCTTTGTTCCATTGAAGCCTAGGTTCTTGTTCTGGGGTTTGATCTTGACCATCTTGGCCCAAACAGTGGTTGAGGGAACACATTCCATTTTGAAGGCAGATTTCCTAAGGGGATCCAAAAAGCAGAGTTCCAAGGTGGCTCACAAGCGTGGAAAGGGTAGAGTTTCACAAAAACAACAAGGATCCTGCCCAGATGGTGCATAACTGGGAGGACTTACTTCTGGAACTAGTTGCCTCCACGGATCAGATCTGTATGATGACAGAAAAAAAAAAGGATTGGATCTTATTTCAGAGTTGATTCTTAAAGTTGGGCCTGTAAATCCCAAGGTTGCTGGTTCAATCCTGGCCAGAGGGACCAAATGTAAGAATCCAAACGGTGTTAGGTGGTGGCAGTTCTGTGGAGGGGAAAGGTGCTGTTTAGGATGCCCTCCTGAGTGTTACAAAAATATTTAAATGTAAACAATATCAAGTTCCAGAACCTGGTAAATGAGGCATCAAGTAGTAGAGGATAAAGATGATAGTAGTTTGGTAGCAATGGAAAAGCACTTTCTGAGCCAAGATTATGTGGGAAAAACTTGGACAACAGAAGCTAAAGTTTTTTGAAAGTTCAAAGAACAAAGCTGTTGTATGTAAACAATGCCCGCAAGCTAACAACTCTGGTTGTTAGCAGAAGATTGGGGATGATAAACTCAAACCAAACCAACCTCCAGGTTCTCAATGAACCTGCCCAACTCTCTGCAATCAAGCACTTGAAGGGTACGAGCTAACTGAGGGTGGCTGTACAAGACAAAGCACTATGTTTAAGAAGCTTTAAAAGCAAAAAGTAAACTAATTTGAAGCAAGGATAACCTCAACACTTCTCAAGGAACTCAAGAGTAGGCTGGAAGGATGCAACTCCAAAAAACAATCAGGAAGGTATAACACTCCAAGTCTTAAGCTTAATAAGACTTCTTCAATCAATTTTGATTGGCTCCAGAAAGATGATCAAGGAGGTATCAAGACCAGTATGGTCAGAGAAAGGGATCAAGGAGTGGTATAACACACTCAAGAATTCCAACAGACAGAATTCTCTTCAACCAGCAAGGCTATTGGTTGGTGATAAGGTTCAGGCCACAGAGGGGCAAAGACTAATGATTAATGGATCAGGGGGCAATTATAGATATACCCAGGATGAGGATGAGGATTTGATTTCAATGATACAGGGGGGACATATGCACACACTCCCATGGATTTTTTTTGAAAAAGGTAGGGGGGAGCCCCTCCTTTTATGGACCATGGGTCCCTCTATCCCCCTACGCTATTTATAAGTGATGACACAGATAGAGCGGAAAAAAGCAACGATAAAAAAAAGTTTTTTTTTTTTTTTAGGATTTGATTTAATTTGATCATGGTAGAACAACAAAAGGAAAACTGAAAAAAAAGAAGGGAAAAAAATCAACAATTAAAAAAATAATAAAAGCGAATGAATGAGCAGGGATGAAAAGGGCAACTGCTGGCCCGCAGATGACCGCCAGCAGGAACTGCGCGGTCAACAGATGACTGTGCAGTCAGAATCATTGAAAGGCGCGGGACACATCACCAACCCGTGCAGGCTAGAGACGACTTGCACGGGAAACCGGTGAGAAATGAGAGCGTGGATTGGGGGACAATTGTTGAACCAAAGGGTTGATCAATGGGTTGATGGTAGTTGTGATGGTAGATGTTAGAGAGGAGCAGGAGCAGGAGGGATGATTAGATTAGCCAATGAGAGCAATCAATGAAGACAAGCAATTGTTGGATAAGTTGGAGTAGGATGGAATCAAAAGATGGAGGGTAGGAACAAAGGAATATTGATGACAGTCTCATGGTGAGGATGTTCACCAACAACCGCAAGCGACCCTTGCAGTCATTGGTTGGTGGCAGCGGTCAATAAGAATGGGAGATGATGATTGGAGGATGGATTGGAATGGATGGACTGATTTGATGGGAGTAGGTTTGAGTTAGGATGAATGGTTTGAATCAAATGACCGTTGGAGATGGAGGGAGTGTTGATTGTAGGATGATGAAGTGAGGATTTGTGATCAGATAGATTTGAGTTAATGGGGAGTTGTTGTAAGGCTGGTGTTGATGATGTTGATGCTGATGCTGATGATGATGGTGATGGTGATTAAGCTTGGGGTTTTGTTGCCAGATAGAAGCCTGCAAGCCAAGCAAGTCTTCATCCGCACATTTGCCAAAAGAATGGATAGCAGCGTGAAGCAAGGGAAAATTGATTATAGGACAGGGCGCTAGGCACCCAAGAGATGATCCTAGACGACTAGGATAGTGGGAGCTGAAATTTTGGGTACTGGATATGGGAATCATTCCGGATCAAAAAGTTTTTTTTTTCAGATCTAAATGGAGGCTATAAAAAAGTTCATAGGTTGTCCAGAGTAAGGTATAAGGGTCTACTCTGCTTGGAACTAATGATGAAAATGGTACTGATAATGTGTTAGAAGTATTTTACCGCAAGCTCAATCAAAGAGTAGTAATTAAAGCAAAGGAAATTTGAGACAATAATGTCTTATGATTGATCCTAAATTTGAGGCAGAGGCAATGGTCCAGTGGTGAATTTGAATTAATTCTTGAATGAATGAATGGAAAACAGCAAGTAGAAGAGCTCCTTAAATACAAAAGATGGTGCTCATGTGGAGCTCATTTCATGACAAGAAAAAGGCAACAGTACTGGTCCAGAGGTGTCCCAGATTGGACACCACACCATGGAGTCGGGAGAAGAAATCAGACAAGCTGATTTTGTTACAGCATACTTGAATGCCAAACTTGGAGAGGAGGAGACTGTTTATATGTCAATCCCTGATTGCTTTGGCGAATGATTAGTAGAGACTAAACCAGAAACCATGAAGAAAATCTGGTTTAGAATTTTTCTTTCAGCAGATAAAGGGGAGTATGTCCTCAAGCTGTGTAGATACCTTTATGGATTGAAGCAAGCAGCTAGATTGTGGTATAAGAACATGAGTGACAAACTGATACAGATTGGTTTCAAGATTTCTGAGGCCAATCCTTGTTTTTTGGTCAGAAAGGAGGCAATTTTGTTTGTATGGGTTGCTGAAATTATCATTATTGGAAATGGTAAAGAGTGATTCATGGAGACACTCAGAAAGGAACTCAAAATAAAGTATCTTGGTCTGGCGCAACAGGTGCTAGGAATGAAAGTCAGTAAGAGCAAGAATGGCATTCAGTTAGACCAGAGCAATTACGTTGCAGCTCTTCTTAAGAAATATGGCTTAGAGGATGCAAAGGAGTTTGGTACTCCCATGCAGTCAAACATTTGTTTAGAGAAGTCTACAGATGAGGATTATCTGGAGTTTTTTCAATCTGGTAATGACCACAGGTCATCTATTGCATTGCTTAATTATTTGGGGAAGTGTACAAGGCCGGATATTTCTTTTACAATTGGTGTCTTGTTGCAACACTTAGAGAAGCCAAGCATGAGGCATTGGTCAGCCTTTAAGAGAGTTATGAGCTATCTTAAGGGAATGCACAGTCTGGTACTGTTGTTTACAAAGTCCACAAACTTTGATTTGGTTGGTTATTCTGATGCAAGTTGGGAAGATGGTAACACTAGGGAATCAACAAGTGGTTTTGTATTCTTCTTAGGGAAGAATCTGGTGTCATGGATGTCCAAGAAGATTTTCGCAATAAGTCTTTCATCAACAGAAGCTGATTATAGAGCTTACTTAGCAGATTCACAGGAATAGGAATGGTTTGGAAAAGTCTTAGAGGATACACATAAACCACAAGGGTTTGCGTTCTTGTATTCTGATGACCATGGTGCCATTGCATTGGCACAAAACCAAGTGTTCCATTCGAGAACAAAACATATCAATGTTCACTATAACTATATTTGCAATGCAGTTAACTGCAAGGAGATTGTGTTGAGGTACATGCCCACTGGAACAATTATTGCAGATATCTTGACTAAGGCTTTAGATAGGAACAAGCATCAAGGATTTGTGACTAATATGCGGATGTCACCCCTTTTGGATTAAGGGGGTTTTTTAAAATACTAATTCACTTACGCATGTGCTAAGTATAAGTATAATCCAAATGGGATGCACATATGATCCTCTCTGGCCCATTGGACACTGACACGGACCATACGGGCCTGTGTGGATGTCACTGATTTGGGGAAAATGGCCTCAAAAAGCGTGAAACAGGCTCATTGGTACGCGGGCTCTAGCAGGCCCAGTGGGGGATATGGGCAAATACAGCCAGATGGGCTTGTATGGGCATAATTGGGCCCAAGGTTTCTTTTGGTCATACTTGGCCAGATGGGCTGGCCCGCAAAAGTGTGTTTGTCTAAGTTTTTGGCTTGGGGCGGCTTGTTGGGGCTGCCACCCATGTTGCAGCCTGCTTGGGGTTGCTTCCCATGCCGCGGCCAACTCCAGGCCGCTTTTATCCCTTGGTTTAGCCCACGCGGGGCCTGACGGCCTGCGCAGGGCTGTCAAAGAGGTCAAGAGATCCCGCGCTGTTCAATGCCACGTGTTCCTGGCCTGTTGCAAACAATGGCCACTGCCACAGGATCAAGGGCTAGTGGCCATGGCTCCCTCCCCCTCCCCTCGCTTGCCATTGCATGGGGGAGAGGTTGGCTTGCTTGGTTGAACCAGCTAGCAACCAACCGCAACAAGGAGGTCAATCTGGGCAGGGGGATTTCATCACCCCCTTGCCCAAAGGATGACAAGGCCAGCCCCAAGGAGAGCAACCGGCGGTGGTGGGGATCTGATCACCCCTCCACCATCAAAGCAAAGCAGAGACCAGGGGCGCTCTCCCCTCCCCCCCCTTTTACAAAGGGGGACGAGTGATGGGGCTGAGGGGATTTGAACACCCCCCAGCCAACTTCAATTGACAAGGCCCTGGGGGTATCAACCCCCCGGGCCCCTGGTACGGGGAATTGATGGCCCCCTCCAGGGATCTGAGAGAAAGAGGGGGGGACAGCATGTCCGCTGGTCACACCCCCCCCATGTGAGTCTGAGACTGGACCCAGGTGTGTCCTTGGTCCCACCTGGCCATTTGTATGGCCAGGGGCTGGTTTCATGAGGCAACCAGCCTGTTTGTGAGGCAATAGGACCGGTTTTAACAGAAAAACGGCCCAGGGATTGAACAGCACGGGGGCTGGTTCAGCCCCATAAGGATGGAAACACCATAATGGACCGGAATGGACTGGTTGTAAAGGTTCAGGGACTGATTCCATGTGGGCTGATGTACCCTAAACCAAGTAAAAAGGACTGTAGAGCCTGTAGAGCTGTTTTGGGGCGGAAAATTTGCCTTTTGGCTTGTTGTATCATGGGCTCACAAGAGGCCAATCGTTTGTACTTAAGGAGCTCTTTTACCTGCATTTTCCATGCATCCATTCATCATCAAATCAAATTCATCAAAGATATCATCCAACGTGTTGCCCCATTGTGAGAGCCCATCAATCAATTATTGACACAAGGTGTCCAGAATTTCTTTTGCTTTAAATACTGCTCATTTGCCTAAGCTAATTGCTGGCCATAATTATAACAACTCTCATTGCATCACTATCCTCATCACTTGATCACTTTTATCAATTTATTGCTTTCATCACATCCTAAATCCCATTGCTTTATCCCTCTTGTCACTTCATCACTCTCATCTCTTCCCATCCTCTTAGCTTCATCACTCTCATCCTCTCATCACTTCATCATTCTCACCACTTAGACACTATCATACCCCTCCATCCCTTCATCCCTTTTACTCTTTTGAAATGGCCCCTCAGCAATCCCCCCCGCAAGTCCACTTAGCAATCCAATGGACCAAATCAAAAATCCCCCAGGAACTCAACATCCAAAAATCCTCCCCCATAAGCTTCCAAATTCTCAATTCAGGTAAAAAGAGCTGATACCATCATCCTGCTAAACAGGCTCAAAATTCTGTCCAACTACAATGCTTGCTTTGGATCCCAGAATGAAACACATGTTTGCCAAACTCCATCCTCTAAGGTCAATGGTTATCTCCTTGTGGAAAATGAACTCAAGAATAAAAAAAAGGTAGGGTGGATCTGTCATCCAAACAGATGAGGGAGTGATTCAAGAATTAGTACCAAAAGGCACACTCCATTTCAATCTCAACTGGCTTTGGTATCACTGACTGCAACAAAGCCAAGGGAATCAACTTGGTGGTTGATAATTTGGACTCCATTTTTCCTTTTTATATTCAAATTGATGAAATCTTTTGAAATAAGACCAAAATTACCCCTGTAGCTTCTTTTGGAGCCCAAAAATATGATTCATTTGATGCCAAGGACTTGGCTGGAGATGCTCAGCCAAGCAATGAGGACCTTGATAAAAACTTTGCCTTTGAGTGGCCCCCCTCCAATTCCAAGGAGGATATTCAAAAAAAATCAGCTCCAATCACATCTACTTCTGTGTTTGTTGATGAGTAAAACCCAACCTTGGACCCCTCACTTACTTCTTTTGATTTTTCTCTTCCTTGGTTGGGAGAACTAGAGAACTTGGCTGATGAGGAGGATTTCATTCCCGTTTCACCATTTCCATCAAGATCTTCTCAAGTAAGGAAAAAAGCTCTTTTCTCTGCTTTCTTGTTAATCCTGACTGATTTATATTGTAAAAAAACCAGCTCATCTATTCTTGAATGGCTTAAAACTCAAGCCAATGGGGCCTCTCACATCACCTTCAAATGAAAGCAATGATGTTCCCACAAAAAACTCCTCTGCAACAGGAAATAAAAAGGCCTCCAATTCCATCAACATTAACTCCAATAGCATCCAAAAGAGGAGAAACACTTCAATTTTTTGGACTTTTAGGAGATCATGGAGAAGCAACATCCAGGTAAGCCCATTGGATTATCCTTGCTTTCAAAATCAAACTCATTCCTATTCCACTCTGAAAAACATTGAAATCAAAAATTGAATCTGAAAAACTTCAATCTGAAAAGGAGAAGTTGGATTATCAACTGGCTATTGATTTTTAAAATAACAAAGCCAATATTTTGGATCATCAAAAAAAATGATATGCTGACTGGAAGTTGAAAGAGGCTTAGCTAGAGTTTCAAAAAGAGGAAAAGGAGAAGGATCAACAGCAATCACAACTGGAAAGGGAGAGGGAACAACCGAAAACAGAAAAAAGGATAAGTGTTCAATGGCTGCAGCATACATTGGTATCAGTAGAAAAGTAGATGAATTAAAGAAGATTCCTCAAATGCTGGGGCTGTACATATATTTGCTTTGATGAAAAACTTAAAAAGAAAAATATCATTTTTGATTACAACAATGCTTAAGACTAATTTGACCCCACCAATAAAAAAATATTAGGTTGTAGTTTCAATCCAGACAATACAAACTTTTTGTTGATTCCCCCCTCTGAAATTTCCAAAGAGATTTCCTATGCCCTCATTTGATCACTCTTTTGCTTTGAAGTCCTCTGCTTGCCACCTCTCTTTATCTTTGTCACCCCATCTGATTTGATCTTGTTCCCTCCCAGGAAAACTCTCTGCTTGGTATGAGGATCAAGAAGGGATTCAATTTATAATATAAAATTGTGATTGCAGTGGCAGAAGGAATGGAATGTAAGGAAAATCCATCAAAAAAAATTACCAAAAACAAAATGTCAGTCACTTCATCAAAAAAAAAAATTAATGGGTTTGAAAAAATTGGGCTGGGCTTATTACCAAAAACAAAATCCTGGGTGTGACCAAATTGGGCCAGGCTTTGGGTCAGGCTTATGGGGGCCAGGGAAGATGGGGCCTGGCGGCAAGGGAGGGGGGGTGGCTTGGTTGGCTGGGAAGGAGGGCTTTGGGGGGGCGCCGCAGCAACTGCGAGGTAGGGAGGGGGCCTGCCGCAAGCTGGTGGTGGTGGCCAGCAAGCTGGTGCGGGGGCGGCAAGATCAAACAAAGCAGGGGGTGGGGCCAGAGCAAAGGCGGTGGGGGGGTGGGGCCTGAAATTGAGGGGGGGGGAGGTGCCGGAAATTGAGGGGGGCGGGGCAGGGCTGGCAATAAAAGGGGGGGGGCAAGGGAGCAGAGGGGCTGGGAAAGCAAGGGAGGAGGGGGCCGGTTGGGGGGGTGGCAGGGCCAGAAATCCAAAAAAAGAGGGGGGGTCTGACAATTGAGAAGGGGGTGGAAATCAAAGGGGGCAGGCAAGGGAGCAGAGGGGCCCGGAAAGCAAGGGAGCAGGGGGGGTATGGTGAGGGAAAAAGCAAGAGGGAGAGGAGGTGAGGGAGAAAGCTAGAGAGAGAGGATTTGAGTGAGAAAGCAAGAGGGAGAGGAGGTCATCAAGGATGGAGGGAAGAGGAGGATGAGGAGGAGGGGGGGAATTTACCTGAGTAAAGAAGAATTAAGGAGGTGGGGGGGCCTAAGGTGGATGGATCAGAGGATCAGTTTTTTTAATGGTGATGGATGAGGAGGAGAATGAGGAGGAGGTGGGGGAGATTACCAGGGGTGCCAAACAAAGGAGGAGGGGAGGTGGTGGGTGAGGTGGAGGTGGTGAGTGAGGAAGAGGAAGGAGTGGACCAACGGGTGTTTTGATGGGGTGAGGTGTTTGGTTTGGAAGTTTTGAGTCTTTTTTGTCTTAGTCCATCCCACAAAAAGAGAGAAAACAAAAAACCAACCCAACCTAGGAATCTTGGGTGAACAACCAAAACCAAAAAAATATGGTGAAGTGATTTTTTACCTAATTCAAAATCAAACATAACTCATCAAAGCAATAAAGGGTGAGAGGAAGAATCTGTTCTCTCATAGAAGAATATGAGGGACAAGATGAGACAGGGATTACTTGAGGAAGATTTGGAATATCATCTTCAAATATTTTTTCCCATTCATCTTTCATCATGGCCAAAAGATTTTGAAGGATTACACAATTGAAAATCCAGTTGTTGAGGAACTTCATTTCTTTGTATTTTTGAAGCTGGTTTTGCATTTCCCTTAAGCTCGACCATCTACCTTTCAGGACTCCTATGGCATGCTCAATCCAAACTTGTGATTGATAGAGATGATAGTTGAAATTGGTTTTTCATTGATTGTTGGACAAAACATTCCGGTATTCTCAAATCACATATTTCCAAATATCATAAGCTGAATTGGCCAGAATTTATTGATCTTGGTCAAATTAGTTCTCTATTTTTTGGGAAATCTGCATCCAATTGAAACATATGAATCATGACAAGAACCCAGAAAGTCAGCATGGAGTGATATGAACTTCTTGTTTTTATCACAAAGAAGTTGTAGGGAAATGGAGTATCTAAATGATTTGTGTTAAGATGGAGATGTCAAGAAATAGAGAATTGCAGCAATAGATATGTGAAGAAATGGAGATTTGAAGCAATGGAGATGAGATGTGTGTGATGCAATGGAGATGGGATTGGTATGGATTTTCTGAGGTGGGGGTGTGGATGGTTTTTTTGGATTTGAAGGATGGTGGATGGATTATGACGCATAAATGGCGGGTTTCATGGCGGGTTTGATTTTTTAAATCCTCCATTTTCATGAAACACATCATTTTGAAATACACCAGTTTGGATGTATGTGTAATTCAGAAATTTGCAATGAAAAATGGCAGGTTTGGTCAAAAAAAGGCAGGTTTCTAATGGCGGGTTTGCTAACTCTGATGTTCCCTAATTAAATCTTTTTGAAAATTTAAACCTATTTGAATACCCCTGATAGAATTGGTTTATTTATCATTTTCCTATTTTCTTTTCTTTATTCTTGGCATAAATATTTTCACATCCAGCTGGAAATATCAATTCTTTTTCAAAGAAATAATTTTTATGTTCAATATTTTCATTTTTTACTGTATGATTTCCTGTGATTTGGTATTTCAAAAATTTTGATTCCCCCCATGAAATAGGTATATCTATAATTTTTACAGGTTTTTTTATGCTTGATAAAAAAGAATTTATATTCCACCACAGGTATTTCATTTGGTGTAAGAAAAATGAAATATCATTTTTCTGAATTTTCTCTTAATTTATCTTTACTTTTAAAATAATTATTATGAGAATAAATCAATTTTTTGTTTAAATATTCTAAAATAGATTAATTACCTTAAAAATATATATATATGTTTCATTTTCAGATGTTTTATTATTTTTTGTATAAAGATATATATGTAACACCAGAAAATTTGAATTTCTTTTGAGGGAATTGTTTTTTGAAATTCTTTATCATATTAATACTTGATGATATTTTTATTCAAGTATTTAAAAATATTTGAATTAAACTCATGTATATGGAATTTTCTATTTTTTATGTTAAGTAAAAAGGGATTTATATTGGACTTTAAATATTTTATCTCCTATTTATTATAGGTTATGGTCATGCACCCTTTTTAACAACTGGTTTTGTTTTCCTTGGTGGTGAATTTACCATTAAAATTCCCAACCTCCAGGATTCAAACAATTCTTCTGTATTTTTTTGGGGGTGATGTTAAATTCACTGCTCCAACCATGTGGTAGTCGTGTAGGGCCCTACATGGCTCAAATGAGCTTTTGGGGCCCATAGAGAACTAAAAAGGGCCGTTTCAAACACGCGCAAAACCAGGGGGGTTGTTGAGGAGCCATTTACCCCCCAAACACAGCGTTTTCAAGCACCTACCCCTGTACACGGCTCAGAACCTTCATTTTTGGGGGTGCACAACCCCCAGAAGTTGTTCCAGACTTTTGGGCACCCCCTGGACCACACTTGGGTTCTGTCAACCCAAATTTGGGATCAATGCATACTTTGTGGGATTCTTGTTCCACACCTAGCAATTCCAAAGTGAATTTATTGTGAAACCAAAGTTCCTCTAAAGTTAAAGTAAAGTGAAAATTGAAATCATATAAAAAGCTGAAAACAATTCTTTCTCAACTTGAAAGTGAGCAAAATTTCTTTTTTCAATTGAAAGTTGGATCAAATACTGAATTATACCATTGCAATTTTTTGCATGGGAACAGTGGAAAGCCCTCCTTCTTCTGACATGTCTGTGTGGAAGTTTTACATTGATAGTGCCATCAACAAAGCTTTGGAAAAAAAATTATTTAGGTAATGAAACATTGGAAGCCCCAATTGCATCCTCATCAAGGATGAAGATTGAGAAAGAAAATTTTTCACAGTGTGATTTGACCTCTGGTCATGAGTAACATTTTTTTTCTTTGATATTTGTATTATTTTTTTCAATTTTTGACTTTTTATTTTTTTTTATTTTCCTGATTTTTTTTTGTTCCATTTTTTTTGTTTTTTTTTATTTCCCAATTGTTTTTTCTTTTGTTTTTTTTGTTTTTTGTTTTTGGTTGTTTGTTTTTTTTTCCATCCCTCTCTCTGTCAGAAAAATGGACAACCTAGCCTAATTTTTCCACCGCGCCAGCAGGTGGTTTCTGCAAGATTGACCCTTGCGCAGATCCCCCTGCCAGCAAAGGTGGTGTGCAGGGGATTTATTGTTGGCACAATGGACAACTTAGCCTAAGTTATTGTTGAGATCTTAATAGACTCACACATCATCTCAATTGCTCCCGCACTGTGAGGAGACCCCTGGGGGGCTCCGGGGATGGTTTCTATTTCTTTTCTTTCCCATCTATCTCTTCCGCTGTGTCTCTTTGGTCTGTTTCTCGGTTTTCTTTTTTTCTTTCGTCTGCTTCTGATTTTTATCTTTTCTGTTCTTCCCCAATCATCCGCTCATACGCTGTTACTTCTCCTCGTTGAATCTTCTCCTGCCTACATCTTTCTCCTCGTCGAATCTCTTCACGTCTACATCCTTCTCTTCAACAAATCTCCTTGAATTGTCTCTCATCAATCTTACCTCAACCTATATCGTGATCTCTGCCTGGTAAGACAACTTGAAATCTATCACTCATCAATCTCAAGGATCTGACGACGCTTCCACAGACCTGCTTCTTATAGTCTATCCACCTATACTCAACATGTCCTTCTTGTCCTGATTAACTTAAATCTCTATTCTGTCTGGTTGTGATGTTGGTATCCTTTTCTTCTTTTTGATCATTCTTCTTAGCTATGTTTTCCTCTTTTGAATTCTGACTCTAAACCTGAAATATAGTCTGTTGGTTTAGTCCTCAAGCTCATCATCTGAATTTCCTTCACGGTTAAAAGCCAAAGCTTCTCCTGAACAATCGAAATTCCCAAGATGATCTAACCAACAGGAGCCACCAATTACTTTCATCAAGTCGCTTTAAAAGCAGCGGTCAACGCCATACCTCTCCTCAACGACGAAAATTACTCCATATGGAGGGACAAAATGCTGATGCTTTTTGACCTCAAGGACGCCAAGGACGCTATCACAAGTAACACGGGTCAAATGTCTATGAAGCAGGATCGAGATATTAGGGCCGTTCTCCTCTCAAAATTGGACAGTACTACGCACGCCAATGTGGTTAACTCAACGAATTTCAATTCATCCAAACTTCTTTGGGCTGAAATAACTCGTCGGTTTGCTTCATCTGAAACTGCCAATCGTGCTAGGATCTTCAATCATTTTCTCCATATTACTTTCAACAATCACGCCATCAAAGATTTTGTTACGGATACTAGGAAGGCCCTCACAAGGATGTATGATGTAGGAATAGAACTACCTAAAGATGTCCTCGCGTATCTAGTCTTATTCAAATTTCCCTCTAGTCTCGAGAATCTCAAGCAACAGATAATGCACGTGGAGAAGCTCATAACGATCAAGGTTGTATACAACCATTTAATTCAATATGATAACAAACAAAATGCTCAGCTAAAAGCCTCTAAAACCACGTCCACTCTATCTCTAGTAACAACAAGACCTCAAAATAATCGCGAAGATAAGAAGGTGAAGATGAGGTGCAAGGAAGGATATCATGACCCCAACGCTCCTCATTCTGAATCCTCTTGCTTTCATCTACACCCTCAAATCGCGCCCAGTTGGTGGATAGAACAGCAAAATGAATGGAAGAATAAAAACAATAAGTCTCAACCAACCATCAATTATCACGCTCTCTTGACCTTATGGATTAATGCAGATAACACCCTGAATCTTCTCCTTGATTCTGGCGCTAACATCCATGTCTTCAACAATTCTAAATACTTCACCATCTCAAACTCCAAGATGAAAATGAAGTGATCAAAACAGGAAAGCTCAAAGCTAACCTGAAGATTGCGGGAAGTGGTACGGTTAGATTAGAATTGAATAATTCTATTATCTCATTGGAAGACTGCGTCTTTGTCCCCGATATGGTAATCAACCTCATTAGCCCCGGTCTCCTAGCCAAGAAGGGTTGCTGTCTAACTCAAAACAATGACAAGTTCTCCATCAGCAAAAATGGGTCAGTCGTTCTCAGTGGGTTAATCCGCGATAATCTATTTGTAATTGAGAAACGGACGGCCATTGGATCAAACAATGTGATTAATCACGCCTCTCAATCCACTTGAGATCCTCCTTCTACATCCCTATCCCTGATGGACATTCACAAGACTTATGGTCACGCCTCAGTTTCCACTCTTTGTCCAATCTTGAAAGATCTCTTTGCTCGAGAAGACTTGAATCAATTTCAATGTGACGCTTGTGCACAAAGCAAGATCACTCGATCTTCTTTTCCTTCTGTTTTGACAGCATCTAATCTCCCAATTTAACAAATCCACCTCGACCTGGTTGGACCCATCACTCCCCAATCCAAATCTGGCCATTGATACATGCTAACGCTAGTAGACAACTATTCTGGATACCTCGCTGCATTTCCCTTACACTCTAAAGACAAAACTCCCAAGACCATAATCAACGTACTGGAGGTTGAATTCAAGAGACTCAAATATTTTCCATCTGAAATCTATTCGGACAAAGTCTCCGAGTTCACCAACTCCACACTCAAGGAATTCGCCAAAATCAAACATATCAAGCTACTCACTTCTGAACCCTATCACTCCCAACACAACGGCTGTGCCAAAAGAGCAAATCGAAAAATTGTCAAATCAGCCAGATCCACATTTTCCTCCTATCAAATACCAAAAAATTATTGGCATATTATCACGAGAAGCTGCTGCTTCATGCTTAATCAGATACCTAGAGAAGGTAATCTACTCTCTCCTTGGGAGCTGATGTTCGGTAAGAAGCTTCCCACTAACTATTTGAGACCTGTAGGTTCTCCTCTGATCTATCTGGCAAATCGTATGCAGAAAGGCCGCAATTTTGATGAAAAGGGACATGAGGGGATACTAGTTGGGTTCAATCCAACCTTCCACTCTTATATTGTTCTTAACTCATCAGGTTCTGTTTTTGAAACGAAGCACGTCACGTTTCTCAAGGCTCATACAAACGATTTTCCCCTTCTGGAGACTGTTGGCACTGATATATTCTCTCAATTGTGTCAAGACTCCAACAAATCAGATTTTTCCTCTCCTGATAAACAATTCACGGCTAGAGATCCCAATTGCGAATCCTCAGACTCAGACTCTCCTCTCGACGACTCTATCTCCCTCAATTCTGATTCTTCCGGCCCTCAACCTGAACCTCCTTGGATCCCATCTCCCATTCCTGCTAATCCAGAAGTCTATCAACGACCAAAACAAGAGACCCAGAAACCTCAACGTTATGGTTTCCACCATTACTACAAACCTCCTTTGTACAAGGCCGCTTGCAAATGCCCTGAATGGCCTAAGTGGGATAAAGCGTCTAAAGAGGAATTGGAATCCATCGAATTGCAAGAAGTGTGGGAGGAATATTATGGAACGCCCGACAACATCCTAAACACCACGTGGGTCTTCAAGGTAAAGGAAAACTGCCATGGCGAGCCGGTGAAATATAAAGCAAGATTGTGTGTACAAGGGTTTGACCAAGTTCTGGGCGTCGACTACGATGAGACGTGGGCACCCACCGGCACGCTTGGTTCTTTACGAATTGCTCTTCTATACGGCTTAAAAGAGAAGATGACCTTTACTCAATTTGACGTTAAGGGCGACTTTCTCCATGCGCCTCTAAATGAAACTGTCATTATCCAAACACCTGAAGGTTCTCTCAGAAAATCCCCCTACCTCAAATTAAAAAAATCTTTATACGGCCTCAAAAAATCCCCAAAGAATTGGTACAAAACACTGACCTGTTGGATCAAAGCTCAGGGGTTCCAAGAATCTAGCAGCAATCCTTGTTTGTATATCAATACCGAATCAAAGGAGATTCTCTACGTCCATGTGGATGATCTCATCCATGTGGGAAGGAGAAAAACGTTTAAAATCCACTTTCTAGAAAGATTCAAAAACTCTTCTTGCCACCCGCCAAATACGATCCTTGGAATGTTGATGGAGGTTGATAATGATTGAATACTGCTTAGTCAACCTAACCACATCAATCGTGGTCTGGAAGAATTGGGTCTCGCTGACTGTAGGGACACTCACTCTCCTCTTACTCAAAATCTCCACCTAGAACCAGCCTCTGATGAAGACCACGAAGAATTCTCAAAACTCAATATCACCTTTTGTTCAGTCACAGGACTTCTCAACCATCTTGCTCAATATACTCGTCCCGACTTTGCCTACTCTGTCTCAAATCTTGCTAGGTTTAATGCCAAACCTGGCATGTCCCATTGGAGAGAAGCTCGTAAGGTCTGGAAATACCTCAAGACCACTAAACATCTTAAACTTATCCTCAGCCACAAATCCAAAGAAGAGATGATCTCTGGTTACAGCGACGCGACGTGGGGAGATGATCCGTCCTCTAGGAAGTCTCAAACTGGTTTTATCATATTCCACTATGGAAGTCCAGTAGTGTGGAATTCCTCAAGGCAACAAAATTTTACATACTCATCGACGGAATCTGAGATCAATGCTCTTCTTGATTGCTTTCTTGAACTCAAGTGGATCACCCACTTAATAAGTGAAATTTATCAATACTCAACGATCAAGCCTACCATCTACATAGACAACAAAGGATTGGAAGACAAGATTAAACGTTTTGGATCCCATTCTAAATCTCGCCATATCGACATCAAGACGAAAGGTCTAAGAGAAAGTTATTATAAATCTAAGTACGAGTTATCACTCATTTTGACCGATGCGATGGTTGCCGACTCTTTGACGAAGGCCTCCAGCCGTGGTTCTCTCCAACTTCTCCAAAATTCCATCTTTGCCAATGATTAGCGAACTCCTTCTTCAATTCTCTGCTCTCTTTGTTGTCCTACCAGTCACGAGGGGTGTTTAGATCTTAATAGACTCACACATCATCTCAATTGCTCCCGCACTGTGAGGAGACCCCCGGGGGGCTCCGGGGATGGTTCCTATTTCTTTTCTTTCCTATCTATCTCTTCCGCTGTGTCTCTTTGGTCTGTTTCTTGGTTTTCTTTTTTTCTTTTGTCTGCTTCTGATTTTTATCTTTTCTGTTCTTCCCCAATCATCCGCTCATACGCTGTTACTTCTCCTTGTCAAATCTTCTCCTGCCTACATCTTTCTCCTCGTCAAATCTCTTCACGTCTACATCCTTCTCTTCAACAAATCTCCTCGAATTGTCTCTCATCAATCTTACCTCAACCTATATTGTGATCTCTGCCTGGTAAGACAACTCAACATCTATCACTCATCAATCTCGAGGATCTGACGACGCTTCCACAGACCTGCTTCTTATAGTCTATCCACCTATACTCAACATGTCCTTCTCGTCCTGATTAACTTAAATCTCTATTCTGTCTGGTTGTGCTTTTGGTATCCTTTTCTTCTTTTTGATCATTCTTCTTAGCTATGTTTTCCTCTTTTGAATTCTGACTCTAACCCTGAAATATATTCTGTTGGTTTAGTCCTCAAGCTCATCATCTGAATTTCCTTCAGTTATCCACTGGGCTGATGGTTCTTTGTGGAAGGATCAAACCCTGTGAAACTCCCCCTGCCAGTAGAGGAGGCGCCTGGGTGAACAACTTTTGGAACAATAGAAAGCTTGATCCATGTTTTCCATAGTGCCAACAGGGAGAGGGTAGAAAAAAAAAACAGAAAAATTAGGAAATTAAAAAAAATAGAAAAAAAAACAACAATAATGAAAAAAAAAGAATAAAAAAAAGTAAACATGAAAAAAAAAAAAACACTGAAAAAAAATTCAAACAAATTTGAAAAAAAGGAAAAAAATTAAAATTAAAATTAAAAACTAAAATAAAACATAATAAAAATAAAAAAATAAAACAATAAGGTCATGAAAGACCCTGAGTTAAAATGAAAATGAACCCATTTTTTTAATTAACACAATAAGAATCAAGAAATTCACAAAATTGACATTAACAGGGAAAAAATGACTAATAAAAAAATGCAATCAAGCAATAAATGATTTAACTGAAAAATTTATGAAAGTATTAAAAATTTCAACAAAAAGATATTTATTCAAGACAATGAAAAAAAACATGGTATTTTCTAAACATCTTATTTTCCCTTTTGAACATTGAATTGATTAAAATAATAATAATCAAGAAAAGTTGATGGCAACCACAAAAGGTTTATTAAATATAGTACATCAAAAAATGAAAATTCTTGCCTTGATGTTATAATCAAATTTATTCATCAAATCAAATAAAAATCCCCCATAATCCCATATTTTATAAATCTCATGCATGCATTAGAACTAGGTGGAATGATCAAGAACTGGACGTTAGCAACAGATTTTTCTTAAATTCAAAACCAAACCAAAACAAGTTCCAGGTGCTACACCTTCCAGAAGGTGCATCCTTTTTTTCATGGTGAGCAGCTCCCATGCCATTAGCCCCTTGCACACCAGGGTAAGTTGTGAAAATATTTTATTTCATTTGCTAAAAAAAATCATCACATTTGTCTTTTTCTAGGTTCCTTTCCATTGGAAAAATTAATTCCACTTGCTGTTTGTTGAGCTATAAAAACATCTCTTTCACACTGCAGTTAGCCTTTCTATCTTGCATTATTCCTTGAACTCAGCCTCTCACATTTGTGCTCATAATCGTCTAAAGATTTCCCTATAGCACATGAAGTGGTTATGTGGAAGGAAGGGAATAACCTGTAAAAATTAGTATACTTATCCCTTGAGAGGAGTTATTCCAGAAGGAGAGAGATGCCATTATATGAAAGAAATGAGAGGGTGCCTTGCGGAGGGAGTGGATGGTTCTGAGGTTGAGATGACTCATGGTACCAAATTTTGGCCCATTGCGCTGAATTCAGTGGGTTGACAGATTTGGTGATGGGCCTTTCCAGGAAGGTGAGACATTTACTGAACAGGAAGTATGGGTCTGCCATTCAGGAATTTTTTCTATGGAGATACTTGATTTAATGTTTATTTTATTCTCAGGGAAGAAGGAGATAAATGATGAAACAAGCCATAGAGAGAGGGATAGCCTGGGAGATTTCCTAGACCTGGAGGGGGTGCAGGGGAATACTTCAGGAGATGCAGCTGGTAGACCCAGAGGTGGAGTTTGATTGTGCTGAGGGTTTATAATGACTTAGGTGACTGATTATAGGGAGTAAAGATGTGTTTATGAAGCCTGGTTAAATTTTCCAGTTCCCTCAAGCTTTAGTTAGATTTAATTATCACTCAAATTCTCAGGTTGTTAATTGCATACTACCCTATACCTATAGACACCCTTTGACTAACATAGAATACTACTTCTATCATTCTGTCTGTGCAAAAACTTTGTTGACAAAATTGTATCTGGATGAATGATATTTTTTTTCTGAGCACTGAAGCTATTGGAAATGAATTGTAGTGAAAGTTGTTGACCTTGAAAAGTGGATTGTGAATTTACCCTATTTTATCCAATAAGAAGAGAGCCTGAAGGGCCTGTGCCTTCTATCAGTGAAGACCGACCTTGTTTTTCCAAATTTTTTCTTCTTATAATACCCTTCCTCCCCCCAAATTTGAATTAATTGGAAATTTGGAACCATTTGGGTGACTATTTAATTAGATTCAAAATAAAATATATGAATCCAAGTAAATTTTCTTTTAGTATTGACAATATTTCAATGGTATTTTATGGCCAGTTATTTGAAACCACCATTGTACCTTGAAAAAAAAAGCAAGCCATTATTTATTGAAGGGGAAGATTAGGTTTCAGAAATTGTGAAAGTGGTGTGCTTTAATGAAGCCAACACCCAATATGGGAGAGAGATAGTTGAGGAAGTGAATGGGAGAGAAGGAAATAAGGAGAATGGAAATATAAGTAATTGGAAATAAGATGTGAAAAGGGTTCAAAAGGAAGTAAATGCATTGGGAGTCCAAGACAAGGGAATAAAAAAAATTGTGAGGTTTCAACAGAAACATAAACCAATGAAAGAGTATTTCCAAGTGAAGTTTAAAATATTTATCCAAACCAGTTTCAAAGGAAAAGTAAAAGTTAAGTAGAGATGAAAATATGTGGATGGGGGGTCCTTTCAAAGTAAGTTTGAAATGAAAATTGCAAGGCTAGATTTTGAGATGGTTTCATTAATGAATTGAATCTAATGGGAAATATTATGAAGTTAATTGATGAAGAATATTTTCAACAGTTTCAAAAAATAATGAAAGAATTGAATGAAAGTTGGGAATAGTTTGAGGAAATATTTTACTTCAAAAGATTTCTTTGAATATTATAAATTAATCATAAAATAAAAAAGAGAATCAAATTCAATAAGGAATCAAAAAATTAAAAATAGGAAGTAAAAAAAAATAGTATTGTATGTGTTGGAGTACTTGTATCTTCTCATTTCCTTTTCTTTTCAAGTTTCTTTGTTCTCTTTTTGTTTCATTCTTACTTTTCATCATTTCATTCTTACTTTATTATTTCATTCCATTCATCAAGTCTCACATAGTTTTCATTCATCAGTCTGCTTCTCACATTCATCTGGCGCGCACACACAGTTGCCATGTCCACGCACTACTAGCTATCATGTCACACAGTCTGTGACACTTAAAAGCTCCGCCTATACCTGAGGACAGAATGGGAGCCAGACAGACAGACTCTTTCCTCATCCTTCTATTCTGTCTGACTCTCATCTCTGAATATCCTCAGGTAAGTTGTATCTCTTATTCTATTTTTTTTCTCATTCTCATGTTATGAAATTGATCCTTCTATTCTGTCTGACTCTCATCTCTGAATATCCTCAGACTATCCCAACAGGTTATGAGCCCAGAGCGTAACAACTTACCATTAATCTTTTAAACCAACTTTAGAAGGATCCGACTCAATCTCGAGTCTTTAAACTATCAATTATCAATTCTTATTCACTTCCAACAATGGACGAGTCTAATACATCTCACCCGGTCCTCAAAACACCATCCATTGTTCCTCTGAACTCTCCAGGATCAGAATCTAACTACCTCGACTGGGCTATGATCCTCCGTATTCATTTCAGAGCCTCAGGAGTTAGTTATCTCTTCAGCAACAAAAAAATCAAAACCAACCCAGAAACTCTATTGAGAGATAATCTAGCCTTTTGTTCAGTAATCTCAAGATTGATCCTTCCAGGAAATTACCAATATATTTGAAAACACAAGGAAAGCGCATTAGGAATGTGGAAAGCTCTCAAGGAAGCTCATCAAGATAATTCTTCAGGAGGAAGAATGTGTAGGCTCAGGAAACTTCTCCTCACCAAACTGAACAACAAGGACATGCCAACTCACCTCTCCAAAATAGTTTCATATGGCAAAAAACTCAAATCATTGATCACACCCAAGAATCCTCTTACCACCAACAATCTTAAATCTAAAGCAATCCTGCTCTCCCTACCCAACGACTGGCTCGGATGCGTTTCAAGCATGATGAATGAAGAATCCGTTCCATTGTCCAGAATAATAATGGCCTTGAAACAAGAACATCTAAGAGGACAGACTCGAAACAAAGATGAAATAGTACACTCGGCAAACACAAAATTTGGATCAAAACTACTGTCAAAAAAGAAAGAAAACTTTGTCCAAAACTCTAGCGGCTTCTCTTGTGTGTATTACTGCACAAATTGTAAAACAGAAGGTCACTCGTTTTCCAGATGCCCTGAAGTTCTCAAAATACTTGATTGGTCTAAGAATCTTCAAAGTTCAAATGAAAAGAGCGGAAAATCTAAGCATTCAAACATAAACGCAAACAAGGCTATGATTGAAAATGACTCTGAAGAGGACAATTCCAATGATTTCTCCAACTCACAAATCATTTTCCATGCCGGTTCTACCACCTGCAATCTGACCCACTCAACTTCAAATCTGAAGCGTGATTTCAACATAGACTGAGGATGTTTGGTCTCAATGACTCCCCACAAATATCAGATCACCAATAGCAAGCCTAATTTGACTCCTATACGACTTGCCAATGGATCAACTATCACTTCTACAGCAGAAGGATCCCTCCATCTCCCTTTTTGTCAAATTTTATCTCTTGTTGTTCCTAAGCTCAATGAGCCTCTCCTATCCGTGTCAAATGTCTGCGACCTAGGCTTCTTAGTAGTGTTCTCCAAAAAAGGTTGCAATATCTACAACAGAAACACCACTAACCTAACAGACCTACCTCTTCAATCCGCATATTGAAACGGTAATCTGTACTATCTTCCCAGACAGGTTGTAAACGGACAAAATTCCTTCTCCACTTCTGTTAACCACTCCTCTGACAACAGTCTCTTTGGATACCACAGCAAACTGTCTCACCTCAACATAAAATCTCTCAAGAAACTTCTAAAATCTCAGAATATTTCACCAAACCCATCCAATGACCTGGAAGTACAACAATGTCCAACATGTATTCAATCAAAAATGACCCAAACTCCTTTCCACTCTTGTCTCAGTCACAGATCCACCAGAGCCGGACAACTTATTCATTCTGATGTTTGCAGTTTTGAAACTACATCTTGAGAAGGATACAAATACTTTGTTACCTTCATCAACAACTACTCAAAGGCTCTTTTTGCTTATCCTATTAAACAAAAATCTGATGGTTTCAACTGCACGAAAATATTAATTCCTTCCTTTGAAAATAAATATCAAGCACAATTCACCACTCTCCGCACGGACAACGGAGGAGAATACATCAATAACTCTATGAAAATCTATCTTGAATCTAAGGGAATAGCAATCAATCCTGGACCACCACACTCCCCTGAACTCAACAGCTTTGCCAAACGTTCTAATTGTACCATCTGCAACATGATAAGGGCCTCTCTCATTTCGTCAAATCTTCCCAAAACGTTTTGGGCGGATGCTCTCCGCCACTCAAATTTTGCTTTTAATTCTTTTCCTTGCAAAACCCCATCAGGCTTTGTATCTCCAAACTCTCTCCTCTGACACGAAGACACTCCTCTCTCTTATCTTCACCCTTTCGGCTGCCTTGTCTGGTATAAAATTCCTGAACCAAATTGTCTCAAACTCGACAAAAAGAGTCAAAGTGGAACTTTCCTATCTTATCTGCCCAATGGAAATGGCTATTGCATTCTCAACTCCGGAAACCGGAAAGTAGTTAAGTCTCGCAATTGCATCTTCAAAGACACCGTCTTTCCAAACATTCATACCTCCACTGCCAGGGACAACGCTCAGTCACCGTCCACCATAAATCTTCCACCCATTCCAACACCCGCCGTTTCCCTTCCTCCAACTATATCAAATGACCCACCTCCCCAATCTTCCTTGAAACCCTCCTCCTCTCTTCCTCCTATTTCCCTTCCACCAACTATATCAAATGAACCACCTCCCCAATCTTCCTTGACACCCTCCTCCACTCTTCCTCCTATTGCACCCTCTTCCTCTCGCCCCTCCTCACTACTACGGTACCGCTCGGCAAGTATAGATTCTTCCAGCTCAGAATGGATTCCCCCTTTACATGACTCCAATCTGCCGTCATTCTCTCCTACCTCACCGGTTTCTCCCATTCCCTTGTCCCTTCCTTCCCCATATTCCCCTGTTCTCCCTCCCTCTGCACCTCTCTCTCCAGTGGTTCCTACCACTCAACCAACTGTTTCTCCGTCTCCGCCTCCTCCCGTTTGCCGTTCTTCGAGACGCCAACGGTCCCCTTCCTGTTACGTTAACTACTCTGGATCTTCCTCAGTCAAAGACGACCTGACCGCTCCTTCAACATGGAAGCAACTTCTCAAGTCTCCACACCAACTTCGCTAGCTGCTTTCCGCTCAGGACAAGATGTCCTCTCTTCAAGGCATGGGCACCTGGAAGTGAGTCCCTCCGGCAAAGGGCAGGAAAATCATTCGTTTCAAATGGGTTTTCCGAGTTAAAAGATGTGAAGACGGTTTGATTTTGAAACTGACGGCAAGATTGGTCTCCATGGTTTTTTCTCAATTCCATGGGCTCTATTTCTCTGAGGTATTTACTCTGACTCTAAGTCTTGAAAGTCTTCAACTTGTTCTCTCACTTCTTGGCCACAAGGATTGGGTTGGTCGGCAAATCGACTTCAAAACCACTTTTATGAATGGTCATTTGGACGATCCTGTCTATATGACTCAGCCCCCAGGTTTCAAGGATTCAACCAGGCCAAACTGGGTCTGTGAATTTTCACAAGCAATCTACGGTCTCCGACAGTCCCCCCGCCAATGGAATCTTGAGCTAAGCTCCGCAATAACGTCACTTGGTCTATCTCAATCTTCCTACAACCCATCTCTCTACTACAAGCTCCACAACGGTAATCTTGTAGGGGTGGTTGCAGCTCATGTTGACGATCTTGAAGTTGTTGGAAAGGCCTGTTTTTTAAGTGGCTTTGTCAAGGACATCAGCCGGAAATTCAAGGTTGGTTCAGATGAAGATCTTCATCTGTTTCTATCCCTGTCTGTTCAGCGTGATCAAAAAAACAAAACCGTCTCTGTCGGGAAATCTCACTACATCGCCTCCGTATGTGATTCCTTCCTCTTTCCAGCTGATTCCAAAACATCTCCATTGCCCACGTATGTATCTTTCAAAAACCTGCGGAAAAGCCTACCGGATTCTCCTGCGTCCCCTCCCGAATACAATCAACTTATTGGGTCTTTACTGTGGGTCTCCCAATGCACGCGCCCCGACATCGCTTTTGCTGTCAACAAGCTCAGTCAATTCCTGCAAGATCCGTTGCTCAATCATTGGAACGCCGCGCTCCAAGTTCTCCAATATCTCAAAGGATCCAGCCATCTGCCGCTTGTCCTTGGAGGTCAAAATTTAAAGCTCACCAGATACGCCAATTTGGATTGGGCGGAAGATTAAGGTGATAGAAGTTCCACCTCTGGCTACGCATTCCAACTTGGTCTAGGTGCCATCTTGTGGAAGTTGAAGAAACAACTGACCGTTTCCCTCTCGGGCACCAAAGCTGAATACAAGGCTCTGTCCGACTCGTGCAAAGAAGGTCTCTGGCTGCGAAATCTCATATCAGAACTCAATCTCCACGGTTCTACTCCTGTCACACTGCTCGTTGACAACAGCGGTGCTGACGCTCTGGCAAGGAATCCTCTGCATCCTTCAAGAATAAAACATATCGACGCTAGGCACCATTTCATCCGCAAATGTGTGGCCAGATGTCTTTTCACTGTCCGCCATGTTGTCTCTTTGGACATGCTAGCTGATATGTTGAATAAGCCTCTTGGCAGAGTCCTCCTCCAGAAGCACCGGCTTCTCTTTAATCTTGTATGATGTGCTCAGCAAGGGGGGGTGTTGGAGTACTTGTATCTTCTCATTTCCTTTTCTTTTCAAGTTTCTTTGTTCTCTTTTTGTTTCATTCTTACTTTTCATCATTTCATTGTTACTTTATTATTTCATTCCATTCATCAAGTCTCACATAGTTATCATTCATCAGTCTGCTTCTCACATTCATCTGGCGCGCACACACAGTTGCCATGTCTGCGCGCTACTAGCTATCATGTCACACAGTCTGTGACACTTAACAGCTCCGCCTATACCTGAGGACAGAATGGGAGCCAGACAGACAGACTCTTTCCTCATCCTTCTATTCTGTCTGACTCTCATCTCTGAATATCCTCAGGTAAGTTGTATCTCTTATTCTATTTGTTTTCTCATTCTCATGTTATGAAATTGATCCTTCTATTCTGTCTGACTCTCATCTCTGAATATCCTCAGACTATCCCAACAGTATGGGACTGGGTTAAAATTAAGGTTGAAAATGTTTACAAGTATAGCTCAAATGAAAATATTTCACCAATGCAGGACGATTTCAAAGATGGTGGGAAGTTACCCAAGAATTAAAATGTTAATAATAATTGTATCCAGTTTATTCAACAAAGAAATTTTACTTTAACTTGAGTTTCCTTGAAATTTGGTTTTAGGAGAGATAAATGAAATAACAGATGATGTCAGCCTCCTTGATGCCAAGACCCTTGCTATCCTTTAGCTACCAGAGTTGATAGAGTAAATAATAAATAAATTATTTAATAAATGCAGCAAAAATCTGTAGAATACTTGGATTAAGCTTATTGCAAGGTTAAATGGTTTTGTTATTGTTTATTGTTTCAAATCGAAATTGATTATTAAATATTTATAGAGGGGCCACAATTATATTGGGGATCTTGAACACCTCTCTTCAGTGATTTCAGTATGAAAACACCTAGTCCTGGTTACTTTGGGCTCTTTAGTATAAAGATTATTATACCCAACGATAATATGTATATAAAATACACAATGGAGTGTTAGGGCCTTTTAGCCAAGCTACCACGACAGAGAAAGGATAATAAGACTCACTGGTATATTATTAAATCCTTTGTGTATCTGTTTGGGACATGTACTGATGGGTTAAACCTGTATACTGGGGTTATAAGGTTGTTCAGCAGTTTTATTTGATAAAAAGAGGTTTGAAGACGGATATTACTGATCAGAAATTTCCATAAATCACTTACTTATCCCTTATAGGTATTTAATTACCTTGGCACGGCGTTGGGATATGAATATTACTGGGTCTCTGCCCATCAACATCCTCAAAAGATCTCTGTATTTATAGCTTTTGGAATCCCAATATGGTCCTTCTGAGGGTTGTAGGTGCTTAAAGGGACGGACACTAAGGCTAGCAGGGTAACTAGGGGTATTCTGTCATGTGTTTTTGGTGCTATAGCCCGGTTAGCATCTAATTCCTTAGGGTATGGGAATTATTCTACCTTATAATGGACATTAGGACGTGTGAATAACACTAATCTGTCCTATTTATGTATTATTTAATTAATTATCCTGAGTATATGTTCCCAGTAATCAAATAATTATATTGTTAGACATCTCTACAGACATTTTGATGTCAGGTAAGTTCTCATTATGTATTATATAACTGGAGTAAAAGTCATAATATTGATTTTACTCTTTATTTTAGAGTTCCAGTTGATTTTTTAAGATAATTACTTAAAAATATAAGTCATGAGAATTCATGTAATATTACTACATCATTAACTTCCTTAGTATGTCACAAAGATATTGATGTATATCAATTCCCATAAAGGTATATAGAAGTATTTTAATATATTTTCTGAAGTTGTCATTGTCTTATTTTCGACTTTGTTGGTACTTTGCATTATATTAAATAAAAAATACGTGTAAGGATTATTTATGTATTTTTATGTAATATTATGTATGTTTAGACATTCTAATATCCACGGGAACCTTTATTACATATTTAGAAAGTTCCCTTGTATGTTGTAGCCTGTTTACACGTCACCTGAGCCGCCTGTCACTCTGTCAGCCCGTATTCCCACGCCTGCATACTTGTCAGAGGCCAGGGGCTGCGTACACGACCTCGACGGGTTAATACGGCTGTATCTCAGCTGCGCGCGGGTGCTTTGGCTGCCGCGGCTGCGTGCGGGAATTGTGACAAAACACATTTCTGCCCGTAACTCCTAAAATATACACAACACCTCAATTCTGACTGGATTTTAGGTGTGAAACCTATACGTGAAAATGTGTGTGAAATATTTAATTGGCCAAAAACCTCAATACTGGAGCCGTAGTATTTTGGTTCTGTTTTCCTTAATTATCTAAAAATATAAGGAGTTGGATTTCAAGGGTGGGGTCAGTAAGTGACCCTACCTAATTTTGGGTGGAGAATTCATTTCTTTAATAATATTTATGGTTTTCCTATTCCTTCTTAGGTTAATTGTATTATTATTATTTTGATGTTATTTTTGTTACTTTTTGCAGCTTGCTCTTCAATAGTAGCAAGCTGACATATGAGTAGCTTCCCATTTTTATTTAAAAATGACATGAATGTTTCACAAAGAATAAGAAATAAAATCATGAAGGGTCATTTTTTTATTTGAATGTTTGGAATTTTCCCAAATTTTGAATATTTTTCAAGTTTTGAGCCATACTGAGTATCCTTATGTAAATATTGTTTCAAAGTTTGTTGCTTTCTCCTTGTAGAAATTTCTTCAGCTTGAAATTTGTTTCAATCTAAAGTGAAACAATTGAATGAAGGTGATATAAATGGGAGAAGTTTGACAGGTTGATACATGAGTGTGTTCAAAATTTGTATTCCTTCCATAAACAGTGTGGGAAGTAAACCTTTCAGTGGAGGGATTATTGCAGTTTTTGTATGAAAATTTTCCTAATGAAAGCCACCTTCACCAATTTTACGTTTGGTAAAAGGCATAAATTCTAATATTTTGCTTGAGGATTTAATTGAATTTCTCAGTCCCATTGGATTCAGGATGGTAAGCCATTGATCAATTTTGGTTCATACTTGAGTTTTGATACAAAGGGGTGCAGAATCTAGGTAAAAACAAATGTCCCAAAATTCTTACCATATTATAGGGAGGAAATTATTTTGCATGAGATTATCTATGAAAATATTATTCATTTCTTTGAAATATTACGTAATCTTTCTTCAAAGAAATACACTTCCAACAAGTAACCTGGTATGCTTCTGTTTGTACCCAACACACTGAATATGGTTTTTATCTGACCCAAGAAGAATTCTTTACACAGATAATATGACACATTACTGTTTCAAGAATTTAATTCTGTTGTGGATAATCCTGTTTTATTCCGAAAGAGATGATTATGAAATTTACACCATGGTCAGAGAGTTAAAGTGTTTTGTTCATTGGCACTAATAATTTGATTGAAACCTTGCCAATTTTTAGAATAGATGGAATTCCTGAGATAATTGAGGAATTTGTAACAAGTTTGTGAATTTTAATGGACAGTATTTAGGTGTGGGATTGAATTCTACCTGGTGGACAATTCCAGAATTTTTGGAAGTTAATTTATCACTGGTGGTGCATCTGGTGAAGTTTAAATTTGAAATTCTGCAGAACCTTTTAACTATAGTAAGTGGTACTTCATCTGAGTTTAATGTAAATCATAGTGAGCATTGTTGTATTCTGTATATAATTGATGGAAAGGAATTCACATACACAAAAGATTGTTGCTTTTGAACTAGGAAAATAGCACATTAAAGCACCCATAATCCCAGGTAGCACATGTGGGGCCAGGCCCCCATCTTTTTAAAAGCTCAGGTATATGAGATGCAAGATGATGATTTGCCTTTTGATTTTTCTCTGGAAAGATATTCATACAAAGTTTACAATATTTTTCCCAGTGCCTGGTGAAATAAGAAACATTTTGGGAGCTGGTATTACATATATTGTCAAGGTTCAAACAGATCACCAATTGAAGGTCTTTTCAACAGCTGTTATTGGGAATTCACATTCTTCAAATTTCATGGCAATGATGAAATCTTGAATGTAAACTTTATGAAGACTAGACCACTCTTTGGCCTTGAGAATTTCATGACTTGATTCTCTAAGGTTTTTTTGGTAATCTTTTGAAATCAGATGGGATTAGATTAATCTTTATGAATTGTTCAAGATTCTTAGAAGAATAGAATCAAAATTGAATTTGGATAAGATTGGAGGGCTTTTATCAGGGATATCACTAGTGCTTGGATACAAAGATGAAAAATTTACATAATCTAAGTCAAACAATAAAGAAAATTCCCCCATTAATTCTTCATTAGTTAGAGCCAGAGTTAGTTCTCTCCCTTTGCCTTTGTATTTTTGTATATTTTGAATATCTTTCTGGGCATCTCTTTTCAAGTGAAAAAATTCACTAGAATCAATTTGGTTTTTGCTGGGAACTTCCTTGTCTCAAATTTCATCTTCATCATCATTCAACCCTTCATCTGATGAGTCTGGAGCCTTTTTCTGTATCTTTTTCAAGAAGGATTCTGGAATGTTTAATTTGGTAACAGAATTATCTTCCATAGCTCGAAGAATAATATTGTGCATTATTTCAAGGTTGGCCATTTTTGTGGAATCTCAATTGTAAAAATTTAAAAAGGGCTTGAGCTCTGATTAAGTATAAGGTTATAAGAAAGGATTGACGGAAACTTTTAAATTCAAGAGAAACACATCTGAGGACAGGAGGAAATGGGCACTCAGGTTGATTGGTTGGCTGGATAGATGATTGAATTCCACTTGAGGGCATGGTTGTTCATATATACTAAGTACAAGAAAGGCTGAAAAGTGGTTGAGTAAAAAAATGAATAAGATAAAATCTACATAAGCAATTTAAGTGACATGGCAACTGAAATGCTATGACTAAACAGTCTGGTAATCAAAATTCTGTAACACACCCAAGTTCTATTTTACCTATTATTTTGGTACTTTGAGGTTAAAATAATAATATTTGATCAACAAAATTAATACTACTTTGAAATCCAGTTAAAGTCAAACATATGAAACTCAAATTTTAAAAACAATAAGAGAGTTCTTCCAGTATTGAATAACAGACACCATTCTCATTTCAGAGATTACCTCTGTGTGATTGAGTTGCATTTAACCATAAATTTACTTTGATTTTGTGGTCTGATTCATTTCCTGGGGCCCAATTGAAAAACTTAATGTCATTTATCTCAGACTTTTCAATTTTACAGAAGTTGCAGAACTTCTTGCCTGAATGACTGGTGGCATTGCCACAACATCTGTTATGACAGTGGGTATAGTGGCTCAGATTGTAATGCCTGAAGGATTATTATAGGTCTTGGAGAAGTGGAAACCATTCCCAACATTCCAAAGTTCTCTGACTAGAGTATTGATTATATGATTCATTTGAGGACCAATCGGCTCTTTGGGGCCAGGTATGATTACTATCAGATAAATGTTTTCTGCTTTCAGACTTATTTCAGGTGGAAGATTTAGGCATAAAATGGCAATAGTTCCAAGAGAGGCATGAAAACTAGAATTTCCAAAAGCATTAAACCAGTCAAAATATAGGGTTAATTTCAAGTTCCCAGGCTTTTAAAAAATGAGAGATGTTCCATTTGGGCCCTTGAATCTTTTCCAAACAATCCCATCCAGATATCTTGCATTATCTCAGAGGTTTTGTTTTGGAGATGTTTGATGTTAAAATATGTAAGCACTTACGCGTGTGCTACCTTTGATTTTAATCCAAATGGGATTTACATGAGGGCCTCTGCGGCCCATTGGACACACACAAGGACAATAGGTGCCTGTGTGGATGTCAGGGATTTGGGGAAACTGGCCTCATAACGCGTGAAACAGGCCTATGGGTACACAGGCCCTATAGGGCCCGGTGGGGTATATGGGCAAATACGGACAGATGGGCTTGCGTGGGCATAATTGTGCCCAAGTTTTATTTTGGACATACTTGAACAGACGGGGTGGCCCGCCAAAGTATGTTAAATTCCCTTTTGGTATTGGGCGCGGCCTATTGGGGACGCCGCCGGTTTCACAGCCTATTTGAGGCTGCCGCCCATGTCATGGCCCACTTTGGGCTTCTGTTCTTGCTTACAGCCTGTTTATGGGGCCTAAAAGCCTGCGCAGGGCCGTTGTAGGGGGCAGGGGGACTCAAAATGGAAACCCCCCACCCTGGTTGCGGCTGTTGAGCCTGTCACAGCTGCTGAGCTTGGTGGCTGCCGTGGGGCTGGGGGCCCCAGGTCCTCCCCCTCCCCTTGCTCGCCATTGCAAGGAGGAGAGGAAGGGCTGGCTGGATGGAACCAGCCAGCAACCGTTGTAAGACTCCAAACAGTGCTAGGACATGGCTGTTCTGTGGAGGGGAAAGGTGCTGTTTAGGCTGCCCTGCTGAGTGTTAAAAAAATATTTAAATGTAACCAAGATCACAGTTCAGAACCTGGTAAATGAGGAATCAAGTAGTAAAGGATAAAGATGGTAGTAGTTTGGTAATGATGGAACAGCACTATCTGAGCCAAGATTATGTGGGAAAAACTTGGACAACAGAAGCTAAAGGTTGTTTAAAGTTTAGAGACAAAGCTGTTACATGTAAACAACGCCCACAAGCTAATAACTCTGGTTGTCAGCAGAAGATTGGGGATGATCAACTAAAACCCAACCAACCTCCAGGTTCTCAATGAACCTGCCCAACTCTCCGCAATCAAGCGCTTGAAGCATACCAGATAACTGAGGGTGGCTTTACAAGAGAAAGAACTATGTTTTTAGTGTTGGAATACTGTACCACATCTTTTCCATCTCTTCAGCATTCCTTTTTTTCATCTAGTCATGTCTCATTTACTTCTACCCTTATTTTTATCATTCTTCTGTCACATGTTCCCCTTATGCCGCATCCGGTGTCTCTATCACATTTCACCTGTCACTTCCGCCCGCCTACTCATTGTCTTCTCACATATCACAGGCGCGCACACCTACATGTCACCAGCCTCATTTGCGTGCCCATCACCTGAGGACAGATTGTTGAGCCAGTCTGAAGGTCTCTTTCCTCATCCTTCTTTCTGACTCCCAATCTGCGTGTCCTCAGGTGAGTAACTGTTCTTTCTGACTCTTCTGTCTCCTTTAATTCTCATCTCATATTTCCTCTTTTTGTTCATTCTCAATTCATCTCTCATAAGAAATCTAATCCTTCTTTCTGACTCCCAATCTGCATGTCCTCAGTGATTTCCAATAGGTTATGAGCCCAGAATCGCAAGCGATTAGATAAGCGCACCCATCCAACTCGAAGGATCCATCACACCTGGTAATATTAAACACATCAATCATGGAAGAAGTAAAAAACTCCCATCAAGTTCTAAAAATTCCATCAATCATCCCTCTCAGCGCCCCAGGATCCAAATCAAACTATCTGGACTGGGCCATGATACTCAGAATACACTTCCGAGCATCAGGCGTTGGATATCTGATCAGCAACACTCTACAAAAACCAGATCAAGAAACATGGTCACGCAACAACCTTGCTGTCTGCTCAGTCATCTCCAGATCCATCACTCCGTTGAACTTCCAGTTCATACGCAAACACAAAGAAAGCGCGATGGGTATGTGGAACGCATTGAAAGACGCTCATCAAGACAACTCCTCAGGTGGAAGGATGTATTGGCTACGGAAACTACTCCTCACAAGACTGAATGACAAAGAAATGACCACTCACATGTCAGAAATCGTTTTGTACGGAGAAAAACTGTCATTGCTGGTCACCATGGACAATCCCCTCACAGCCGACAACCTTCTATCAACCGCCATCCTTCTCTCCTTACGCGATGACTGGCTGAGCTGCGTGTCCAGCATGATGAATGAGGAGTCGGTCCCTTCAGCCAGACTCATAACGGCTCTCAAACAAGAACATTTGCGTCGCCAAACTCGAGACAAGGATGTCATGGCGAACTCGGCAAGATTGCATCAGTCAAAAGCCAGCAACCCCCAAAGTAGAACCCCCGAACACAGACAACCAAGAACCTACTTCTGCACGCATTGCAATGTCAAAGGACACTCTTTCTCCCGGTGCACATAAGTGAGAATAGTCCTAAGTCAGCTGAAGAGAACAAACGTCAAGACCAAAAGTAGACCCGGAACAAACAGCCAAAAACCCGCTGACACAAATCTCAGCAAAGTCAATACCAACAACTTTGAATCAGAGTCGGATGACTTCTCAGACTCACAAATCGTTGTCCACTCAGGATCAGCAGAAGTAAGCAGTGCCTCAAACATCACTCCCCATCAACAAAGAGACTTCAACCTCGACTCAGGTTGCTCAATCTCAATGACTCCATACGGAGACCAAGTCAATTGCAAAATCCCCAACAACACCGTCATTTGCCTTGCAGATGGTTCGACGATCAAATCATTAATTCCTTTTCCTTTTGGTCATCTCAAATCCCTTGTGGCCCCGAGTCTTCATGACCCATTGCTTTCCATCTCCAACATCTTTGACGCAGGTCTGACTGTTGTTTTCCAAAAGGAAAGCTGTAAAATATTCAACAAATTGATATCAAATATAAATCAGCAACCACTGCAAACCGGATACAGAAGGGACAACCTATACTATCTCTCACAAGACAATGTAAGCAGTGAAGAATCAAATCAGTCGAAGATCGTTCAAACCTCTGACAACAGCCTTTTTGGTTACCACTGTAGGCTGTCTCATCTAAACTTGAAATCACTACAGAAATACCTGAAATCCCACGGGATAGAACCAAACCCAAGGAACAAAAAGAACGTTCAGCAATGTATCACTTGCATACAGTCAAAAATGACGAGAAAACCCTTCCACACTCATCTAAGTTATCGATCAACTAAACCCGGTCAACTCGTTCACACCGACGTATGCAGCTTTGAATCCATCTCTAGAGAAGGATATAAGTACTTCGTCACCTTCATCGACGACTGCTCAAAGGCTCTCTTTGCCTATCCCATTCGCTTCAAATCCAACGTTCTCAAAACCACTCAAAACTTCATCTCCTTTTTCGAAAACAAATGCAACCTGAAGGTTATAGCCTTAAGATCAGACAACGGAGGCGATTACCTGAACCAGGCCATGAAAGACTACCTTGGTCAAAAGGGAATATCTCATGAACCTGGACCCCCTCACTCACCACAACTAAACGGGGTTGCCAAAAGATCAAATCGCACCATCTGCAACATAATCAGGTGCTCTCTTACCTCATCCACTCTGCCTAAATCCTTCTGGTCAGACGCTCTTGACCACTGCATGTTCTCCTTCAACTCATATCCATGCAAGACACCTCAAGGGTTTGTATCACCTAACTCCATCCTCCAGTCCACCAACGCTGATCCAAAATATCTCCATCCGTTTGGCTGCCTTGTGTGGTACAAGATCCCCAAGGCTAACAGAAACAAACTGGATAATAAAGGACGCCCCGCTATTCTCTTGTCATATTTTCTCAATCATTCTGGTTTTTGTCTGTATGATCTGACCTCGGGCAAGACCATCAAATCTCGCGACTGCATCTTCAACAACCACTCCTTCCCTTATGGTTGCTCTCTCATCCCAGAAGAAGACCACACCCCCGTCCCTGTAGAGCTACCGTGGCCCGATCTACCGTCAAACCCACCTGACACCGCTCCCGCCTCTTTTCTTAACCCTCCTTCACCGCCGTCTCAAACCCTCCCTGCTCGTCCCTCTCCTACCTCCTCCAATCCCTCTACGCCATCCAACTTCTTGCTCTTGTCACCCTGCCCTGTCCATGCATCACTCCCCCCCCCCCGCAGCCTTTCCGGTCCTGTAGCCCAGCACCATCCAACAACTCCAACCTTCTCCCTCCTCTCGCTCTTACACCCCCCCGTCCTCTCCATCTTGCCCCGACACTCCTCTTCTCCCCACGTCCTCAACTTGCCCAACCTCCCTCCCCCCCCAACCTCCTGCTCGTGCCCCTCCCCGCCTCCCCTCCCCGCGCCCACCCTCTCGCATATCTTGTCCACCATCCCGTTACAGAAACTTCTCCCAGCATGCCTCTGTTAAGGACGACCTGCCTGCGCCCAAGACGTGGAAGCAGCTCCTACGCTCCCCGCACCATTGTTGCTGGATCGCCTCGGCTCAAGAGGAAATGTCGTCTCTCCAGGGTATGAAGACGTGGACCCTTGTGCCTCCCCCAAAAGGTCGCAAGATAATTTGATGCAAGTGGGTCTTCAAGGTGAAAAGGCGTCCGGATGGCTCGATTATTAAGCTAAAAGCCCCGCTTGTCGCCATGGGATTCTCCCAGGTTCAGGGTCTGGACTTCTCCAAAGTGTTTTCCCCCACTCTCCGGCTCGAGACGCTCCGCCTGCTACTCAGTCTCCTCGGACACAAGGGCTGGGTTGGACGCCAGCTGGACTTCAAGACGGCTTTCCTGAATGGCCACCTTGATGAGCCCATCTACATGGCTCAGCCCCCCGGTTTCAAAGATCCCCACCACCCGGACTGGGTCTGCCGCGTCACCAGGGCAATATACGGCCTCAAGCAGTCTCCCCGTCAATGGAACCTTGAACTCAACTCAGTGCTTCTGTCTTTGGGACTCTCTCGCTCCGCCTACGACCCCTCTTTGTACTACAAACTTGATGGCGGCAACCTTATAGGAGCCGTCACCGCTCACGTAGACGATCTCGCCATCGTCAGCACGCCCTCCTTCACTACCTCCTTCACAAAGGCCATCGGCCAGCGCTTCAAGGTTGGTTCCGACAAAGATCTCTCCCTCTTTCTTTCCATCTCCATCACCCGTGAAATTGCCCGTAGGTCCGTCTCCATCTGTCAGTCTCACTACATCTCCTTGGTCACGGACTCCTACCTCCCTGGCACCGTCGCGACTGCTCGAACTCCCATGGATGTTCATTTCAAGAATCTCTCTCCGCACACCGCATCTTCTCCTCCCTCTCCTCCCCGCTACAACCAGCTCATCGGGTCCCTTCTATGGGTCTCTCAGTGCACTCGTCCGGATGTCGCATTCGCGGTCAACCGGCTCTCCCAATTCCTCACGGATCCCTTGCTTGACCACTGGACCGCCGCGCTCCGGGTCCTCCGTTTCCTTCACACCACTCGTGACCACCGTCTTACCCTGGGCGGCCCCTTGGTGGCGCTCTCAGGGTACAGCGACTCCGACTGGGCCGAGGACAAATGCGACCATTGCTCCACCTCGGGCTACACCTTTCGCCTAGGTAATGGGGCTATCTCCTGGAAATCAAAGAAGCAGCCTACGGTCTCTCTCTCGAGCACCAAGGCTGAATACAAAGCTCTCTTGGACTCCTGCAAGGAGGGCCTCTGGCTCCGCAACATCCTGGTCGAACTCCGCCTTAGGGATGACTCCCCCGTCCCACTGCTGGTCGACAACAAAGGGGCCGAAGCCCTCTCCAAGAATCCGGAACACCACTCGCGAACCAAACACATCAATGCCCGCAACCATTTCATTCGCGAGTGCGTTGTCAAGGGGGTCTTCAGAGTAGGTCACATTGCCACCAGCGACATGCTAGCGGATATGCTAACCAAGCCCCTATCTTGTGTTCTGCTCGAATCTCATCAGCGCATGTTTGGTATCTCCGGCTGTGGTTAGCAAGGGGGGGTGTTGGAATACTGTACCACATCTTTTCCATCTCTTCAGCATTCCTTTTTTTCATCTAGTCATGTCTCATTTACTTCTACCCTTATTTTTATCATTCTTCTGTCACATGTTCTCCTTATGCCTCATCCGGTGTCTCTATCACATTTCACCTGTCACTTCCGCCCGCCTACTCATTGTCTTCTCACATATCACAGGCGCGCACACCTACATGTCACCAGCCTCATTTGCGTGCCCATCACCTGAGGACAGATTGTCAAGCCAGTCTGAAGGTCTCTTTCCTCATCCCTCTTTCTGACTCCCAATCTGCGTGTCCTCAGGTGAGTAACTGTTCTTTCTGACTCTTCTGTCTCCTTTAATTCTCATCTCATATTTCCTCTTTTTGTTCATTCTCAATTCATCTCTCATAAGAAATCTAATCCTTCTTTCTGACTCCCAATCTGCGTGTCCTCAGTGAGTTCCAATATTTAGAAGCTCTAAAAGCAAACAGTAACTGATTTGAAGCATGGATAACCTCAACACTTCTCAAGGAACTCAAGAGTAGGCTGGCAGAATGCAACTCCAAAAAACAATAAGGGAGCTATAACACTCCAGGTCTTAAGCTTAATAAGACCTCTTCAATCAATCCTGATTGGCTCCAGAAAGATGAGCAAGGAGGGATCAACACCAGTATGATCAGACAAAGGGATCAAGGAGTGGTATAACACACTCAAGAATTCCAACAGACAGAATTCTCTTCAATTATCAAGGCTATTGTTTGGTGATAAGGATCAGGCCACAGAGGGGCAAAGACTTAGGATCAATGGATCAGGGGGAAATCATAGATATACCCAGGATGAGAGTGAGGATCAGATTTCAATGATAACTGGGGGGGCATATGCAAACAGTCCCATGAATGTTTTTCAAAAGGCAGGGGAGAGCACCCCCTTTTATAGAAAATGGGTACATGTAGACTATTTACAAGAGATACTACAAATAGAGCCAAATTTGTTTTCTTTTTTTTTTTTTTTTTTTTTTTAGGATTTTCATGGAAAAGCAACAGGGAAAAAAAACAAACAATAAAAAAAAAGAAGAACTGAATCAAAACCCTGGCCCGTGCCAATGATGGGCACGGGCAAGAGAGTAGCTAGTGAGCCGCCCGCAGAAATGCTGACGGGCCCGGGCAACAGTTGAGACCCGCACAGGCAACAAACAAGCCGCGCAGGAGACTGTTGAGCTTGAGGTGGATCAAGGCAGTGGTGCAAAGTTTCCTGCAACCGCAAGGAACGCTTGCAGTCATTGGCCAATGGATTGGGATTGGGGTTTGGGGCTAGGAAGGATAGAATGTAGGGAGGAGGAGGCCATCGTTGATTGATGATGAGCGTCAATGGTGAACTGTTGGTGATGTTTGCACATTAGTCACAAAGGTTGGAAACCATACCAGCTTAAGGTTCCAGAGTTGTCACAAAGGTTGGAAACAAAACCAGCTTAAAATTCAGCCTCCTCACATGCCCTCGCCAAAAAAGTCAAAGAACAGTTTTCAGGATGAGAAGTATTGAAGGCAGGCTAATTGAAGAAAAAAAGGTGGGCTTGGTCAATTGAGGAATACTGATGAGAGTGAGTAGTTTGAGGTAGTGGAGATCATCAAAGATCTTCATAACCAACTGGAGAGACTTGATGATTGATGCCAGTTTTGATTTGAGCCAAGGTAACAATGGGGTTGCAGTAAGGTTGAAGGTTTGGATTGAGATGGTGGTTGATCTTAGTGAACAAGTAAACAAAAATGCAGAAGGATGGGAACGGATCCCAGATTGGATACTTTGACATCTTGAAGAGTGATTGGGGGAAGCAATGAGATGGGATGGAACCCAGCATCTCTAAGGTAACTCCAAGATAAGGTTTAAAGAGATAGGGATGGATGATCTGTCTTGATCAGATGAGGAAGGAACGAGGATATGAAGTCAAGGTAACAACAAGTTTGGAGTAAGGGTAAGTAGTAATACCAATGAAGTTCATTGAAGCAAAAAAGATACAGCACAATGGGTGGTGATTGGTGCCGGATAGAAGCCCGCAAGCCAAGCCAGTCTTCATCTGCGCGTTTGCCAAAAAGGGTGGATAGCTGGCAAAGCAAGGGAAAATTGAACATAGGACCGGGCGCTAGGCACCCAAGAGATTATCCTAGAGAACTAGTAGAGTGGGATCTGGAAGTTTGGGAACTGGATATGGGAATCATTCCGGATCAAAAAAAGTTTTTTTTTTTTTGGATCTAGATGGAGGCTATAGAAAATTTCATAAAAATTTGAATTTTTCTGTACTGGTCCAGAGGTGTCCCAAATTGGGCACCACATCTCTCCCCAACTTAAAGACTGTCCCTAGTCTGCATCTGAGTATCTTTGATGATATATATAAAATAAGAAACTCAGTAATTAAAACAGAAAAACGCCCATTTGATCTTGAGGGTGATTGAAAAGGGAGCTTGATCCATCAAAAGAAAAGGTCCTGGAAGTGGCTGGGATAAAAAAATGAAGAAGGCGTCCCAGGTGCTCACATATGTGGCATACAGTAGAGGTTCACAACAAAATGCAGCAGATGACCCCTGGTGGTACACAATTGGGAGGACTTACTTCTGGAACAAGTTGTCTCCATGACAATGAAATTTTTTACCTGATCAGCAGAGAAACTTCTGGCCATCTGAGTACCATCCAGCTCCTCCAAAACATATGATCCACCTCTGACTTGACGGACCACTCAATAAGGACCTTTCCAGCATTTAGAGAAAAGCTTTCCCCACTGAGTTTCCAAGGATTGATTATAAGCTAGGACTAGATTCCTAGGATTCAAGGAATCCCTGATTTGATTGGAGTGTTTATCCTCCCAATACTCAACTGATTTTTTTCTTGACTCCATCATCTTGTGATAAGCTCTGTCACAAACATCTTCACTTTGTTCCAGTTTCTTGGATCTGGAAAATAATAGATTGGTGGTGGGAGAAACCTTTTCCCATGAAATTCCTAAGAAAGATTGCATTTCCAGATCAAGAGAAAGGAAAGCCCTTTTTCCAAAGATAATTTCATAAGGTGGGTAGCTTGTGGTTTGTTTAGTTGAAATTCAATTGGAGAAGAGGACCAGAGGAAGAAGTTTGCAACAATTCTTTCCACTTTCACCAGCCAGCCTGGCAAGGGCAGCCTTCAAAGGAGCATGGCCAATTTCCACTATGCCTTGACCTTCAGGATAATAAGGAGTGGTCACCCTATGTTGACCAGGAAGCAATTGGATCATTTCAGCCAGTTTGCTGCCAAACTCAGAGCCACCATCAGTTGAATAAGATTTGCCCAAGCCATAACACATTGTCCAAGTCTCAAAGAGGAAGGCTGCTACTGATTCAGAGCTGAGGTTCTTAAGGAATTTTGCTTCAAACCATCCAGAAAAATAATCTCTAGCCACTAGGAGGTACTTAGCTCCACCAGCCTTAATATGAACCACATACATAGCAATCCATCCAAAAACAGTGGACTCTCAAGTGGGATAAAAAATTTCCGCTGGGTGCCTAAGATCACGTTTCTGACATTCTTCACAACTCTTGAACCATTGAGAAACTGATTTCATCAAGGATGGCCACCAGAATTGTTTGGATATTCAACCATAAGTTTTGGTTTCCCCACAATGAGCAAGGCCTTCATGGAGGCTTTCATGGATCAAATCATGTTTAGAAGGGATGGTGACAACAATAAGAGCACAAGGGTTGCCTCTTTTCATAAGCCTAGTACCATAGACAAAGAAATTGGAGGACTTCCTTTTGAGTGATCAAAAATCTTTAGCAGAGAGATCAGGAGGCCTTTGGAGAGTGGAGAGATACTGCTCTAATTTAAGCCAGAAGCCTTGTTGGAAGCCAGAATAATCTTGAGAGAAAAATGTGAAGACAGGAAAAATTAAGGGTTCCTCATTGTCAAAATCCACTCCAACATCCAATTCTTCATCTCCAAGAGGGTGTCAAGATAAACCATCAGGCATGGTGAAAGATTTTCCAGGCCTATGAACAATATCAAAAGAGAAAAACTGGATGAAAGCCACCCAACAAGTCATTGGAGCGTTTGGAAGACTGGGGGCATTGATCATTTTGATAATGGATTTTGCATCAACTTGTAACTCAAAGTGTTGAACCCAGAGAACATTTTGCAGCTTCTTCAGCATTTGGGCCACACCACAAAGTTTCAGTTTTTTCTGGGAGTACCTGGATTCCACCCTTGAAAAAATAAGAGATTCATACAGAGCAGGACAATCCAAACCATTTTCATCTTCCTGAGTAAGGACAATCCCAACAGATTGATAACTAGAGTCCACAGCCAGCTTGATCTTGCCAGCCCTAGGTCCATAAGTGATCTTCTTCAAGACAATGTCTTTTCCAACAATTGTTTTGAGCATCTGAAATGATTGTTCACAAGCTTGGTTCTAAAACCATTCAGCATCCTTCCTGGTTAAGCAATGCAGAGGAATGCAAATTTTGGATAGAGAAGGGATAAAGATCCAAACATAGATTACAACACCTGAGAAACCTCTGCCTTCAGTTGGATTGATGGGAGTAGGCCAAGAGAGAATTTTTTTGACTTTGGATGGAGCCATCCTTCTTCCTTCCTTGAAGACCACATGACCAACAATTTCCAAAGCAGGGACACAGGAAGCCAATTCAGATCCAGAGACTGTGAGACCAGACTCCTTGATTTAAAACAGGATCCTTCCCAGAGTGGTTGCATATTCCCAGATACATCAATTTATTCCTGAATGCCATCTTCTTTTTCCAGGGATCATGTTCTACTACAGGTATAATGTAAGGGAGGCCATAGGATCATATCAAGAGACCTCTCTCTTCTCCACAGAAAGCAATAGATTTTTCACTAAGGGCTAAGGCATTTTTGATCAAATTCAACTCATCAGGAAGAAGCCATCCATCTGGACCAGAGTTCACCACTTTCAGACTTTCTTCAGTGACACAACAAGAGGGGATGAATGGACCAGTAATAGATTGAGTGAAACCACTGTAAGGATTGGGGGATAGAGGGGGCCCCATAAGAGGAGGGTTGAGGTTGAGAGGCATTTGTTGGTTGACTGGTTGAACCTTTTTTGAAACTGGTTTATACTTGGTGGAAAAAGAGAGGAATCCTTTCTTCCTCCAAGAATTGACCAGTGAGACCTGACTACAAAAACTGAGGCCAAGTTCCAACATCTTCCAAGTTTGATGTTCCCCTTTGTCCTTGAAAGGTGCCTTTTACATAAAAGAGGATCCAAAAGCTAATGCATTGCTCACATGTGTGGCACAGGGTAGAGTTTCAAAATTGACAGTAGTAGAGGGCCCTGATGGTGCACAATTGGGAGGACTTACTTCTTCCCCACACTGCCTCCACTTAAGACCATACTCCTTCATACCAAAAACCACCAAGAAAAGAATTGAGATCGGGAGAGAGTTTAGACTCATTGAGGAGATTCAAAAATGGAGAAGTGGATAAATGATCAGGCAGAATGGTAAAAGGAAAAGAAGAAACAACAGACCCAGAGAAAGAAGAAATATTTTTGGTTTCTTCAGTTTTTTTATGTTTTTGAATTTTGATCTTATTTGTATGAGGAAGAGATGATAGAGAAAACAAAAAATATGCCTCTGAGGTTGAAGTTGATGCATAAGTTGAAGTCTCAGGCTGATAGGAACTATAACTATCAGTAGAATCAACTAATCCAATTAAAAATGAGGCTGAGAGGAATGATAGTTGTCCTTCTGCTTTCCCCTTAGAGCTGTTTTGGGAGAACAACCAGGAAAATCTCTTTCCCAAAAATCAGAATCCAAGGAACAAAGCGGAACTTCAATTTTTCTGCCATCAGCATCAGGGAGAAGGATTCTCTCCCCAACTTGATCAGAAAAAATCAGGGTAGCACAAAAATCCATTAAGAATGGTTGGCCCAAGATCATAGGACCTTCCAAACGAGTGATCCAGAAATGACAAGTTCCAACAATATTTGGACCAATTCAAACAGGAACATCCTCAGCAATACCAACCAGTCCACATGACTGATTCCCTATACCATAAACTTCAGAAGGAAAGCTGACCCTTTGGCTAAGCTTGAGTCTGCAGACCATAGCATCTGAGATTAAGTTGAGCTGAGAACCCAAATCCACAAGAAGAGAAACTTTTTTAGTCAATTCACCAAGATAGCAGGGAATAAATCCAAGAGGGAAGGAATACAGATTGGCATCTGAAGGGGGAATATTTTCCCCCAGAGTCCTCCGTCAAAGTGCCAGAAGAGACCTTTGAATTTTCCAGACCAATTTCCTCATGTCAATGAGAAACCCATTTCCTCATCCATTCAGCCACAGATGGAGAGATAAAAAGCAGTTCAGCCACATACAGATCAGGCATTTTGAGATCAAAAATGTTCTTTAATACAACTTCCACAGTATTGGGGTAGTCCTTGGAAATGCCCCTCTCAAACCAAACTTTGGGCTGGGTTGAGGGAGGAAGATCAGGTTAGACAAGTACTGGAAGAGGATCAGAGGATTGAGGGGGATGACCAGATTGAAGAGGAGGAGAAGGATCAGAGTGGTCCTGGAACCTTTCCATGAGTGGTTACCTTTCTACTTCCATCTCTTCCACATCAGAGGAAGGAGCCTCAGGCAAAGATGGACATTTGACAGGTTTTTGAAGGATTGAAGATGGATTAGGAGGAGACTTGTGAGGTTTGGGTTCCTCATGATTTCCTAGCCGGATCAGATTGATAAGCACCAGAAAAGCTGGAAGAAGTCATAGCTGGAGGATACCAAGGTTGAAGAGTGCCACAGGATGATCATAAATCCAAGGAGACCAGAGATGCCTTCTTGGGAGTTGGTGGTTGGTAAGAAGCCACCACAAGACGGATTGGACAAGACGAGTCAAAAGGGATCAAAGCACCATTAGGAAGAAAGAAATTATTTCCCTTCTGCTCTACTAATTTCTCCTCCTTTTCGTTCTGGAGTTCAGGACATCTACCAGTACCATGGCCTTCCCTATGACAGTAATAGCAGACTAAGGTGGATTTATGTTGGGATTTAATGGCAGAGGTGTCTCACTGATGAGTTTTCACAACAGTGAAGCCTCATCCATCACACAGCTGTGGAGTATCACCTGACCCGGGTTCTCCTCCTTTCACTCGCACCAAAGCTGTCACAATCAGTCATAATCCCCAGGGTCCTCAACAAATGGATCTCAATCATGGTACTCAACGAGACCAGAGCAATCATTTTCCTTAGGCACTTGACCCCACCAGATCATCATCAACCAGAATCATCATTTTCCTCAACTGAATCATCATTGACCACCAGAACTCCGCTTTCATCTTCTTTTCATTTATTCTTATTCTTTTTGTTCTTTTCTTTTGTCTTTCTTATCTCTTGTTTTGTCTTTCAACTTTCCACAATCAACTGCTCATTTTGTGAAATCATGCCCGGTGAGATTCATCATTCATCTTTGACTCATCTCGAATCATCTCTTGTTGACTCAAGACTTACTGTCAGCACAATCTTAGCGCACTCATCTCAACACACACCTAAAACCCAAGAATCCTTCAATTGATCAGTCCATCCAACTCTTGTCTCTGATAATGACTGTTTCAGTATTTATTTCCTGTTTTTATTTCCTCTCAAATGTGCTCTGCTTTTTTTTCTTCATTTTCCCACCTGTTCTTGTTCTGATCTGTCTCCAGCTCTCAGCTCAAAAATCAATTCAAACCCACTTATCCTTTTACTGTTAAAAGCCAAAAGGCATCTCAAACCCCCTCAACCGCTGAATAATCTACTGAGAGAGGATCCAAACCGGGCGTCATGGATATCTTCAAACAAACAATGCTCAAGACTGCGCTGGAAACTAATCCTTTTCTTGGAGAGGATAATTAGGGAATATGGAGAGACAAAATGGATGCCGTACTTGACGTGAGAGGATTCACTACGGCTATGAACAATGAGACTACTCCTCTGGACCCTTCTGTAAAAGACAGACTGAAACTCCTCATTATCTCAAAACTCAATTCAACAGCACATGAGAACATAGTCACCGCCAAAAACAGAAATTCAGCTCAACTTCTATGGAAGGCCATCATACACAAGTACGCCTTGTTGCAAGCCTCAAACCCAGCCAGAGTCTTCAACAGATTTCTTTACCTGTCATTCAACCCTGAAAATATAGTCAATTTCATTACAAAGGTAAAAGTCTGCCTCAAGAAGATGGGCAAGGTTGGTATCAAGTTACCAGACAACATTGTGGCCTACCTCATTCTTTTCAAGTTCCCTTCCGCTATGGACAATTTAAAAAGGCAGATTATGCATTCAGATAAAGAACTCTCTGTCAAATTTTTTCTCAATCACTTAACTCAACTGAATGTCACAATCCTCTATTCCAAGCTCTTGGTCAAAAAGTGATGTTGCACTCTTTGGTGGAAAGGTTTCTTCTCACTCTACTTCATCCAAGGGGTCCAATCCAAAAAGATGCGTGGAAGGCTATCATCACCCGGGCCAAGATTGTAATCACTCGGCCAGACATTGTTGGCACCTCCATCCTGAAGTTGCTCCTGAATGGTGGAAAGAAAATCAGGCTAAATGGAAAGCAAAAAAGGGCGGATCAAAAGCTAAGATCAAATCACACTCAGCTCATTATCTTGCTTTGCTCAATTCATGGATTGAACACAGAGATCCAAACCAACTTTTTCTGCTTGATAGTGGAGCTTCAGTCCACATGATCAACGATAGTTGCTACTTCATCAATTTGGAACCCTACTCTGGCAATCCTATCAAGACCGGTAAGGAACGAGCAAGTCTACCAATAAAAGCAAAGGGCACGGCAGTTCTTCATTGGAGCAATCTCACACTCAAGCTCAGCAAGGCCTTCTATGTGCCTGACGTGACCATCACATTAATCAGCGCAGGGGCCTTGAATGGCAAGGGTTGTACAATTACTTCAAGTAAAAAAAAAATTCCATCACGCACTCAGGCAAAGAGGTTCTTGCCAGAAAGATCAGGAACAATCTCTACACTCTTCCTACTCCTTCTTGCAGCACTCTTCCTTTGTCAAAATCTCTCTTTTCCTCCATCTCATCCACTCCAGAAGAAGCTTGGCTTGAGATTCATCAAAAATACGGGCATGCCTTGCTGTCAAGACTTGACTCCCTCATTCAACATATTCCCAGCAAAGTCAAAAAAATATTTCAGTGTGTCAACTGTGTCATGAGCAAGATCACTAAATCACCTTTCAAGCTCACATCTGCAAGATTCACAAAAATCTTAACTTGAATTCATATGGATCTCATGGGACCGATTCAACTTTCATCCAAGTCCGGTCACAGGTTCATCCTTTTGTTGGTTGACAATGCTAGGGGGTATCTTGCGGCCTCCCCTCTTGCTTCAAAGGACAAGACAGCCGATATCATCATCAGCTTGCTCAAAAAAGAACATCATTGTCGCGGGGTTTACCCATCCAAGGTTTCCTCCAATGGAGTGACCAAGTTTGTTAATCAAAACCTTTCTTCTTTTCTAGAATATAAACACATCACTCATGTCATTTCAGAACCATACCACCCAGAACACAATGGACGTTCCAAACAAGCAAATTGAACTATTGTTGAATCTACTCGAGCAACTCTCAAGTATGGTCTTCTTCCACCTTCAGTGTTGCATGAGGTGATAAAAGCTTGCTGTCTCATGCTCAACCACATCCCTCTGAAAGGTGAAACGGTGACACCTTGGGAGAAGATACACGGTTGACCTCTTCCCACGTCTTTTATCAAGCCAATTGGAAACCCTTGTATCTTCCTAATCAACAAGAGAAAGAAGGGATCAAAATTTGACTTGAAAGGTGAAGAAGGAATACTAGTAGGCTTCAACCAGCTTCTCCATTCTTATCAAATCTTAACTCAAAATGGTTCTATTGTCTCATCCAAGCATGTCAGATTTTTGCACATGCCACCACCAAAAGCAAATGGACTCAACTTCAACATCAAATCCAAATCAGATGGCAGAAATCACATACCAACGTCTGATCAATGGACTGAAGATTGTCCCAACTGTTGAGTCCCTTGGACTGGCTATTGGGATAAATCTGTGTACTCTGTCAGTTCAGCTGAGGAAGTTAAGTCTATTAGTCAATCTTCCGATGAATCAAATTTTTCACCTCCATCTGGTGAGGAGAATCCAGTGACATCTCAGAACATCAGTTGTTTTAATCAATATTTCCATCAAGAGACTGTTGCACGCATGGGGCAGATCCTTCGAGATCAATTGCAAATTAAGCCACCTCAACAATATGGGTTCTTCCACTATTTCAAGCCAAATTCCTATGAAGATGCTATACGCTGCAACAATAGACTGGAATGGATAGATGCAATGGATTTCGAATTAGGTTTGATTGAGGATCTCCATGTGTGGGATGAATACAACGTTCCCGACCCAAAGAATTTTCTCAAAACTACATGGATCTACAAAATCAAGCTAGACTGCCATGGAGACCTGGTTACATATAAAGCTAGACTCTGCGTCCAAGGCTTTAATCAGATTGAGGGTGTGGACTATTTTGAAACCTTTGATCCAACTGGCAAACCCTCAACCTTGAGGCTTCTTCTTCTCTACGCGCTCAAGTCAAAACAGAAGATTTGAAAATTTGACATCAAGAGTGCTTTTCTTCACTCACCAATCAACGAAGAAGTGATCATTCAAACCCCAAAGGGATCAAAGAGAAAGTGTCAATTTCTCAAACTCCAAAAGTCTCTCTATGGCCTGAAACAGGCTCCAAAAAACTGGTATGAAACCCTTGCCGTGTGATTCAGAGAGGTAGGTTTCAAAGAATCCTCCTGCAATCCTTTCCTTTACTTGTCAAAATATGGAAAATCACGGATTTTCTTCCATGTGGACAACCTCATCTTGGTTGGCAATGGTGACAACTTCAAAAGAAAATTCTTGAGTGGCTTTGCTGGCTCTACTGGGAAGGATCCAGATACCATCCTAGGAATGCAAATTGAGGTAAAGGCCGATGAAATTCTTCTAATTCAACCCAAACATATCAAAAGGGGACTCAAGGAACTGGGCCTAGAAGATGCCAAAATCAGCAAATAACCCCTCACTCCAAATATTCAACTCAATCCTACAACTGACAACAAATTTGAACAGTTCAGAAGTCTATATGTCAACTATCAATTGGCAATTGGTTTGCTCAACCACATTTCATGCTACTCACGGCCTGACGTAAGCTATGCCGTGTCTAGTTTGTCAAGGTTCAATGTCAAACCCAATATGCCTCACTGGAACAAATTAAAGAAGACGTGGAAGTACCTGAAAGGAACTTTGGATATCAAGCTGCAATTGAGAGTTAAGGATGCAAACTCCATAATCTCTGCTTACTCCGACGCGTGTGGGCAGATTACCTGGACACCAGACAATTGCAGACGGGGTATCTCTGCGTTGTTTACCAGTGCGTGGTGTCATGGAATAGTTGCAAGCAGAAGAATATCACATACAGTTCCACAAATTCTGAACTCAACACATTTGTTGACGCGTTTCAAGAATCCACTTGGATTCAGTCCCTCACGTCTGAGATCTTCACAACTAAAATTTCTCCCATTGCCATTCAAACGGACAACAGTGGATGAATTTATAAACTCAAAAGATTTGATTCAAACTCTCAAACTCGCCACCTGGATTTGAAAACCAAAGGAATGAGGGAGGAGTTGAAATCTGGAAACATCACAATCTTGTTAGTCAAGTTGGAAGAAATTCCAGCAGATGCCCTTACCAAAAGTTCAGATCTAGCAAGCTTAAAAAGCTTTCAACTCTGTTTTTCTTCTCTTGTGTATTTGTTTTCTTCTTCTACTCTCCGGGGCTAACTCAATGCCTCATCTCACCTGGCATGGGGCGTGTTGGGATTTCATGGCAGTGGTGTCTCACTGATGAGTTTTCACAACAGTGAAGCCTCATCCATCTCATGGCTGTGGAGTATCACCTGACCCAGGTTCTCCTCCTTTCACTCACACCAAAGCTGTCACAATCAGTCAGAATCCCCCGGGTCCTCAACAAATGGATCTCAATCATGGTACTCAACAAGACCAGAGCAATCATCGTCCTTACGCACCCAACCCCACCAGATCGTTATCAACCAGAATCATCATTGTCCTCAACTGAATCGTCATTGACCACCAGAACTCCTCTATCCTCTTCTTTTCATTTATTCTTATTCTTTTTGTCCTTTTCTTTTGTCTTTCTTATCTCTTGTTTTGTCCTTCAACTTTCCGTGATCAACTGCTCACTGCCTGAAATCATGCTTGTTGAGATTCATCATTCATCTTTGACTCATCTCAAATCATCTCATGTCAAATCAAGACTAACTGTCAGCACAATCTTATTGCACTCATCTCAACACACACCTCAAACCCAAGAATCCTTCAATTGATCAGTCCATCCAACTCTTGTCTCTGATAATGACTGTTGCAGTCTTTATTTCCTGTTTTTATTTCCTCTCAAATGTGCTCTGCTTGTTTTTCTTCTTTTTCTCACCTGTTCTTGTTCTGATCTGTCTCCAGCTCTCAGCTCAACAATCAATTCAAACCCACTTATCATTTTAATTTAGGAACGGAATTAGCAGGTTTAGGGGTAGAGATAGAGGATATTTTTTGATCTATTTTATTCTCAAAATCCTGAAGAAGCTTGGTAATCTCATCTATGGTAGCAGCCTCCTTGCCGGCCTGAGGGCTTGATTTAGGTCTGCGATTTGCTTCCATATTGTTCATGATTTTGTTTGATTCTTGGAAAGAAGTAGCATGGACTGGTTCAGTGATCCTGGGCTTTTCAAAATTTAAAGCAGTTTGACCTTTCATGAATTTGTCCACCAAATTCCTAAGGACCAGAAAGACAGGGAGTTTCAATTTATTATCCCTAGTAGTGATCATGGATCCAGACTTGACAAATTCATCCCTAATTCTTTCCTGCACTCCTGGAAAAAAAGATTGGAAAAATCAAACTCAAATTTTGTCCACTGTGTCAATGTGATTGTTCCTGATAAGATAAGACTGAATAGGATCCCCAGACTTTCTGAAAGAATGATAATCAGAAGCTGAAGAGACAGCACCATTGTAGATCTATTGAGAAACCAGAGCATCCAAGTCATGTAAGGTAAAACTAGACACATCTCTTTTCCCCCAATAAGCCAACATAGCCTCCTTCAAGAGCCTCCAGTAATGAGTTTAAAATTCATCAAAAGATTTGATTACTTCCATAACTTCATCAGAGGAGATGAAAAATTTTAACTGATAGGCCATATCATGTTCACTTGCATCATCCACTTCAGCGGCCATTTCATAGGAGTAAAAAAATTGTTCCACGTTTGTTCCATTGAAGCCTAGTTTCTTGTTCTGGGGTTTGATCTTGACCATCTTGGCCCAAACAGTGGTGGAGGGAACAGATTCAATTTTGAAGGCAGCTTTCCTAAGGGGATCCAAAAAGCAGAGTTCCGAGGTTGCTCACAAGCGTGGAAAGGGTAGAGTTTGACAAAAAAAACAAGGATCCTACCCAGATGGTGCACAATTGGGAGGACTTACTTCTGGAACAATTTGCCTCCATGGATCAGATCTGGATGATGAAACCAAAAAAAAAGAAAAGGATTGGATCCGATTTCAGAGTTGATTCTTCAAGTGGGGACTGTAAATCCCAAGGATTCTGGTTAAATCCTGGCCTAGGGGACCAAATGTAAGACTCCAAACGGTGCTAGGACCTGGCAGTTCTGTGGAGGGGAAAGGTGCTGTTTAGGCTGCCCTCCTGAGTGTGACAATAATATTTAAATGTAACCAAGATTAAGGTCCAGAACCTGGTAAATGAGGAATCAAGTAGTAAAGGGTAAAGATGATATTATTTTGGTAGCAATGGAAGAGCATTATCTGACCCAAGATTATGTGGGAAAATCTTGGACCAAGGAAGCTAAAGCTTGCTTAGAGTTCAAAGGACAAAGCTGTTGCATGTAAAAAACGCCCACAAGCTAATAACTCTTGTTTTCAGCAGAAGATTGGGGATGATCAACTCAAACCCAACCAACCTCCAGGTTCTTAATGAACCTTCCCAACTCTCCGCAATCAAGCGCTTGAAGGGTACTGTAAAAGATAAAAAGAGCTGAGCTCTAATGAGATGAAAGGATTAAAGAATGAGTGAAAGGGGCTTGTAAAGTCAAGCGTAACATACCTGAGATCAGGAGGAAAAGGACACTCCAGTTGATTTTTTGGCTGAACAGATGATGAATTCCACTTGAGAGCACTGGTTTTTATATAGACTAAATACACTATAGGCTGACAAGTGGTTGAGTACAAAATGAATAAGGTAAAATTAGCATAAGCAGTTTAAGTGACATGGTAAGTGAAATGCTATGCTTGGACAGTCTGACAATCACTACTGAGAACACAGCCTAGTTATATTTTACCCATTATTTTAATAATTCAATAAAAACAATAATATAAATCAAATCAATGCAATCAATGATACTTTGAACTCCAGTGGAAGTCACATATATATAAACTCAAGTTCTAACAGGTACCACATAACTGAGGGTGGCTTTGCAAGAGAAAGCACTATGTTTTAAGAAGCTCTAAAAGAAAACAGTAACTATTTGAAGCATGGATAACCTCAACACTTCTAAAGGAACTCAAGAGTAGGTTGGCAGAATGCAACTCCAAAAAAAAATAAGGGAGGTATAACACTCCAGGTCTTAAGCTTAATAAGACCTCTTCAATCAATCCTGATTGGCTCCAGAAAGATGAGAAAGGAGGGATCAAGACCAGTATAATCAGAGAAAGGGATCAAGGAGTGGTATAACACACTCAAGAATTCCAACAGACAGAATTCTCTTCAACCAGAAAGGCTATTGGTTGGTGATAATGATCAGGCCACAGAGGGGCAAAGACTAAGGATCAATGGATCAGGGGGCAATCATAGATATATGCAGGATGAGGATGAGGATCAGATTTCAATGATAACGGGGGGAAAAATTCACACACCCCCCTGGATGATTCAGAAAAATCAAGGGAGAGCCCCTCCTTTTATAGAAAAGGGATCTGTAGACTATTCAAAAGAGATTTTAAAAATGAGAGTGGAATTTTTTTTTTAATAATGAAAACTAGAAGAACAGACCAAGGGAAGCCATCAGCTCATGCCAATGATGGGCGTGGGTAGGTGACAATGACAGGGAAGGCCTGCGCAGGAAGATGACTGACAGGCCTGGCCAATGGATGACCTTGGATGAGCGGCAGCGGGCCCTGGGTGAAATGACAAATGGATCTGCGGGGACTACTGATGAACCGCGTGGGAGACCCGGGAGCTCATGCGGTGGATTGGTTGCAAGGTTCCAACAACCCCAAATGACAATGTCAATTTTCAGGTGTCAGAGATGGATTGGGTATAGGATTGGATGGGAGGCAGAGCACAGGCACACGCCAAGCTTGCAATGGCTGTGGAACCATGAGTGGGAGTTTGGTGGTGGGAAGAAAGGAGCAAGGTGGATGATGGCTGTTTCAACAAGCAACTGTGTCATTGGCGTCAACATTGATGTTAGCTTAGTGTGAGGCCGCTGATGGCAAGGATCAGAGTTAGATCAGTCATGGGAGTGATTGTTCCCATGACAAATCTTGTGCAGGTGATCAAGTGATGTGTCAGCCTCCTGGATACCAAGATTCTTGCTATCCTTTAGCTAAAAGAGGTGATAGATTAAATAATAGATATATTATTTAATAAATGCAGAAAAAATCTGTAAAATACTTGGATTAAGCTTATTGCAAGGTTAAGTGGTTTGGTTATTGTTTATTTTTTTAAATCAATATGAATAAATTGATTATTAAATATTTTTATAGAGGGGAAAAAATTATATTGGGGATCTTTAACACCTCTCTTCAGGGATTTCAGTATGAAAACACCTAGTCCTGGTTACTTTGGGCTCTTTAGTTTAAAGAATATTTTACCCAAAGATAATATGTATATAAAATACACAGTGGAGTGGTAGGGCCTGGTAGCCAAGCTACCCACACAGAGAAAGGATAATAAAACTTACTGGTATATTATTAAATCCTTTGGGTATCTGTTTGAGACCTGTACTGATGGGTTAAACCTGTATACTGGGGTTATAAGGTTGTTCAGCAGTTTTAATTGATAAAAAGAGTTTGAGGATGGGTATTACTGATCAGACATTGGCATAAATCACTTACTTATCTCTAATAAGTAATTGATTAGCTTGGCACGGTGTCTGGATATGAATATAACTGGGTCTCTGGCCATCAATATCCTCAAAAGAGCTCTTTATTTATAGCTTTTGCAGTCCCAATATTTTCCTTCTGAGGGTTGTAGGTGCTCAAAGGGATGGACACTAAGGCTAGAAGGCCAACAAGGGGTAGCCTGTCATGTGTTCTTGGTGCTATTTCACGGGTAGAATCTAATTCCACAGGGTATGGGAATTATTCCACTTTATAATAGACATTAGGATGGGTGAATAACCCTAATTTGTCCTATTTATGTATTATTCAATTAATTATCCTTAGTAAATGTTCCCAGTAATTTATAAATTATATAAATAGACATTTCTAAGGACATCTTGATGTCAGGTAAGTTCCCATTATGTATTATATAACTGGAGTAAAAGTCATAATATTGATTTTACTCTTTATTTTCGAGTTCCAGTTGATTTCCTAAGATAATTACTTAAAAAATAAGTCATGTGAATTCATGTAATATTTTTACATCATTATTGTTCTTAGTATTTCACAAAGATATTGATGTCTAGCAATTCTCATAAAATTATATTCAAGTATTTTAATATATTTTAAGAATTTTTCATTGTCTTATTTTTGACATTCTTGGTACTTTGAATTATATTAAATAAAAAATACATATAAGCATTCTTTATGTATTTTTATATAGCATTATGTATTTTTAGACTGTCTACTATCCACAGGAACATTTATTACATATGTAGAATGTTCCCGTGTAGGTTGTAGCATGTTTATGCGGTACCTGAGCCTCTCAGGCGGCATGTCACTCTGTCAACCTGTAGTCCCGCGGCTGCGTACTTTTCAGAGGCCTGGGGCTGCATACCAGACCTTGACGGAGTCACAGGGCTATATCTCAGCCATGTGCGGGTTCATTGGCTGCCGTGGCTGCTTGCGGGAATTGTGACAAAACATATTTCTGCCCATAACTCCTAAAATATACTCAATTCTGACTGAATTTTAGGTGTGAAACCTATACGTGACAATGTGTGTGAAATATTTAATTGGCCAAAAGCTCACTAATGGAGCCGTAGTATTTTGGTTTTTCTTTCCTTAATTATTTGAAAATATAAGGAGTTGGATTTCAAGGGTGGGGTCAGCAAGTGACCCTACCTAATTGTGGGTGGAGAACCAATTTCTGTAATAATATCTATGGTTTTCCTACTCCTTCTTAGGTTAATTGTATTATTATTATTTTTATGTTACTTTTGTTACTTTTTCAGCTTGGTCTGAAGGAGTAGCAAGCTGACATGATGGGATTTGGTTGGAGTGCTCACCAAAAACTGCAAGCATTGCTTGCATTCATTTGGTGAATGGCGGCAATGATGGGGATTGGATGGTTGACCAATTGGGAGTTGCCAGATTGTTGGTGTTGATGATTTTCATCATTGCTGTCCTCAGATGGGGATTGAGCTTTCCAGAGATTTGATTGCGTTGGCATCTAAGCCATTGGGAGGGGATGATTGATGGCAATGGAGTGGTGAATCTGATGGTGATTACCTGATGAAGCAAGCAAAGTTTCTTGCAGCCAGCCCTTGGCCCAAAAAGCAAGGAGTAGCATCAGAGAGGGGGGATTTGAACATAGGACCGGGCACTAGGCACCCAAGAGATCATCCTAGATGACTATGAGAGTGGGAGCTGGAAGTTTGGGAACTTAATATGGGAATCATTCTGGATCAAAAAGTTTTTTTTTTATAGGATTGTCATGAGAAAACAAAAGGGAAAAAAAAGAAACCAAAAAAACTCAAAAAATAGAAGAACTGAATCAAAACCCCGGCCCGTGCCAAGGATGGGCACGGGCAACAGAGTAGCTAGTGAGACACCCGCCGACATGCTGAGGGGCCCGGGCAACAGTTGAGACCCGCATGGGCAACAGACAAGCCGCACAGGAGAGTGGTGAGCTGGATGTGGATGAAGGCGGCGGTGCAAAGGTTCTGACAACTGCAAGCAATGCTTGCGGTCATTGGTCAATGGATTGGGATTTGGGATTGGGGAAAGGAATGAAAGAACGTAGGGAGGAGGAGGCCATTGCTGATGGATGATGAGCCTCAATGGTGAACTGTTGGTGATGTTTGCAGAATTTTCAAAAAGGTTGGAAACCAGACCAGCTTAAGGTTCCAGAGTCGTCACAAAGGTTGGAAACCAGACCAGCTTAAGGTTCAGCCTCCTCTCACGCCCTTGCCAAAAAATTCAAAGAATGGTTTTCATGATGAGACTTATTTAAGGCGGACTAATTGAAGAAAAAAAGGTGGGCTTGGTTTATTGAGGGATCCTGATGAGACTGAGTAGTTTGAGGTAGTGGAGATCCTTGAAGAGCTTCATGGCCAATTGGAGAAACTTGATGATTGATTCCAGTTTTGATTTGAGCCAAGGTAAGAATGGTGTTGTAGTAAGGGTGAAGTTTGGATTATGATGGTGGTCAATCTTAGTGAACAAGTCAAAAAAAAAGGCAGAAGGATGGGAACGGATCCCAGATGGGATACTTTGAGCTCTTGAAGAGTGATTGCTGGAAGCAATGAGATGGGATGGAACCCAGCAGCTCTGAGGTAACTCAAGGATAAGATTTAAAGAGATAGGGATGGATGATCTGTCTTGATCAGATGAGGAAGGAACCAGGATATCAAGTTGAGGTAACAACAAGTTTGTATTAAGGGTAAGTGTCACACGACCACCCCACGTACTATAGGGCAAATCTTAGATGATTTTGAGTATGAAGGAATGCTGAGTGCGAGGGCAAGTGCAAGTAGCAAGACTCAGTTGCAAAGTGCAAACTTGGTTATGCCACTCAACAAACAGCAAGAGGGATGGAATGTGTTCCGAAGAAGGAAACTTCAACCTGAGTCCAATGTGATAACTAGGTTTTAGCCAAATGCAAGAATGTATGAAATTAACTAACTGAGGAGACAATCATCAGGCAAGGGGATAGCCCTTATAAGGTAATCCAAAGTGACTAGATACAACCTGGTGATGAGCTAACTACAGTTGAAGCGGTGAGGCAATGAATGACAGGAATGGGATAGGAAATGAAGCAGTATTACATTATCCAAGGTCATAGCCTAAGTGCAAGACAATGGAATCTGAGCGTATACTTGTATGACAAATTGGGACAGGAGCAAGTGACGTTGAAGGTAATGCAAATGAGAAGTAACAGTGTATGCAGGGTAGGGACCAGTCTAATTGCAAACTGTACAGTAATGATGGCTTAGTTAGACGTAGATGCGAACTGACAAACAATGCATGACCAAAGATGGAAGTCTGAGGCTGTTGATTGGCCAGGGAAGGAGGTTGGATCTCATAATGGATGGCCGACTGGTATGGAGTTAACCGCAAATATTGCAAGTATATACTGAGTTGGCCGCCGAGATTGGAAGGTCAACGCAAGGCAGAGGAAATAGCGGATTGCACCATTGATGTTGTGCTTTATTTGTGTCACGCTTTTAGACTGAGGTAGATGGTACTGAGGAGAGGACATGTCAAAGTGATGAAGACAATAATCCCTAAGTGCAAAGGGTGACAGTTGCCCGGGTATAAAGACGCAAGCTCCTGCAAGCCTTCAGATAAATTTTCTCATTGATTTCAAGTTGTTAATAGTTACTGTATACCCTTTACATTATTTAATTCATTACTCGATAAATTTATAATTTATATAAAATGTTGTCATTGTTGTCTTCCCAAAACGAGCAATGTGTCCCTAGTACTTCCGTCCGAGGCCTCCAAGGCAAGTGCGAGCAACATTGCCTTTGCAAAGTGGCATGTAATTTCCCTATAAATGTTGAGTCAACTGTCAAGGGTCCTGCGTAGTCATCGAGGGAGATGCGGAGTCGTAGGTCCGCGCCAAGGGTTAACTACAAGATACCTCCATTGCCGGAGATCCAATACTTGGGGACTCAAGTTCCTGGTGAGGACTAATCTGGACTGACTAATGAGCATTAAAATAGTAACTAAATTTTGCTTGTTTTGCTAGTGTTGCCCCGTTTCCAAATGTATACCACAAATACACCACCTTACTGGGGACCACCAACTGAACTCTTGGGGGCCCAGATAAATGCCGAGGTGCGAGCCGAAGTGCCCAGTGCAGAACCGGTTGGAGTCATAACCAAGGAAGAAAGGGGGGAGGAAGGAAACAAAGTGGAAGGAGAATTGGGAAATGGAGGGAGAGAAGTAGCAGAAGAATTAGGAGAAGGGAATGAAGGAGATGGAATGGATGGATTGGATGGAACAGGAGGAATGGAGGGCCAAGGCAAAGCGGATCGGGTGCGAGTTGTAGGGCCGGTTGAAACGGAAGCAAGGCGGCTGACGGACAATATTGGAAAAGGCACGTTGGGAGGCCAAAGGAAGAGAGCCTACAAAGAGCTCTTGGAGGAAGGTGGATGGAATGCTTGGCCCAAGCAAGCTTGGATTGCAAGGTGCGAGGAAATCTTCAAGAGGCATATCATAAGGGAAGTGCTAGTTCTCCAAAGAATGTCTGCACTGATCAACAATGAAGACCTGGATACTTTTTGGTCCATGGTTGCGGAATTGACTGAAAATTGGGAGGATGCAGAGAGGGAAGTAAAAGAAAATTTGTAATTATTTATTATAAATATATATTTTCTCATTTTTTTTTTTTAATTATAAATAGAAATATATATATATATATATTTTTTAATAAGAAATTAAGTTTTATTTAGTAGAAATGAAAGGGAAATGAGAAAAAGGAATAACACGGTGAGATGGAAGATGTGACTGATGGGATGTTGGTGTGAAGTAAAATGGGGTTAGATGAGATGGAATGTGGAATGGAATGGGAATGGATGAAATGGAATGTGGAATGAAATGAGATTGGATGAGATAGAATGTGGAATGGAATGGAATGGAATGGAATGGAATGGAATGGAATGGAATGGAATGGAATGGAATGGAATGGAATGGAATGGAATGGAATGGAATGGAATGGAATGGAATGGAATGGAATGGAATGGAATGGAATGGAATGGAATGGAATGGAATGGAATGGAATGGAATGGAATGGAATGGAATGGAATGGAATGGAATGGAATGGAATGGAATGGAATGGAATGGAATGGAATGGAATGGAATGGAATGGAATGGAATGGAATGGAATGGAATGGAATGGAATGGAATGGAATGGAATGGAATGGAATGGAATGGAATGGAATGGAATGGAATGGAATGGAATGGAATGGAATGGAATGGAATGGAATGGAATGGAATGGAATGGAATGGAATGGAATGGAATGGAATGGAATGGAATGGAATGGAATGGAATGGAATGGAATGGAATGGAATGGAATGGAATGGAATGGAATGGAATGGAATGGAATGGAATGGAATGGAATGGAATGGAATGGAATGGAATGGAATGGAATGGAATGGAATGGAATGGAATGGAATGGAATGGGATTGAATGGGATGGAATGTGGAATGGAATGGAATGGGATTGGATGGGATAGAATCATGATTTTGAAGGTTTGCAAGGGTAGCTTGCATGGAAGTCTTGAATCAGATCAGGTGAATTGCAAAGGTGATGGGATGGTTCCCACAAGGTGCGATCTTTGTTTGACTGGAAGCCAGACCATTTGACGAGGTATTGAAGTTTTCCTTTGCGTAACCTGGAATCCAGAATAAGGCTTACTTCCCACTCTTGATGATCGAGGACAGTGACCGGTTCAGGAGGGGGATGAGTCTTGCCTGGGTATAGGACTCAAGCTGGCTCTAGGAGAGACGCATGAAAGACCGGGTGGATAACTTTCCATTTCACAGGTAAAGTAAGTTTAAAGGTGTTAGGGGAGATGACTGATCCTACTTTAAAGGGGCCAAGCTTTCTTTTGGAGAGTTTGACAGTTGCCGAGTGCTGCGAATGTTGCAAGCATTGAGCCATACTTGATCTCCTACTGCAAAGGTTGGAGCCAAAGTGCAAGATTGGTCTGCTTGCTCCTTATAGCGTTTGTTTGCTTGTTTGAGGTTGGTTCAAAGTTTCAATTGAAGGCATTGAATTTGTTCAACGTAATTGGTAGCAGGTTGAGAAGGTGCTACGTGAAGGGAAGAGAAAGTCGGGTTTCTACCATAAAGAGTTTGGAAGGGCAACTGTTTGGTGGAGGAATGAGTGGAGTTGTTGTAGGCAAATTTGGCTAGTGGGAGCCATTGCGACCAGTCGTCTTGTTGATAGGCAACATACATTCAAAGATATTGTTTGAGAATCTGATTAACTTGCTCAGTTTGCCCATCCATTTCCGGGTGGTAAGCTGTTGATAAATTGCGAGTGATCTTCAAATGTTGGCATAGCAAGGTCCAGAAGCTTGAGACAAACAGAGATCCACAATCACTAACTATATTATCAGGGAGAACATTTTTTGAAAATACATATTCTATGAACAAGTTAGCTAAGTCTTCTGAAGAGGCCGTCACATTACTGCGCAGAAATAAAGCCATCTTTGAGAAGCAATCTACTATTACTAGAATAGCATCATATCCACTAGAAGAAGGTAATTGAGAGATGAAATCCATAGAAAGCGAGTGCCAAGGAAAAAGCGGAATTGGACGTGGCTGAAGCAGCCCATACTTTGGGTGTTTCAAGGACTTTTTACAATTGCAATCATAGCATGCGCTAACATAGTCTTTTCCTTCTTTGGTCATACCAGGCCAGTAGAAGTCTTGTGCAATCAATTGGTAGGTTTTATCCTGCGCATGATGACCAGAAAGCGGAGAATTGTGCCGTGACTCAAAGATATCTAACTTAATGCAAGAATTATCTGGTACTACTATACAATTATATAACTTTGAGAAATGATTATTGAATTTTAACCAGCAAGACTGAAACAGTAGAGAAGACCTTCGATGAGACTCAAACAACTAGGATGACAACTTGTCTCAAACAAAGGAGTAGAATACCTACACTGAAATGTAATAAGCCAGATAGAGTTGACTATGGCATTGTGAGAGGACAGGGAGATGACGCGACGGATCTGAATGATGAGACAGAGGCCCTTAGGTCGATTGATAATCAGATGAACATGAGTGCGGAGTGATCTTACCAGTTAGAGGAGAGAGGTCTTGAGATATGACTTGTTGAATTGATGATTGAGTATCTTGGACTTGAGAGTGTATCTTGAAGGGTTGAGATGAAAGAAGAGTTGTCGGAAATTTGAGAGGAGTGAGATTGAAAGAAGGGAGCAAAGAAAAGAGATAGGAGAATGAAAACCAGATGAATGAGAATGAGATCAGAATCCGTATCAGATCAGAATTGAAGAACCCGCAGATACAACCAGGATTGCTACAAGCTATTAACAGTCCAACTGCTGTAGTTGGCGTCGCTGTTGTGTTCCCATTTTGGAGCATTAGCACTGTTGATTAGACTTGCGAGAATCAAGTCTTCAGGCCTCTGAGTGAGAGAGACCTCCCCTCTCTCTACACACCCCTTAACTGGAGATCAATCCGTGAAGATCACATCAGAGAATTTTTGAAGCTGCTCCAGACTGACCGCCTTGTTTAGGGGATTGGCCAACATCTTACCAGTTTCAATTAGATGGATGGTAAGAGATCCTTCTTTGAGTTCCTCCCAAAGTCCCTTTGTTTTGAGATCCATGTGCCTTGTTTTAGCATTTGATCCAAACTTCTTCAGCTTGTCGTCGAGGCCTTTTTTGTCTATTAGATATATAGATGATGGGAGTTCCATTTGGAGAACTTCTCCAAGTAGGTGACGGAGCCATTTGGCTTCAAGGAACAAGTCGAGTAAGGGGTTTAATTTGGCCTTGGTGGAAAAATAAGTTATATTCCTCTGTTTGTAACTGTTCCAGGACAGTGGCAAGCCGAAGGATAGACAGAGATATCCCAATTGAGACTTGCAACTGGTTGGATCTTCTCCCCAGGACGCATCTCTGTGGAATTCAATTGGCCCCTTTGACTTGTCATAGGTAAGGGTGAGTTTCTTCTCTTTTGTGCGGTTGAGATATTGCCACGTTCACCTGAGTTCTTTCCAATGAGTTAGACCGGGCTTATTTTGAAAACGGGCTAAGCTAGAAACAGAGTAGCTGAGGTCTGGGCGGGTTCTGCTTGCAATGTAGTTGAGAAGTCCTATCGCGGACTTGTAGTTGATGTTGAGTTCTTTGAATTTTTCAAAGTCTTTGTCCGAGGCGGCTGAGAGTTGGAGATGGGGAGTCAATGGAGTGGAGCTTGGTCTTGCTTTGAGTAGTCCGAGTTCTTCTAAGCCGTGAGCAATGTGTTTGGGTTGGCTTAGCAAAATACTGTTTGCCGTCCTCTCGAATTTCATACCCAGAATGGTGTCTGGTTCGTGAGCTTGGGAGTTTTTGAATCGAGTGTTGAATTTATTGTTGAAGTTGTTGCCGTCGCCCACGAGAATCAGGTCATCAACATGAAAGAAAAGGAAAGATTTTCCATCCTCACTTTTTTACAGGCAAGGATCGCTGTCAGATTCCTTGAAACCAACCGACTCGATCCATTTGGTGAGGGTTTCATACCAGTTTTTTGGGGATTGCTTGAGACCGTACAAACTCTTTTTGAGTCTCAAGTAATGACATTTTCATTGGCAACCTTGTGTCGTTTTGATGATTACTTCCTCTTCCAGTGGTGCGTGCAAAAAGGAAGCCTTCACGTTGTACTGCCGGACATCGATTTTGTTTTTTAGGGCGCACAGTAAGATGGCTCTTAAGGAGGCAATTTTACCGGTTTGGGCGAATTTTTTGTCAAAGTCCAAGCCGTTAACCTGGTTGAAGCCTTTGACACAGATTCAAGCCTTGTGGATGATCACGTCGTCATGAGCGTTATCTTTGATTTTGAATATCCACGTTGTGTCCAGCGGATTCAGTGGAGTATTGCCTTCATAATCTTCCCAGACTTCAAGTAACTTGCATTGGTTGATTTCCTTTTTGATTGCCCCTCCCCCCACTTGAAGCTGTCAGCGCACCTGCTTGCTTGATCAAACGTTTTAGGCTTGTAGTAGTGATGAAACCCGTACCGTTGGGGGGGTTTGATTGTCAATCAATCTTGTAGAGCCCTTCTAGAAGGCTCTCTGGTTGACTCTTCAATCATTGCAGGAGTTGACGTCCTTGGTTTGGCTGCGACAATGGGTTGATCCCGATGTGATGAGTCACTTCCAGAGCTTGAGTCTGTTTCCGAAGTTGATGATTCCTCATCTGACAAGGGAACCTCAGCTGGAGGGTCACGGTAGTTCATTCGGTTTGTTTGATCACCACCATTGCCTTCTGCTTCTGGCATAGATTTGTTGACAAGATTGAAGTCACGATCCAAGGTAGACTCAATACCCAGTTGGTCAATCGACTGCTTCAGGAACCAAACATGCTTAGATTGAATAATTTGTCCATGTGGCATGAGGATCCAATAAGAGAGGAACTCAGGGTTATAACCTACCAATTTTCCCTCCTGCCCTTTCAGGTTAAATTTAGCCCCCTTTACCCTTCTCTGATTCAATACAATAGCCGTGATGCCGATGGGTTGAAGATAGCTGGAGGATAACTCGCTCTTTTTGATCAGTTCCCAAGGGGATTGATCCAGGCCTTCTTTTGGGATCTGGTTGAGGCTGAGACAGCACGATTTGAGAACTTTGGACCAATACTTCCAAGGCAGTTTTGCTGAGCTCAACAAGGACCTCACACTCTCAACTGTGGTTTGGTTGGCTCTTTCTGCCCGGCCATTGTGTTCAGGGTGGTATGGTTCTGCTATGAGATGGTTGACAAATCTGTTCTTGAGGTATGCGGTGAACTTCTTGTTTACAAACTCGGTGCCACCGTCTGAACACACAGTTGATGGGTAGTAGCCACAGATGTTCCTTTGCTTCTCTATTACTTCCATTAGGACTGGCATTGCATTGTCTTTTCGAGTCAATGGGATGCCAGAGATATAGCCGGAGTAGTTGTCCACAACCGTCAGGATGTATCTTTCGCGTCGATGAGATTCTGGTGTGATTGGGCCTATGATGTCTAGATGAATCCGTTCAAATGGTTTAGTGGCCGCGGTGCAGACAGCTTTGAAAGGGGATTTGGTTATCTTGCAGAGTACACAGTCCTTACATTCGAATCCATCCTTTTTGGCTGCGCTGGGTTTAGCGCCCTTGATTTTGGACAAGCGGCCAATGGAAGCGTGGCCGTAGGAGAGATGAAGGTCCTTGAGTGATCTTGAGTCTTCTTGCTGCGACAGGTAGCATTGATTGTTGCCTATTTTGCGTGGTTTGTCCAGGAAAAAAAGACTGTTCATGACAGTACCCTGACATATTTTGATTTCGTCCTTTTTTAAGTCGAAACTCCTAGCTTTGGCCTTCAGCGTACATCCTTGTTCAAGTAGTTTTCCTGGGCTGACTAGGTTGAAGACAATGTCTGGAACATACAGACAGTCAGACAGCGTTATAACTTGATTCTTCCATTCTAGTCTGACCGTCCCCAACCCCAGAATGGGTAGATTTGCACCGGATTTTCCAGTTGTTATGTGCTCTCCTGTTCTGGGTTTGAGTTTGGTGAAGAATTGGTCTTCATTGAATATGTGGGAGGTTGCTCCGCTGTCTATCAGGATATTGTTCTGTGCTCCTATCTCCGAGTCTATCCATCTGGTTACAAACGCATGGAAATGGAGTCTTCTTCTGCTTATCCTTCCATTTACTCTGGTTCTCTCTCCACCACTTGGGAGCTTTTTCCGGATGTAAGTGAAAACACTCAGATTCAGAGTGATGCTTGTCCTGCTTTGGATTGTGATATCCTTTGATACACCTGCTTGAGATGAAGTTCTTTGTTTTGGTCCTCATCATGGCTAGTGTGGTTTCAGTAGTACCCCACGGAGTCCCTTTTTCATTGCTTTCGGCTTTAATCTCGTTGTGGTACTGGATAAGGTGATTGCATACAAATTCAACCGAGATTTGCTTGTCGGAGTGCATAATTTGGCGCTTAAGATCTTGAAGACTTGGTGGAAACTTGAACATCATCAAATGGGCAAGGATGTCGTCGGGTAGTTCTATACCAATGTTGATCATCTTCTTGATTGAGGTTTTGATGTCCGTTACGAAGTTCTTGATCTTGTCCTCTCTGAAGCCTACGTGAAGGAAATTGTTGAATATTCTCGCTCAATTCAACACTTGAGAAGAGGAAAACCGCTCCTTGATGGCACGCCATATGTCCTTGGCCGAATTGATGTTGGTTGCGCTTATGACATTGTTGTGAGTGATAGAATCTACCTTGAATATGAGGAGAAGTTGAATTTCATTGTTGTCAATTGGAGAGAGATCTCCTGTGGTTGAGTCAAGGACATCGAGTACTCCTCTGAGTTTGAGTAGGGCCATCATCTTGTCTCTCAAAATGCCATAGTTTTCTTTGGTTAGGAGTGGGGTTGTTTCCAGAGCTGTTTTGAGCATAGCTTGTCAAAAGGAGTCCAATGAGAAACCAGAGGAACTTGCCATAGTGATGGTTCTTGCTGGTTGGGGAGAGCCTTTGGCTTTTAACCGTATAACTTTGAGAAATGATTATTGAATTTTAACCAGCAAGACTGAAACAGTAGAGAAGACCTTCGATGAGACTCAAACAACTAGGATGACAACTTGTCTCAAACAAAGGAGTAGAATACCTACACTGAGATTTAATAAGACAGATAGAGTTGACTATGGCATTGTGAGAGGACAGGGAGATGACGCGGCAGATCTGAATGATGAGACAGAGGCCCTTAGGTCAATTGATGTTCAGATGAACATGAGTGCGGAGTGATCTTACCAGTTAGAGGAGAGAGGTCTTGAGATATGACTTGTTGAATTGATGATTGAGTATCTTGGACTTGAGAGTGTATCTTGAAGGGTTCAGATGAAAGAAGAGTTGTTGGGAATTTGAGAGGAGTGAGATTGAAAGAAGGGAGCAAAGAAAAGAGATAGGAGAATGAAAACCAGATGAATGAGAATGAGATCAGAATCCATATCAGATCAGAATTGAAGAACCCGCAGATATGACCAGGATTGCTACAAGCTATTAACAGTCCAACTGCTGTAGTCAGCGTTGCTGTTGTGTTCCCATTTTGGAGCATTAGCACCGTTGATTAGACTTGCAAGACTCGAGTCTTCAGATCTCTGAGTGAGAGAGACCTTCCCTCTCTCTACAGATTATCATAGACTTAAAAGTCATTATCATCAATACTGTAACTACTATCTAATAAGTCCGCACTTTTGCAAAGTTTGATGCACTTGGGGTTGTCGCGTTGAGCGTGTCAGAGTTTGGAAGCCAAATCTTGCAAGTGAGCAATGATCAAACTGAGTTGGGCAGATTGGGTTGAGAAGAGTGTCCTAACATTTTCAGGGTTGTTTTTGGCAAAGGTGCTCCCCCCCCCTGGGTAAATGTTGTCCCAACGTGTTAAAGCATCAGGAACTACCGCTTGTTTCCCAGGAAAGTACGTGATTGTAAAGTGGAACTTGGAGAGGTATTTGTCCCATCATGCCTGTCTACGTGTGAGGACTTTTGAGCTCATGAAATACTTCAAAGGATTATGGTCAGTTAAAACTTCAAAGGATTCCCTAAGGCTCAAAAGGTATGAACGCCATTTCTTCAAGCAATAAACAATTGCAAGAAGTTGCTTTTCATGAATCTCATAGTTAAGCTCTGCAGCAAGCAAATTGCGAGACTCAAAAGCTACAGGATGAAAGAGAGAAGTGGAGGAAGAGAACTGCAAGATTACTCCTGCGATTGCATAGTTGCTTGCGTCTGTTTTGACAATAGTGCAAGCTAGCTTGTTGAAGTGAGCGAGTATTGGAGCAGTGGTGAACACTTTCTTCAGAGCTTCAAAATCAGAAGCAGCTTGTTTGGTAAAAACAAAAGGAGTGTCTTTTTGAAGAAGGTTAGTAAGATTCACCATTTTTTTGGCATAGCACGCAATAACCCTTCTATAAAAATTACTGAAACCAAGGAAAACTTTAAGGGATTTAACGGAAGAAGGTGGGGGCCAGTCCAATATGCGTTTGCTTTTGGCTGGGTCCATCAATAGTCCTTGCTGCAAGACTATGACACCTAGAAAATGAAGCAAAGAGGAATGGAACTTGCACTTGTGATCTTCGAGATTCCTTGAGTAGACTAGTATATCATTGAGATATAACATGAGGTATCTACCTACAAGATTGGAGAAAATGTTGTTGACAAAATGTTGAAAAGTGGAAGGAGCGTTACAGAGGCCAAAAGGCATGACGTTATACTCATAACTGCCAAAACGGGTTCTCATCGCGGTCAAATACTCATGACCTTCCCTAATGCAAATTAGGTTATAGGCACCTTGAAGGTCTAACTTCAAGAAATAAGCAGCTCCATGGAAGAGGGTAAGGAGATGTGACGTGGGCGGTACTTGATAGGCATTCTTCTGGGTTACCTGGTTCAGTTTCCTGTATTCAAAACAAAGGCAAAGTCCGCCATCCTTTTTTGGAACAAATAGGACAGGTGAACCGGTATTCAAATTGCTTGGTTGAAGAAATCCTTTTGCTACATTTTCCGCAATGTAGTCTTGAAGCGCAATTGATTCTTGCGTCAAGAGAGAGTAAACTGGTCCTGGTGCCGGAGGTGGGCCAGTAAGTTTGATCTTGTGATTGTAAGAACGGGATGGAGGCAGTTTATCTGCTTTTGAAGCTTAGAAGACATCAGCAAAGTCATGATAAACCAAAGGTAAAGACTCTTGAATGATTTCTAAATCTTCAATCTTGTCATCTTTGAGCACCGGGTTCAAGGTGCTCGCATGGTGCAAGAGGATTAGGGAGCTCAAAATACACCGTTTTGTTGGTTTCTGTTTCTCTTCGAAGGAACAGGAAAGAGGTAAGCTGGATAGGTAAGCAAGAACTCCTAAATCTGAAGAGGGAATTCGGGAATGAAGGTCAGGATATTGCAAATCTCCTGGCAGAAAAGTGTCATCCAACTCAATGACAGTGTCAGGTAGGCTGTTTAATTCCTGATTGACAGAAAGATTAGCATTCTGGGGGTGCAAGGTTTGAAGTTTAATTACTCCTTCTTGCAAATTCACATCCGGATTCCAGTAAACTAGGAAATCATGGCCTAGAATGGTATCATCCATTCTGGGTATAGTCAAGACAAATAAATCCCATTCAAAGCTGGGGAAATTGGAGAATGCAAAGGTCCATTTTGCCTTTTGGGAGATCCAATAAGACGGTTCAGTCGCACTACTTACTAAATAGATAGGAAATTTATCTATCTCGGAATGTGTAAGATTTTTGGAAGTGGCAAAAGATTCACTGATGAAGGAAACATTAGCGCCGGAATCAAGTAATACTTGAGAAGGAGTATTGTAGGAATGGAATAGGATAAATCTCAAACTTGGAGCACCTAGTGACTGGCAAGTGCAAAGATTTACTTGCGGTGATTTAGATAATGTGTAGTTTTCCTTGCAAGTATCATAAAAACTACAAGCTAATTTTTTGACTGCTTAGCTGCTTCACGCTCTAACCGCTTTGCACAACTGTCAACATCATGTTTTCCTCCACAATAAATACGCAGCCCATTCTTCTCCCTTTGTAGCCATTCCTTGTTCCGTAGCATCCTGGTTTCTTTGTCCAAGAACTTCAGATTTTTGGTGACGGTTTTCCCTTTTGAGTTGGAGTTCGAAGTTGGGGTTGGTTTGGATGGTTTTGGTTTCCTTGTGTTTTGCTTTGAGGAGCCATCCACCCTCCAAGCCAAGGTGGCTGGTCCATGGTTGTTTTGCTGAGAGCAATTCTTGTTGTGATAGCCATTATCAAGCTCAATCACTCAATCAATTAGCTGCTGAAGCGAAGTTGTCTTATGAACCCCAACTGCAATCTGTTCAATTAAGCGCGCCAGTAGACCCTTTCGGAAATGAAATAGAAGAGCGGCCTTGTTCCACTGGATGCAAGACTGCAAGGTTTGAAAATAAGAAATATAAACGGAAGCTCTACTATTTTCCTTCATAACTAAACTATTAAGTTTGTATTTGGCGTTTCAAACTTCATTGGGGTTGCCAAACAGGGTGAAAAGTTGTTGCTCAAACTTGTCCCAGCTGTTGAGAATACAAGTAGGACTGTTGTTGGACAAAAGTTTGAGGTATGGTTCCAACCACTGCAAGGCTCTACCTCCTAAGAAGGACAATGCATACATAACTTTATGTCTATCAGAAGGGAAATTGTTGGAGTTGTTTTAAAAGATGATTTTACAAGACTGTAGGTAGGATCTAAGCTTATGAGGGTGTTCCCCCGTAAAGTGATTGGGTTTTTTCATGCCCGGAGTGCAAAAGCTAGGGGTACTTGGACTATATCGCTGGGCACCATGAGTGAGGGCCTTGATCAATGTCAAAAGAAGGGTTGGAGCATTGGGCTCAGGAGCATTAGTGCAAACCCCTGTTCTACCAAGAGTCAAGGTTCCATTGGAAGAATGGTCGGAATCTGCAAATTCTGAGAGAGGTTCTGTCGGAGCATCCCTTGGAGGAGCCCGAGGATCATCGAGGGGTTCAACAGATGGCGATTTTGAAGGAGGAATGGGATCTAAGGGTTGTTGGGCCCAAGGAGCGCTGGTTCTCCCTACCCAATGGATCTCATCATTATAAGGGGCAAGGGAAGCGTTCCCGGTTGAGAAAGTACGTGAAATCAAGAAAAAGAAGTCTACTATAGGTTGGAAGGCTGCAATAGATGAGTTGAGTTAGTTAATTTACTATCACACGACCACCCCACGTACTATAGGGCAAATCTTAGATGATCGTGAGCCCAAAGGAATGCTGAGTGCAAGGGCAAGTGCAAGTAGCAAGACTCAGTTTCAAAGTGCAAACTTGGTTATGCCACTCAACAAACGGCAAGAGGGATGGAATTTGTTCCAAAGAAGGAAACTTAAACCTGAGTCCAATGTGATAACTAGGTTTTAGCCAAATGCAAGAACGTATGAAATTAACTAACTGAGGAGACAATCATCAGGCAAGGGGATAGCCCTTATAAGGTAATCCAAAGTGACTAGATACAACCTGGTGATGAGCTAACTACAGTTGAAGCGGTGAGGCAATGAATGACAGGAATGGGATAGGAAATGAAGCAGTAGTACATTATCCAAGGTCATAGCCTAAGTGCAAGACAATGGAATCTGAGCGTATACTTGTATGACAAATTGGGACAGGAGCAAGTGAGGTTGAAGGTAATGCAAATGAGAAGTAATAGTGTATGCAGGGTAGGGACTAGTCCAATTGCAAACTGTACAGTAATGATGGCTTAGTTAGACGTAGATGCGAACTAACAAACAATGTGTGACCAAAGATGGAAGTCTGAGGCTGTTGATTGGCCAGGGAAGGAGGTTGGATCTCATAATGGATGGCCAACTGGTATGGAGTTAACCGCAAAGTTTGCAAGTATATACTGAGTTGGTTGGCAAGATTGGAAGGTCAATGCGAGCCAGAGGAAATAGCCGATTGCACCATTGATGTTGTGCTTTATTTGTGTCACGCTTTTAGACTGGGGTAGATGGTACTGAGGAGAGGACATGTCAAAGTGATGAAGACAATAATCCCTAAGTGCAAAGCGTGACAGTAAGTAGTAGTACCAATGAAGGTCATTGAAGCAAAAAAGAGACAGTACAATGGGTGGTGCTCAGTGCCAGATACAAGCCCGCAAGCGGAGCCAGTCTTCATACATGCGTTCCCCAAAAAGGGTGGACAGCAGCGCAAAGCAAGGGAAAATTGAACATAGGACTGGGCGCTAGGGACCCAAGAGATGCTCCTAGACGACTAGGAGAGTGGGAGCTGGAAGTTTGGGAACTGGATATGGGAATTATTCCGGATCAAAAATAGTTTTTTTTTTTTTTTGGATCTAAATGGAGGCTATAGAGAAGTTCATAAAAATTTTACTTTTTCCGTACTGGTCCGGAGGTGTCCCAGATTGGGAACCTCACCTGTTGCAAGGGGAAATCATTCATTGTGGGGGTTACTTGATCACACCCCCACCGGAAGTGGTGGCTAGGCCGGTTGCATCAAGGCAACCGGCAGTGGGGGGGAATTGACCACCCCCCCCCCACCAACAAAAGGGCTCTCTCCCCCCCCCGCCCCCCCCCCCCTTTAACAAGGGGGAAGAGCAATGGGCTGGAGGGGACCTGACCACCCCCAGCCCACCTAGCATGACAACGCCCTGGGGGCATCAACTTCCAGGGCCCCTGGTAGGGGGATTTGACTGCCCCCTCCAGGGATTTGAGAGAAAGAGGGGGGGGCATGTCCGCCGGTTACACCCCCCCCCCATGTGTGTCTGACACTGGACCCTGGTCTGTCCTGGGTCCCTCCTGGCCATTCTTATGGCCAGGGGCTGGTTGCATGAGGCAACCAGCCAGCATGTGAGGTAACAGGCCGGTTGTAATAGACAACTGGCCTGGGGTTTGAACAGCTAAGGGCTGTTTCAGCCCCATTGACGTGGAAACACCAGAAATAACCAGAATAGGCTGGTTGTAAGGGTACAGTGACTGATGCCATGTGGGCTGATGTAGCCCAAACCAAGTTCCAAGGCCTGTGGAGCCTGTAGAGCTCTTTTGGAGCGGAAAATCCGCTTTTTGGATAGTTGTATCATGGGCTCACAAGGGGCCAATCTTTTTTACTTAAGGAGCTCTTCTCCCTGCTGTTTTCCATCATTCAATTTCATCATCCAATCAAATTCATCACCAATATCATCCAACATATTGCCCCATTGTGAGAGCCCATCAGCAATTATTGACACAAGGTGTCCAGCATTTCTTTTGCTTTAAATAATGCTCATTTGCCTAAGCTAATTGCTGGCCATAATTATATTATTTGAGCAGTTCTTCCTCAATACCTGTACAGTTCAAAAATCTTGCAAGCCATTGTTGAAATGGTTGGAAAATGAAATGTTTGCTTTTGGAGAATTTGTATTCTTTTAATTTTTTTCTGCTAGGCATGGAGTTAACAGAATTCATCATACATCCCAAGGTGGATGAGCAAGGTGGTCCCAGGTTCAATTTTTTTAAATTTTATGTGCATTTGATATTGGGGTCTGTGACATTGTTCTCTTTGTCAACTCAGTAGAAGAACTCTGGAAAACAGAAATATATCTCCAGTGAAGCATCCAGCTTGAGATGCTTGAAGATGTTCAAAATGCTGAGGGGAATCTTTGAGCTTTTATTGGGCTGATTGTCTTGAAGATTATTTTGAAAAAATATTTTTTTTTTGAATATTGAAATTTTTGAAAAAGTTTATTGTTTTGAATATTGAAAGCACAAAGCAGAAAAGTTGATGACTCTATACTTATTTGAGGATTCACATATATGATGGCTGTGATAAACATTGGAAGGATGAAATGGCATTGGTTTTTTATCTAAGGTAATAGGACAAAGTATTGTGCGTTAAATATGGGAACACCAGCTGGGGGTGAAATTCAAGTGATATCATCATGAGATTGGGAATTTTTTTCATTTTTATTATCTACTGGATACCTGTGGGTTTATGGTGATTTTGGGGAAAGCGCTTTTGGAGCAACTATTACTTTTGGAGAAACCTGAGTGTAAAGAAAATTTGTGGTGAATTTTTGATGCTTAGCATATCCAGACAGGGTGAATTCTATGCCTTGCTTTATCCCATTGGGATTTGTATGAATTTTTCTGAAGCAATTTTCACACATGATGACTGATAATTAGCCTGAAATGTCTTTTAAACAAAGATTCATGAAACTGAAATAAATCACATTAGATCAACTAGTGAAGAAGATGTGAGAAAATGAGGTGAAGGGTGGGAGATTTTACCTGGGATATTCTCTGAAATGAAATGATTTATTGAATGAAAATAAATGAGATTGTGAAAAGTAAATAAGGTTGTGAATAAATTGAAGGATAAGTCTGATCAAAGAGGAAAGGATTGCATAAGCAATGGGACAGAATAAATGAAAGATATGATGTTGGTTGATTGATGATTTATTCCACACATCTGATCAATTATCTGATTTGTTTTATTGGGAGAAATTGGCAAGTGGGCAGTTGAGATGGGTTGGATGGGGATGAATAGGTTTGATTGAGAGGAATGGGCAAAGTGGTAGTTGAAGATGAGTTGGATAAGGATTGCTGTTGTTCAGTGAGGAAAGGAATGAGTTGATTTAGTTTTTGGGTGGATAGCTGGTTGATTTGGGGTTGGTTGGTTAGAATTTTTGAGAAGGTTGATGAAAGGGGAGAGAGAATGGTTGAGGAAATGTCAATTGGCACAGAGAATGGTTTCCAAAGGGAATAGGATGAGAGAGTGACAGGAAAAGGGAAATATTGGAGCCGTAGAAAGGAGGGAGTTAAAGATTGGGTAATTTTTTGTTTTTGTGATGTAGGTGAGGTTTTTGGATTGAGATTGTCTGCAACAAAGATTGATATTAGAGAGTTTGAATAGACAGGTATGGGCGTGCAATCATGACAATAACAATAAGTTGGATATTTTTGGGGGCCATTTTGGTCCAAGTTCTTGATGAGTGGAATAATTGATGATGGAGGAGTAAAGTGACACTTTATATGCGAAAATTCCCATGGAATAGTTTTCAGGTAAAATTTTTTTTTTTCCTCCTCTCAGTTTTTTATTTGGCCTATTAACATGAAAAAGAATTGAGTGCTTATCTTGGAAAATTCAAACTGATTCCATGAGAAATGTTTCAGAAGTTTGGAACAAATATTTTATTCAGTTATCCTAAAACAATTATTGGATAATCATGAAACAGTTGATGGCTCATCCTGAAGCATTTGATTCCATCTCATGAAAAAATGGAGTATTATCATGAAAAAATTCAAGGCTTATCCTGAAACATTTCAAGGCTTCTCATGAGGTTTTTCATTTCATTAATTATCAGGAAATATGTTTTAAATAGGTTCTTTGTTTGCAATAATTCATTACCCAAAGAGTGAGAATTTTGTAGAATCTTTAGGTGTGGATTTCTGATTCAGGATAATAAATTTTTTTCAATGAATTTCATTTCCAGCACAAAGGAATCACTATTTTTTTGTTATATTTTCATGATTTTCAAATTTCCCCCAAGTTGGGGGAGGCACAGAATTTTCCCGGTGTAGGATATATTTACTTTGCCTGGTTTCAATTCAAGAGGTGCATCAAAACTTTGGTAAATGAACAGAAACCTGAGGATCTCAACGCTAGGTTGGGCGTGTGAAGTTTTTCAATCTTTTTATATTTAAAGATAATTACAATGGTCATGATAATTGGGAGAAGAATTATGAAGATCAATAAATCATATTACTGTAGTGTGATTAATCCAACATGGGTTTTACGTGGAACACTAAACACAAAATTTTCTTCATTCTTCACAGATTGAAGCCATTAATCACTGAAATCAAGTGGAAAAAATTTTCAAGAGAAAATTTTGATGTCAAAGGCCAAGAGAAGGCTTTCTACCCAAAGAAAGATTTTTGAATCAGAGATACAACATATGAATGGGTTCTTTTCCATATTTTTTCAGTTATATCTTTTGGCTCTAGCGGATTAATTTATAGATTGAGGATATTACCTTAAGGGAATTGGTGACTTTGAACCTCTTGAGATCATTTGGAATAAGCAGGAAACCATGTATTCCAGAAACCAGATATGCTTCTAGAAGGTGATAGGCAGTAGTTTTGTTCAATTGTTGAGGAATTTTGGAAAAAAAGGAGTATATTTAACAATAGTGGTTGTTGCCCTGTTAATTTTATGTTTTTCACAAAGAATGGAGAAATCTATGAGCATATATTAAATTCCATCCACCACATTATCTATTTCTTTGAAATCTCTTCCAGGCTTATTGGATGGATTTTTTTCTCCAGACTGTGTGATTGCTGGTTTTCTTTGCCAAGATTTGAATCAATTGATCAAGTACTGAATTTTAAATATTTCTTCTGCAATTTCATCCTCTGCATCAACTGGATTCTAAAATTCAGGGGAAGGATTTACTTCTTGAAAAACCAAGAAAATTGACTGGAACCAGATTTGGGCCAAGTTGCATTTGCAGTTCTTTCTAGGAAAAAAAGTAATTGAATCAAATCCTCAAGGGAGTAATTGCCCTTTTTTGGGAGGTGGGTTGTTTGGAGGGGATGTTGTTGAGATTTCTCAGTTTCAACTCAGTCTTTAATGCAGGGACAGCCCTCCTTCTTACCCTTCTCCCCCATTCATCAAGACCTCCACGCCCAATCTTTCAATCTCCTCTGTCTTGTGCAACACAATGGCCAAGCCAAAAAAGCCAATCACAAAATAGCAGAGTCCACAAGGGCCACCCTCAAGGATAGTCCTCTTCCTTGTTTTTTATGGCACAAATTTGTCAAGGGCTTCTGCGTTATGCTCAACCACATCCCAGAAAAAGCAACAACTCAACTCCTTGGACAAATATGCAAGGCCAGGTACTTCCATCTGACTACCTGAAACCAATTGGGAACACTTGCATTTATCTCCTCAACAAGAGGCAGAAAGGGGCAAAATTTGATTCCAAGGGAAAAGAGGACACTTAAGTAGGCTTGAACCCCCTTCTCCTGTCATACCAGATTCTAACAAAGCACGGTTCTATTGTCTCTTTGAAGAATCTCAGGTTTCTTCAAATGCCCAGGCAAAATACACCTGGAGCTGGACTAAAATTCAATGTTTTGGGAATAATTACAGCATGCTCATAAATATGCTCAAATCATCTTTTCATCTCTTTGTTGCTTTTTCCACTCCACTGAGTTCTCTACTTTCTATTTTCCATTTTCTATTCTTTTGTCTGCCATTTTGTTCTCATGGGTGGCATTTCCTGCGTCCTGTCTCCAGTCTGGTCCCCTGTCTGTCAGCTCTCACCCTCAAAGCCGCCCGCAACAACATGAAAAGCCAGTTAAAATGCTCCAATCCAAGTTCACCTCAAGCTTTCTCACCCATAAAGCCTGCTGCCTGACCCAGATCCTGGGGAATGCTCTCCTTGTGCAACCCCAAGATTGCACCATTGAAACCTGGTATCTGATTAATATAAGCTACAATATGATTCTCCTCGAGGCCTCATCTCATCTGATCAACTGATTCACCAAGCTTTCCCATCAGCTGGTCCCAAACCAAATTGGCCTCACCTGTTGTCTTTTTGTTCTTATTCTGTAACTAACAAATTTAGTTACATTTATCTCTAACTTACCTTTTTCATTAAATAACTACTCATGTCTCAGGCCCCCTCTTGGGCTCTCTAGTTGTCACTAACCTGCTGTCTTAGGCCCCTTTTGGGGGTTCTCCAGTTGTCCTTAAATAATGGTCCTTCCCTGGGACCATCAATGAAAATCATCTGATTACCAGACAACTAAACCGGAGTGTCCCTTCCTCCTTTTCAGATCAGTTACACTTGACTATACAAGTATTTTCCCTTTTCCCTGGCTCTTGTAGCCTCATTATTACTCCTCATTAGACTCCTCAATAGCCTACAACCATCCGTTCATCTCTCCATGGCATCATAGCCTTTCTTTAACTCTTCACGGTTAAAAGCCCAAAGCTCATCCCGCCAAGCCATCCGGTCAACTTCATTGTTCCAACTGGTTGTGTCACTGCAAATCTCATCCATCCCACATTTCCATCTTGTCTCAATCTCTTCTCTCTTCTTCTCATTTGACCCTCTACACTATCTCCAATATTTGTCTTCAACCTTCATCTCTATCCCATGCGCTTCCCACACTCACTCCTCCAATCATCTCCCATCATCAATCTCAATCTCTCAATCCTCAACCCTGGTTAAGCATCTATACGATCCCCAACCCCTCCAACTCATCCTTCACTCTCTCCAGCTTGACTCATCTCATCTCTCATCTTCTACCTCAACTCAAGCTAGACCTCTTCTCCCTTGATCCCATCCAGATTGACCACCAGCCTGAGCTTCTTCCCTTTGTCATCATCATCATTTTCATCTCGGTACAACGACCATCATCCAATCCTTAGGTATCCGAATCCCCAATCAATCCACCATTCGTGGCACGTGCATCATGAGTCTCTTCTCCATTGCAGGTCATGTCTTTAGCTCAATGGCCATCTCCAGAGTACCCGTCAGTACCGTCCACACCATCAAGGCACTCTCTCCCTTGTTCACAGTCATCGCCTATGCTGGATTGTTTGGAGTACGCTATTGATTCAATACCTACCTATCACTACTCCCTCTCACCCTGGGTGTCATGTTGGCATGTTCCTTCAATACGAGAGCAAACGGACTTGGTTTCCTCTGCGCCTTGGGCTCTACCCTCATCTTTGTCTCTCAAAATATCTTTGGTAAAAAAACTCTTACCCAAAGATTTTAACCCATCCAACTCGACAATCATCGGAACCCATTGACGTCAATCCTCGATTGGATCTTCTTCCTCTCATCATCAGATGGATAAATTGAACCTCTTGTTCTACTCATCAGCCATTGCATTTGTCATGATGATCCCAATCTGGTTCTACACCAATCTAGGTACACTCTGGACTCAATTGGAGCTCTCTGATCCTCATCTCCCTCATCCTTCAAGTCATCCTCACCTCCTTCACCACTCCTTCACTCCTTCTCATCCTCCTGCCCAAAACTCAATCGGAATGATGAATTACTTCATCTTCAACGGTACCGTTCACTTTGCCCAATGTATCCTTGCCTTCTCCATCCTCTCACGTACCTCTCCGGTCACCTACTCCATCGCTTCCTTGATCAAACGTATTGCCTTCATCACGCTTGCCACCACACTTCTGATCCCTCTAGACCTAGTCCAATTTGATCCCATCCTATTCCAAGCTTGAACGGCTTTATGCGTCCTATACTAGGCAAAACTGGTCCGGTCACTCGTTCCAGATCAATGCTTCGGCACATCACCCCTTGCTCCTCCCTGAACCCTAGAGCTACTCGATCCAATACACCAATCAGTAACAAGAATCATTCTGATCTACCATCATCATCATCAACATCTGCGACCTCAGTCGCGCTTCATCTGCTAAATCTCCCCTTGCTTCATCTAATCCGCTCCTCCCAATAATCTCCTCCTCCCCACCTGCTACCTCAACAACCACTTGCTTGCTCCAATCCTCTGATACATCAACCATCATCATTTCATCTCCTCCATCTCATTCGCTACACCCGCTACCTCAACCACCACTTGCTTGCTCCCAACCACCTCATCCGCTCCAACCACTACCTCAACCACCATTGCTCCATTTCCTCTATCTCACCCGCTCCACCTGCTGCTACATCACTCATTGCTACATCTCCTTGCTTCATCTCATCCACTCCTCATGCTACATAACCACTCGCTTGCTCCCCTTCATCTCATCCACCTCACCCGCTACATCCTTACTACCTCTATCTCCAACATCAATACATCCATCATTGACTCACTCCAAACCAACATCAACCATCAACCATATCAACCTCTCAAAATCATCACCATCAACAACATTCAAATTAACTTCAACAACACATCTCTATTCCTTCAATCTAGTATTAAACAGGCTGGTGGAACAATGAAGTTGACCGGATGGCTTGGCGGGATGAGTTTTTGGCCTTTTAACCGTGAAGAGTTAAAGAAAGGCTATGATGCCATGGAGAGATGAACGGATGGTTGTAGGCTATTGAGGAGTCTAATGAGGAGTAACAATGAGGCTACAAGAGCCAGGGAAAAGGGAAAATACTTGTATAGTCAAGTGTAACTGATCTGAAAAGGAGGAAGGGACACTCCGGTTTAGTTGTCTGGTAATCAGATGATTTTCATTGATGGTCCCAGGGAAGGACCATTATTTAAGGACAACTGGAGAACCCCCAAAAGGGGCCTAAGACAGCAGGTTAGTGACAACTAGAGAGCCCAAGAGGGGGCCTGAGACATGAGTAGTTATTTAATGAAAAAGGTAAGTTAGAGATAAATGTAACTAAATTTGTTGGTTACAGAATAAGAACAGAAAAAGACAACACACCACCTTAACTGACAAATGTAGGAACCAATTTGAGACCAATCAACATTCCAGAGATTCATGAGAATTAAGAAGAGAATATGAGAATGAGAGATATGAGATTTGAGAAAGGATGACAAGACACCACCTTGTCAGCATATGAGATGGGGAATGAAAGCCTATTTTAAGAGGAGCAACGAGGACCTCAGGCATAGTTGCCTAGCATGATATGGGAGAATAGCATTACTATTTTGAGAGGAGAAACAAGGACCTCAGGCATAGCTGCCTAGCTTAATGGGGAGGATGATATGATGATGATGATAATGGTGATGATGAGGGTAATGGTAATGGTAAAGCTGATGATGATAGATGAGGGTAATGGTAGTGGTAAAGCTAATATGATAGTGGTGGTGATGGTGATGATGATGAAATGGATTTGTAGCAGTTTTTGAATAATGGTGGGTGATATTGTTAAATCATAATGAATGTGGTTATAGTAATGAAAGAGGGTGGACAGTGGAGAGATATAAAGATAGTATTGAACAAAAAAGGAGGGAAGGATTCCAACATCACCATCCAACCAACCCGCTACGCTATTGACAAACCACAAGAATCAAATTTTCATTTTCTGCTGTTGTTTCCTCTGCTACATTTCTCCTCATCACCAGAGTCTGTCTGGTCCTTTTAGGTAAGTTGCTCAGAGATTGTTGTTTTCTGTTTTATATGTGTTTTCTTCCCAATTACTCACTACCAATGAAATCCTTTTAGTTCTTGATTCCATCATATTTACAGTCCCAGCTCACTTCAAGGACCAGCAGACAGTAAACCATTTCAGAGACCAAGGACAACTCCCAATCCAAACTTAAAATTCCACTTCTGAAAAAATCAAACTTTCCGGCCTGGTTACTGCAAATAAAAAGGTACCTCAGACAAAATGGTCTTCTCAACCTGGTCCTAGATTCCCCTCCAGTTCCCATCTCTGCTCCACAGACAAATAAACTCTTTGAAGCCGCATACATCATTATCCAGTACTTAAGGGACTCCGCCTTCAATGCAGTCATAAATCCTGAGAATGACAGCAACTCTCATGCCATCTGGGATGCCATCCTGTCTAGATACACCTCTCAATCCTTGAATACCATGCCATAATCTGGCTGAATTTCATTTGTTCTCAATACAAAGGTGACCTCAACTCTTCCATCAAGGAATGTCAGAAGCTGATGAATGAACTATCTATTGTAAACCTTGAAGTTCCCTCAGACATCCTAAGCTACACAATCTTGGCCAAACTCCCCAGTTCCTTTTTCCAGATGGTTGAAACAATTATCCTCAATGACAATTTGCTCCTAAATCTACTGGTGTTGTCAATAAACTCCAATAAATCACCCACCTGGAATCTTTGAAAACCATCAACCATGTGGACACCCCCGCAATGAATGAGTCTACTGCTCTCCATAAATCAACCCAAAGGAAAAAACCAAAGAACCCCTGCTCAAAAATCACCACAATCCTCTTGCTGAACACCCCAAGCACATGTGTTGGTTTCTCCACCCCCACTTGAGACCTGACTGGAACAAAATTCCCATCACTAACCTCCATGCCACCAAGAAACCAACCAACACACCAGTTTAAAATGCTCCAAGCCCCAAATGACATTTCAATTTGCAGATCTACCTGACCCCCAAGCTGACGCTTTCCTTTCTCCCTCTTCTAGACTCAGGGGCCAGCCACCACATTGTCAACAATCCCCGTTAGATTTTCAATGCCTCCCCCGTGAAGATAGAGTTAGGAAAGGGTTCTCCCAATGATTCACTCACTCTCAGGGAAATTGATTAACCCCTTAGGGGAAGTCATCAATCAGGACAATTTTCTTCTGATCCCCACAATCAATTGCTTCCTCTCTTGCTTACCCAACTGAAGGCCAAAAAGACATTCATCTCCTCTTTGGCTTCTCTGGCTTCAAAGTGCGTTGCAAAAACTTTCTGTTCATTGGATCTGCCTCCAATCATCTTACCAAACTCTGCAGAACCAGATTCTCCACCATAAACCAACCTGAAGTACTGCTCAAGGACTCCTTGTTGGTGTGGCACTCCCACCTGGTTCATCCTTGTTGCTCTGCTTTCAAAACTCTTGGCTTAATAAATCACTCAGATCTTACGCCATGCAAGATCTGCCAAACCTGCAAAGGCACTGCTACCCCTTTTAACCATTGCTTCAAATCTGTGTCCAAGAATATGGAATCTTTTAAACTTGATCTAGTGGGTCCAATCCAAACTAACTCAAATCTTGGCCAAAACTACTTTGTTTCTCTCACAGATCAGCTCTCTGTTCACAGGTTGGTGGCCCTCCTCAAACACAAAAGCAACACCCACATGGCAATCAAGGATTATTTGGCTTGAGCCGTACACCAAACAGGGAAGGTTTTCAAATTTCTCATCTCCAACAATGGTGGGTAGTTCATCTCCTCCAAACTAAAACAATTCTGCTCAGAGAAGGAATCATCCAAAACTTCCCCCCGCTTTCACTCCTCAGCAGAACAGTCTTGCTGAGAGATCCAATTTTCTCATCTTGGAAAAGGCTAGATTCCTGCTGAATCAAAGCAATCTGTCCCCAAAATACTTGGAAAAAGCCGTTAAAACCTCCGCTCATCTTCTGAACGCTCTCACCTCTAAATCCCGCGGAAACAAGACTTCCTATCAGATTTTGCACAATTGAAAGATCAACTACCACTGCCTCAAGCCGTTTGGATGCACCGCCTATTCTCTGCTCCCTAAAGCAGACAGGACATTCAAATTTCAGACCACACAAAAAAAAGCAATAATGCTTGGGTATGCCAATGAATTCTTGTCATATTGCCTGCTGGATATGGACTCCCTTCAAATTCTTCTGTCTGCCAACGTCATCTTTGAAGAATCTTTGTATCCCTCTATAACTCCCTGCTTGTTGGTCAAGGAAACTGATTGCCTGATTCCTTCTAATCTTCTTCCCACTATTCCCCCTCCTGAATCAATAACCCACTCTATCTTGCCTTCTCCCACTCACCTTCCCTCTGCTCCTGCTCCTGTGACCCTTTATTGCACCATTCCCGCTCCTATCCACTCTTAAAATAAACTTTCCACCGCTAACATCATCAACAAACCATGAAGGCCTCACTCCAAGGTGGGTCTTCCATCAGTCTACTTAATAGTGGACCATTCTTACTTAGATCCTCAGAACTTACATGAGGCGCTCTATTCAAAGTACCGCAAGGAATGGATCAAAGCCATGAAGCACAAAGAACTCAACTTAATCAGCTAAAACATATGGGAGGAATTGGTCCTTCCTTCTGGAAAACAACCTCTCAAATGTGTCTGGGTCTTCAGGACCAAACGTGATGATCAAAACCAAATCACGGAGTTCAATGCCCAACTTTGCATACAAGGCTTCAATCAATATTATGGCTCCAACTCCAGCTCCACCTTCTCACCCACCAGCAACAAGACCTCTCTCAGACTCCTCATTGCTCTTGCCACCTCAAAAAAACCCCAATTTGGCTAAATTGACGTGAAGGCCACTTTTTTGAATGCCCTTCTTTGAGAAGAAATTTACATCTCACCCCCAACCAATATCACTTTTGCTAATGGGAAGGTACTCTAACCCAAGAAGGCTCTATACTGCCTCAAGCATGCTCCGCTTTCTTGGTACAAAATGCTGTGCAAATGGCTTGGGGAGGTTGGCTTTAACCAGTGCAAGGCGGATCAATGCATGTTCTGGCGCATGGACACCTTCCTGTACATGCATGTGGACCACATTGCAATCTTCAGTTGTGACCCAGACTGCTTTGTCATGGAAATCTCATCTAGCTTCAAAAAGAAGGACCTTGTTACAGCCTCCCTACTTCTCGGAATGAATGTTGTTCACCTGGAAGACAGCTTCAAAATTCACCAGCAATTGTACATTGAGAACATATGTGCTCAATATCCATTTCCCACTCACCAAACTTTCTCCACCGCTATCAAGCCAAACAGAAAACTTTTCCCTTCCATTGAAGAGGATCACCAGGATTTCCTCTCATCAGGGGCCAACCACAGGAAAATCATTGGAGAATTGAACCATATCAGCATCTGCACCCAACCAGACATAACTTTTGCGGTGAACTATCTTGTTCAATTTCTCATCAAACCCAATCCCCACCACTAACAGGAGGCGTTACAGGTTCTTAACTATCTCCAACACTCCAGATCCGTGGGTCTCTTTTTCTCTTCAATCACTGTCTCCAACAACATGGTTTCTCACATGCATGCCAACTGGGCTACATGCCCCAGAACACGCTGCTCAATAACCGGCATGGCAATCCAGTGGCTGGGCGGCATGGTGCTCTGGAGGTGCAAGAAGCAACCAAAGCTATTCCTCTCCACCACCAAGGTTTAATATAAGGATCTTGGGGAAGCTTTGAAGGAAATCAAGTGGATCAAATCCCTTCTCTTGGAAATTGACCCCGGAGAGGCTGGAAAGACAACCACAGTATTTGAAGACAACAAAGGCACTATCAAGCTGGCACTCAAACAGGCAAACCATGCTAGCTTCCATACCAAGCACACGGAACTCCATTTTTGCTTCATCCAAAATGAAATCCTCAAGCAGGAAATAAAACTAAAGAAGGTTCTGTGAATGAAAAACCTTGCCAAATTCTTAACCAAACTGGTCTCCCAAATGGAGCTGCAGCAGGCGCTGCTAAGGCCCAAAGTCAAAGCCTGATTTGAGCAAGGGAGGATGTTGGAATAATTACAGCGGGCTCAAAAATATGCTCAAATCATCTTTTCATCTCTTTGTTGCTTTTTCCACTCCACTGAGTTCTCTACTTTCTATTTTCCATTTTCTATTCTATTGTCTGCCATCTTGTTCTCACGGGTGTCATTTCCCGCCTTCTTTCTCCTTTCCTGTCCCCTTTCTGTCAGCTCTCACCCTCAAAGCCGCCTGAAACAACTTGAAAAGCCACTGAAAATGCTCCAATCCAAGCTCACCTCAAGCTTGCTCACCCATAAAGCCTGCTGCCTGACCCGGATCCTCAGGAATGCTCTCCTTGTGCAACACTAAGATTGCAGCACTGAATCCTGGTATCTGAGTCAGGTAAGCTACAATTAGATTCTCCTCAAGGCCTCATCTCATCCAATAAACTTATTCACAAAGCTTTCCCATCAGCTGGTCCCCAACCACATTGGCCTCACCATCCAACCAACCCGCTATGCTATTGAAAAACCACAAGACTGAAATTTTCCTTTTTTGCTGTTTTTTCCTCCGCTCCATTTCTCCTCATCACCAGAGCCTGTCTGTTCCTCTTAGGTAACGTGCTCAGAGATTGTTGTTTTCTGTTTTATCTGTGTTTTATTCTCAGTTACTCACTACCAATGACATCCTTTTAGTTCTTGATTCAATCAGATGTTGACCCTTGGCCCAAGGATCTTGACTCAGCTCAATTTCATTATCAGGCTCTTGAAGCCCCCACTTCTCTTTCAGTACCCTGTACTGGATATTGCAACCAATCCAATAACTCCATCATCTCTGCAGATGAAGAAAAATCTGAATCAGGAAACCAGTCTTCCAATGCATCTGAATCAACCTCACCCACAGTTCAGAAAAATCCAAAGACTGCCCATCCTAAACAGCTAGCTTTGGAACCCTCAGGAAGGACCCTGATAGACCGCTCTTGCATTGCACCTCCACAAAGGTATGGGTTTTATCATCACTAGAAGCCCAAAACATACAAAGACGCTTGGGGCTGCAATGAACATCTTGAGTGGACGGAAGCAATGGAAAATGAACTGGAATACATCAAATATTTTCTTTTTTGGGATGAATACAATGGTCCCAAGTTAAAAAAAGCACTCAAGACAACTTGGATCTACAAGATCAAACAGAACTGCCATGGCAACCCCCTGAAATACAAGGCTTGACTTTGGGTGCAAGGGTTCAATCAAATCAAGGGACTTGACTACACAGAAACCGTTGCGCCAATGGGTAAACCCTCCACCTTACATTTATTTCTGCTCTTTGACCTAAAATCCAAGATGAATATCCAACAATTCAATGATAAGAGTGCCTTCCTTCACCTGCCAATCAATGAGGAGGTCATAATTCCCACCCCCAAGGGTTTGAAAAGGAACTCTTGATTCCTCAAACTTCAATAGTCTCTCTATGGCCTCAAGCAAGCGCCAAAGAATTGGTATGAGACCCTCCCAGCTTGTTTTAAGGACGTATGATTCAGGGAATTGTTGTGCAATCCGTGCCTCTTCATGTCCAATGATGGTAAGTTGCAACTCTTCTTTCATGTCAAAGATTTGATCTTGGTTGGGGACGGCAACAACTTTGAAAGGGAATGCTTGACTTTTTTCCCTGGTTCAACTGCCAAAGATCCAGACACTATCCTGGGTATGAGGATAGAGATAAAAGAAAAAGAAATTATTATCAGCCAGCCAAACCACATTGTGCATGGACTCAAGGAACTTGGCCTAGAAGACGCAAGGACAAGAAAACCCCCCTGACGCAAAACCTGCAACTCAAACCCACCACTGATGAGGAGTTTAAACAGTTCCGGGCTCTGAACGTCAATTACCAATCAGCCATCAGTCTTCTCAACCACGTTGCCTGCTACTCTGGTCCTGATGTAAGCTTTGCGGTGTCTAGTCTATCAAGATTCAACATCAAGCCCGTCCTGCCTCGCTGGAAAAAGATAAAGAAGACCTGGAAGTACCTCACAGGAACTCCCCTCATCAAGCTTTGGCAGAGAGTGCAAAGTCCCAACTCTCTGGCTTCTGCATTCTCCGATGCATCCTGGGCAGATGATCCAACCACCAGACAATCCCAAACTGGCTACCTCTGCGCTGCTATGGGTGTGTGGTGACGTGGAACAGCAGCAAACAGAAAAACATCACCTTCAGCTCCACGGACTCTGAGCTCAATGCCTTTTTCAATGCATTTCATGAGGCCACCTGGATTAGGGATCTGGTGTGAAAAGTTTTTTTTTCCAAGCTCTTGGCCATCACCATCCATACTGAAAACAGCGGGTTAACAGAAAAACTCAGAAATTTTGGTTCTAACTCAAAAACACAACACCTCAACCTGAAAACCAAGGGAATGAGGGAAGAATTGAGGTTGGGGAACATCAGGGTCCAACTCATCAAGTCAGAGGCAATGCCTGCAGATGCTCTCACCAAAAGCTCAAGTCTCACTAGCCTACAGCTCCTCCAGTCTTTTTTTTCCTCTATGGAGCATTTGTAGCTTGTTTTCCTTTCCTTTTGGTCCTTTTTTCTGTTTATTTATTTTTTTCTTTGTTCTTCTCTTTCATTCTTCACTCCATCTTTCTTTTCTTTGCCCTCTTGCCTTCAGTCAAGGCCTGGGCAAGCGCAGCCTTGGTCTTCATCTCTCCAGGCACGGGGCATGTTGAGATTTCTCATTTTAAACTCAGTCTGTCATTCAGGGACCACCCTCCTTCTCCCCTTCTCCCCCAATCATACAGACTTCCGCACCCAATCTTTCAATCTACTCTTTCTTGTGCATGCGCCTGAGATCAAAGGGGGGGGAGCACTCTAAACAACACAACTCTACATCAACCTCATCAATGATACAGCTCTTCATCAACCTCATCAAAATAACATCCTGAGATCATAGATGTTGATGAATTCTGGGAATTAATAGAGCTAATTGACTTGAGCTTTGAATGGGTTGGAATCTGATGGCAGAAAATAAAACATTTCAGCCCTGATAAAAATCAGGCCACCATTCAGATTGATTTACCACTATTTTACCACTGCGTGAACAACTCGTTAAAAGCAGTGGCACATGTGAAATAATTGAATGAATGGAAAACCTAGAACAGGCTGTTCAGATTGCAGGAAATGGTAAGAAGAAAGAAACAGCCAGTACACAAGTATCCAATAGTAATAAACAATTACAAACAGGAGAATTGCCTCTACGGGCAGGGTGATAGCCCTTGAATGGACTAAGTAGAGTATTCAAGCACTAGAGACTATACCAACGCCAATCCTTCCAGATAGAGAGACTTATTAACCAGGATGGATTCCATCAGTTTTATCATCCAGAGATTGAGCTGAAAGATAGGACTGTACCTACTCCTATATCAATTCTTATGGCAATCTGGTGAACAAGACAAAGTTGAAAACCAATCAAGCTGGTTCAGGTTGATAGTTGATGCAATTGTGGCTGGAGTTTGAGGCGGATGGTTGAGTCTAAAAGGATTGAAGGTAGGACGGCTAATATAGGAGTGAAGGAGTTGTTCAATTTGTTTCCCCATGGTGGAAGTTTCTGTGACAGCTGACTGTTGCTGACACCTGTCGCGGCTGGAGCAGTACTTGCCGCGCTTGAAAACAACTTAGGTGACAATGAGAAAAGAAGCAAAGAGATACTGAAACTAAAGACACGAAACAAGACATGCACAACAGCAGTATAGATGGAAGACTGAGTAGATGGAAGTATGGTGGATTGGCAGAGAACAAATGAAATGAATATCAACATGCCCACTCAGCTCAATATCAGGATGATGTTAGAATCCAATGTACTTAGCAAGTCTTTCCGCAGATGCGGTACTAGCTGATTTTGTTAGAGAGTTGGCCAGCATGTCTTGGGATGAGATGAGCTTTATTTCAATGTGTTGGTTGTTCCAGTCGTTCCGAAGACTCCCAAGTTTTATATCAATGTACTTGGCGTGGGATTTGCAACCAAAATTTTTTATCTTATTGTTGAGTCCTATGTTATCAATTAAGTGTATGGGGGGTTGCGGTATAGTCCTCCAGATTTCACCTATGAGGTGATTGATCAACCGTCCTTAAAGGTTACTTGCTGAGAGCGCATTTCATTCAGACTCCATTGAGGAGTGAGCTATGCTTTTCTGTCGGCGGCTGGTCCAGTAGATGGGGGATCCCTTGAGCAGACAGATGAATCCTGTTTGAGAAATTTGCTTTGTGGGATCATCCCCGCAAGTTTCATTGCTATAGATTACAACTCTTGTCGCTGGAGTCTTGGCCCAAAGGACAAGCCAATATTTGATAGTTTTGATAATATATCTCCACACATGCTCCACCTCTTTCCAGTGAGTAATACCCAGATTCTCCAAGAAACCTGCCAGGTTTGACACAGCCTAGCTGATGTCAGGTCTGGCCAGCGTTGCGATGAAATTGAGTTGTCCTATGGGCAATTTAAAATTTCTATTCAGTTATTTGAATTCTTCTATTTCCCGTTTGGTGGCTGATTGAAGGTGGAGGCCGGATGTGCAAGGGTTGTTCAGAGGTTTAGCTTCCAGTAGACTCATTTCTTCCAGTCCTTTCTTTATGTGATTTGGGAGAAAAAGGGCTATATAGTTCTTACCAATTTCAACTTTCATACCCAGTAGTGTGTACACCCCATGCGCCAAAGAGTCTTTGAACCGAGTAAGAAATTTTGTTTTGAAGCCCTCAGCGTCCCCAAAAACCACTAGATCATCTACATGGAAAAAGAGTGCAGTTATTTTATCTGCATGAAGATATAGACAAGGATCACTGTTGCTTTCTTTGAATCTGTTCTCTTTGATCAATGTGCTTAGGGTCTTGTACCAATTGAGGGGTGCTTGCTTCAAGCCATAAAGTGACTTGTTCAATTTGAGAAATTCGGAAGTTCTTTTTGAGCCAGTTGGTATTTTGATGAATACGGTCTCCTCCAGGGGGGCATGCAGGAATGCACCCTTGCCATCAAATTGAAGAATCTTGAGATTTTTGTTGACCAAGTAACTGAAAAGAGCCCATAAAGACACAACTTTACCGGAGTGCAGATCTTCCTTGCTTTAGAAGGCCCAGGTGGTATTGAGAGGTTTGAAAACTTCTGATTCATCAGCATCCTCCCATACCCCAAGGTCTTCAATGGTGTTTAATTCTTTTTTGATGGGCAGTACCCATTTTGGTAATTTCAGAGCTTCTCCTATGTTCTTTGGCAGGGATTCATGATGGTAACCGTATTGTTCTGGTGCTTTGAGTCTGGATCTATCCCTTAGGTTAGGTCTTAGTTCTATGAGGACTTCAGAGGATGAATGATTGGTGTTGGATGAATCTTGATCAATTAAGTCACTTATTTCAGGTTTAGGCTCCTCAGGATCCTCACTGGTAGGTTTGTCCGCAGGTGGGGTTGAGTCAAAACCTCTGGCGGGAGAACATTTTATGGCCAAATCTTTGTCTTTGGGCAGCGGTGAGCCTTCCACGGGTTGAGTTTTCAAGAACTTCATGTGTTTGGTCTCAATGATATTCCCAGAATTCAATAGAATTTTATAGGAAGAGAACCTAGGGACATACCCAATAATGAGTCCCTCTTCTCCTTTTTTGCTAAATTTTGACTTGATTGTACCTTGATTGAGTAGATAGATGACTTTCAAGCTGATTGGTTTTAGATAGTCTGTTGGTAGCTTGCTTTTATGTAACATTTCCCATGGAGTTGCTCCTCCTTTTTCTGATGGTATTTGGTTTAAAGCCAGGCAACAGCTTTGAATCACTACATGCCCACAATTTTTGGGTATCCTAGTCAAACTGAAAATGGATCGTAGGGATTCCATAATGGTCCGGTTTGCCCTTTCTGCTTTGCCATTGTGTTGGGAGTGATATGGTTCACTGATGAGGTGATTGATCAACTTGGATTTGAAAAAGGTTTTGAGAGTGTCATTGACAAAATCTCCTCCCCCGTCTGAGACAACTTCTCTTGGATACCTCTGTTGCCTTTTTGCTTCATTCTCAATCACAAATTTGATTGTTTTGGCAGCTGCATCCTTGGAGGGAAGAGGAAAACATGAGAGATACCCGGAAAGATTGTCCACAATGGTGAGGGCAAATCTCATTCCTCCCTTGCTGGTGGGATTAAGCGGACCCATCAGGTCAAGATGGAGACAGTAAAAGACCCTGACTGCGGATTTTTGACCCTTGATGAACGGAGCCTTGTTGATTTTGCTTTTATTACAGGCTAAGCATTTGAATGTCTTTGCCGTATTGCCTTTAATTGTAAAACCAAGATACTTCTCCATTCTGTTGATGCTGGCATGACCAAGTTTGAGGTGGAGGTCTCTTAGTTTTGCCACAGTTAGGTAGCAGGATGAGTCCTTCTTGATTTTGGTAGCCTTTGTGGTGAGAGAGAGAGGTTCCCAGGGCTTTTCAGCCTGAATCATGAGTAGATTATTTTCAACAGTGCCTGTCAGAACAGAGTCTTTCAATCTTCTGAAGTGAAAGACGGTGGTTTGGATTTCAAATTCACTCAGAGATAGCAGCCTTTGAGTAGCAGGACTCCAAGGGAAATAAGATTGACGGTGGCTTCAGGGACCCAGGATGCATTCTAAAGGTGGATGGTTTTTCTGGCGCTTTTGAGTATATCTGTGCCAAGGCCTTTGATTGCAATTCCCTTGCCTTTCTTCCCAGTTTTGATGAATTCCTTGCCAGGCTTTTTGTTCAATGACAAAAAGGAATTTTGGTCATGGAACATATGGATGGAGCATCCACTGTCCAGGATATAACAATCAGAGTGGGGGTAGGTCAGATGGTTTGTAGCACAGAAGAAGGAGTAGTTGACAAAGTGAGATTCTGCCGGGTTTTTCTTCTTGACACCGTGTCTTCCCTTATTTGATGACTGTTCAGGTCAAAGCTCAGGGAATTCTACCCAACAGGATGAGTCAGGGTGCAACTTGACAGCAGGGTTGTGTTTCCCATTCTTGCATCTGGGAGTTTCAGAATCCCTTGGGTTGTTGGAATGATACATTGCTGCGTTGGTGTCAGAGGTTTTGGTGGCTTTCAATTGCACTTCATTACGGTGCTGGACAAGATGGTTCAGAACCATCATAATGGAGAGTTTGTTTCCTGAGTGTATTATCTGAGATTGCATGGCCTTGACAGTGTCCCGCAGCTTGAACAACATAAGGTAGCTGAGGATGTTGTTGGGTAGCACTATTCCTACTTCATCAAGCTTTCCAAAGTGGGCCTTCATGGAGGTAACAAAACCATCTATGTTGTTTTGATCAAACCCTAGGTACAGGAAGTTGAAAAACATGCGGGCAAAATTGGCAGCTTGACTGGAGGCAAAGTGGTTCTTTGCGGCAAGCCAAATAAGTTTTGACAAGTCTTCATTTTCCGGGGTTATAATGTTGGTGTGGGTTGCAGGATCCAGTTTTTCCATGAGAAATCCTGCCATTTCATCGTTTTCTGGTATGTTCTTGTGGAGTTTGGAAGATTTAATCAGATCCAGTATCCCTTGCATCTTAAATAATTGCTCCATTTTATTCCTCCAAATTTAGTAGTTATTCTTGGTTAGTAATGGAGTTGATTCCATGAGATATTTGAGTGCCAATGCTTTGAAATTGCCTTCAACTCCTGGTCCAGGTGATTTGGTGGTCCTTTCCATGTTGGTTGGGCTCGTTCTATCCATTATTTGGCTTTTAACCATGTGAAATAATTGAATGAATGGAAAACCTAGACCAGGCTGTTCAGATTGCAGGAAATGGTAAGCAGCAAGAAACAGCCAGTACACAAGTATCCAATAGTAATAAACAATGACAAACAGGAGAATTGCCTCTACGGGCAGGGTGATAGCCCTTGAATGGACTAAGTAGAGTATTCAAGCACTAGAGACTATACCAATGCCAATCCTTCCAGATAGAGAGACTTATTAACCAGGATGGATTCCATCAGTTTTATCATCCAGAGATTCAGCTGAAAGATAGGACTGTACCTACTCCTATATCAATTCTTACGGCAATCTGGTGAACAAGACAAAGTTGAAAACCAATCAAGCTGGTTCAGGTTGATAGTTGATGCAATTGTGGCTGGAGTTTGAGGCGGATGGTTGAGTCTACAAGGATTGAAGGTAGGACGGCTAATATAGGAGTGAAGGAGTTGTTCAATTTGTTTCCCCATGGTGGAAGTTTCTGTGACAGCTGACTGTTGCTGACACCTGTCGCGGACGGAGAAGTACTTGCCGCGCTTGACAACAAATTATGTGAAAATTAGAAAAGAAGCAAAGAGATACTGAAACTAAAGACACGACACAAGACAGGAACAACGGAAGTATAGATGGAAGACTGAGTAGATGGAAGTATGGTGGATTGGCAGAGAAAAAATGAAATGAATATCAACAGCACATTTTTCAAACTGGATATCAGAGTTGAGGGTTATGATTCCAAGGGTTTGATGTGTCTCAACCAACCCTCAAAGAGATGAATTATGGATGAAGCCACCAAATAAAATGCTGAAAGATTGAGAGAGGTAGAGAGTAATTTGAGAATTGGCTGAGCTTCTTCATGATACTTTTTGAGACAATGCATCCCATCTTGAACAAAATGAAAAGAATCTAAACATTAGTTTTCCTATCAATCAATAAAGAATCAAGACATTTTCCTTACCAGGAGCTGGGTTTTGAATTCTCTGAGAGAGATTTAGATTTTCAGTTGATTGAGCAGGCCTTTTTGGAGAGGAGCAAATATTTGGGACTTTCCCCTCAGCTTGATTGGTTCCAGCTTCATTGGTGTGGAATGCAGCAGAATCATCTGGTTTTTCTGTATTTGGTGGTGCAGAAATGATGATTTCATCTTCTTCTTCATCACTTTCTTGAACAAATACAAGCTGTTTTTTTGCAGGTCTGTTGGAGGATGATTGAGATGCAGATTGCTTTTTGAGGATGTTGCCACTACCAATTATGACCTCTTCTTCTTCAGCTAATTCATCACCCTTTGATACAAATGACACAAAACATAATTTTCAAAATGGGGCAAGAGTGAAGCTCAGTGGGAACAAATTACTGGAATCATATTTTCAATAGGCTTCAATTCCTTGACAAGCAATATCACAAATAGGGCGGGTGTCTGTTTTGTCATTTGCAATTTTTTGCAATTTTTGGATTTTTTTTTTGTCACTGGAGAGGAATTCCTGGCATGATATGAGAGAGACTTCTGAATCATTGAGGAATCCATAGTATCAGATGGAGGAGGGGGTGGTAGTGGTTTGGCAGAATTTTCTTTGTCCCCAACAACTTTGTTCCAAGTGGGATGTTTAGGCATGTTTGAGCTAGGGAAAGGGAGGGCATCCATTGCTGCAGGCTCCAAGCTATCAGGTGAATTTTTGGTATTGGCGCCAGCAGTTGTATTTTCTGTTGATGCAAGGGGGCCAGGAGTATGATTCTCAATGGAATGGAAAGAAGATTTAGTTGTAACAATGATCAGGTATATAATTTTAAATGAGTATGATAAGAATGGAAAGTAGGATGGAGGATATGGGGATGAAATTTTGGTGTAGTGAGGAGCAATTGAGTGGATGGATGAGGGGGAAAAAGAAAAGGGAATCATTCTCTTTATATAATGGTTCTGGGGGATCATAATAGTAACCCAACAGGCATCAATCCATTGTCTTTCTACACAGAAAATATATGATGAGGATTGATATTACAACTGTATTTGATATTGAAAAATGTGATGAGGGAACTTATGATAGGGCCTTGAATCGCCTGAAAAAATTTCTATTAGAGTATATTAATGTTTTTATGGTGGAAGGTGTATATTGCATACAGAACATGAATAAACAAAATAAAGTGTACAGAGACCCATTATAGTATGAAGCAGGAGATGTATTCAGTATATCAATTTAATCACATAAAATGTGGTAACTGAGTTCTTAATTCTCCATGGCTTGAAGATGATCCACCAGTGATCACCTCATCCTCATTCATTTCATCCAAACACCCATTGTACATTCTCTGAGAGATTTTCATAGAAATACCAAGTCTGGTGAATGGACTTCCTGCTGGTTGATTGGATTGAACAGTTTGGTTGGGAAATAGGTTGGAAGCCAAAAAGAAATTTATCCATCCATCATGCTTGTCAAACTCAATGACCGTAGAAATACCTGGAAGAACAAACTGGCCTATTTTGATTTCCAAGCGGTGACTGAAGTGAGCTGGTTCACGTGTTTCCTCATGGATACCACAAAAGCCAGCATAGGTGATAGAATTGACATCATCATCAATGAGAGCTTGATTGTAGAACTCCCTCCAGGTGGCTGTGATGTTTCCAGCACAAGGCTCAGTGTCCTGGGGGTCTCCATATTTTTTGGCACAAAAACCAGGAATATTGGCCTCTTTAATCTGCTTGATTGCATGTGAAAAGAGACCAGGGGCCAACCCTTTGTATGTTTTTGAAATGATTTGATGAAAAAAGGCATCTTTTCCAGGAGAGCCTTCCACTGCTTATTTTTAAGATCAAGCTAACAAGAAAAGTTTATAATTGAGGTGAAACTTTTGAAATCTAGTCTCACTCTATTCTGTCATTATTTCAAACTAGATATCATTGTCCCTTCTCAAGTATCTTCTAGTGGCCCTGCTGTTGACAGGTGCGTAACTTTTTACCTATTTCAATTATTCTCATTTATTTCTTTTTTTCTTACGTGTCTTCCTCTTTTCTTCTCTGTCAAACAACTCTTCCAGGAATCTGGAACTGCGGAAATACACTCTGCGGACACCTTGTCTCATCAATCTTTGATATTGCAACACTTCAACTTTCAAGTCAATGTAAAAAACTCACAACTTCATGACGGGATCATTGATATCAATTCTACCAAACAAAACAACAACTCAATCCCTTCTACCCACTAAAATCACAATTGCAGCCAGTCGGACCAAAGTGAGGAACATCAGGTCAACTTATCCATTGGTGACAACTCTTCTGATAAACACTTTGTAGATCTTTCAAGGCGCATCAGTCAAATCCCATGGTCATTCAAATCAATCTTGTCTACTAGACTCTTCTATTGTTCATCAAGCCTACTATAAAAATCAATTCCTGTTGAACACTTGTCCAGCAAAATCAACTGATTCACTCCTCATCTTAGAAAAACTTTTCATATGATCTATAGTTGCAAGTTGATTAGTAAATCTCATAGCCTGCCTTAGCCCATTTGTTGTTTTTTTTTGTTCCCTATCTTTCACTGTTCATTAACTCAAATTCTGCTCTTTGAAATCAAATAATTCATCCTGGTCTTGTTTGCCAACTCTTTTCTTCTCATGGTTAAAAGGCGCACTGCAAAACATGGATCTATTGGGACCTTCTTTGACACCAGGACCAGGAGGGGATTCCACAAACTACAAATCTCTTGCAATTAAATTGTTAATTGATTCAACACCACTACTCACGCCCAACAATTAAAGTATGTGGCGGACAAAATTCAAAAAAGTCTTCAAAATGCAAGGTATTTTTGGCATAATGAATGATCCTGACAAAATTACAGAATTAGACAAAGAGATCAATCAAGAATTTGTGGCCTACATAATAGCAAAGCTTGATGAAAACACATATGACAACATCATAGATTACATTAATGAAGATAGCGCCAAACTGATCTGGATGCCTACCCAAGCTCACTTTGCTTCCTCCCAATCCAAAAATAGGGCAAGAGTCTTCAATGGTTTCCTAAATCTAACCATGGACTCAGACATTGAAGCCTTTGTAACTTTGGTAACAGTCTATCTGAAGAAGATGACTGAGGTTGGTATTGACCTTCCTTTGGAAATTGTAACCTATCTTTTACTTTTCAAATTTCCATCCTCTATGGCTCATATGAAGTCTCAAATCATGCACTCAAGGGCGGAAATCAAAATTTACATAGTCCTTAACCATCTAGTTCAACACAAAAACAAAGCAATGGCTCAAGGGGATTTTGCCAATCCAGTCAATTTATCTCTCTACAGAGGACAAAGATTTGAAAATGAGAAGCACAATATGGCAGTCACCTCCCATCCAGCAAGCTCTTTCTGGTTTGAATTCCCAGAATTCAAACCACCAAATTTCCAAAACCGCAGAAAAAAGGAAAAACAGAAAGTCCTTCTGTAAGCACACTTTTATTCTTCCTTCTGTGGTCTTAGTTGCCATCTCAAACAGATTTATCATTGACTCTGAATTTTACATGCACATGATCCTCAAAAGGAGCATGTATCCTTCACTGAATAAAAGCAATGGAAACCAGAAGATTCAAACTGGGAAGAAAGAAACCACCATAACTATAGAAGCCACTGGAGATGCTGTAATGATCACAAAAGATGCCAACCTAACACTCTCAAATGTCACCTGGGTACCAGAATCCACCATCAACCTCATATCTCTAGGCGCTCTTATGCTACAAGGTGCCAAACTTCAGGTCAAATCCAATACCACTCCAAGCACTTTCCAACTGCTAATGAATGACATGGTTCTCCTATTGGGTTGCATTCAAAACAACTTATTTATAATAGAAATACAAGAGAACTCTCAAAACACATACTATTCCAAAGTAAAACTTCAGTATATTCAAATATTTTTTGGACACACCAGGATTGAAAGGATCAAGAAATACCTCAACTTCTTGATGCCAACCTCCCAAAAGAAAAAGTTTGAATGTCTCAGATGCAACAAGGCCAAGATCACCCGTTGTAAGACTCCAAACGGTGCTAAGCCGTGGCAGTTCTGTGGAGGGGAAAGGTGCTGTTTAGGCCGCCCTCCTAGGAGTTACAATAATATTTTAATGTAACCGGAATCAAGGTCCAGAACCTTATGGATGAGAAATCAAACTAAGAGAAGAGGATAAGAGTTGTCGGTAGCAATGGAAACAACACTATCTGAGACAAGATGGTGCAGGGCAAGACTTGAACAAATAAGTCAAAGTTTGTTCAGAGTTCAATAGAACAAGGCAGTTGTAAGTAACAACGCCCACAAGCTAATAACTCTGGTCGTCAGCAGCTGATTAGGAAAGATCAACTCAATCCCAACCAACCTCCAGGTTCTCAATGAACCTGCCCAACTCTCCGCAATCAAGCGCTTGAAGGGTACCAGATAACTGTGGGAGGCTGAACAAAACAAAAGCAATTTGTTTATGAGGCTCTAGAAGCAATTCAATAACGAATTTGAGCAAGAATATCCCAACACTTCTCAAGGAACTCAAGAATAGCGTGGCAAAATTCAACCCCAAAGAAGAAGGGAGGTATAACACTCCAGGTTTTAAGTTTAATAAAACCTCTTCAACCAAACGTGATTGGCTCCAGAAAGATGATCAAGGGAGATCAAGACCAGTATGGTCGGAAAAAGGGATCAGAGTGGTATAACACACTCAAGAATTCAGGCAGACAGGAATTCTTCTTCAACCAGCAAGGCTATTGGTTGGTGATAAGGATCAAGGTCACAAAGGACAGAGTTTTGAGTATGGAGGCTCAAAGGATCAAGGGGCAATCATAGATATACCCGGATAATTTGCTCAGATAAGTGGGGAAGGATGCCCACGGATAAATTGCTTATGATGATGCGATGATTCGCTAGGATCTGAGGTACTAGATGATGGAATATGTCCGCCAAAAGGCAGGGGAGAGCCCCTCCTTATATGGGCAGGAGGCCCTGTTAGACTATATACAACGGATTCTACAAATAGAGCGGAAACGGGAAGGCAACCATGTGGTCACTCGCGTTGGTCAAGGATCTGCCAAATGCTTGCGGGAGCGGTCGGGATGGATTCAGTAGATCATGGATGAGCGTCGCGCGACGGTAGCGATGAGGAGATTGGGGGGGGCGCAACGACAAAGATGAAGACACGCAACAAACAAAGATGGGGATGTTCTATAACAACGGCGGAGATGAGAAGCAACACGGATAAAGGACGCGCGACGCGCGCGGATGAAAGGAGCGCGGCGCGGCGCGGCGCGGAGCGGAGCGCGAAGCGGAGCGCGAAGCGGAGCGCGACGCGGAGCGCGACGCGGATAATGGAAGCGCAGCGCGGCGCGGACGCGGCGCGGCGCGGAGCGGAGCGCGACGCGGATAAACACTAGTTGGATGAGCCTGAGGATAAGTTGTCCAGCCGGGCGATACGTTTGCAACAGTTTATGAATTGAAGTCTTAAGGCGGTCCGGGTGTCCAGGATGGGGCACCACATCTCTCCCCAACTTACAGACTGTCCCTAGTCTGCTCCCGAGTTTGATGCCATAGAAAGAAAGAAAGGAAAGACAGATGATTGAAACCAAAAAATGGCCATTTTGATCTTGAGAGTGGTTGAAGAGTTGAGGAAAATATCTTGATTCTTCCCAAATGAACCCTAGAAGCGGCAGGAATAGAACAAGGAGGGCGTCCCAGGTGCTCAAATATGTGGCATACAGTAGAGTTTTACAACAAAAACGCAGCAAATGACCCCGGTGGTGCACAATTGGGAGGACTTACTTCTGAGATAAGTTGCCCCCACGACAATGGAACTTCTTGACTTGATCAGCAGAGAACCTTCTGGCCAAGCGAGTACCATCCAGCTCCTCCAAAACATAAGATCCACCTCTAACTTGATGAACCACTCGATAAGGGCCATTCCAACGATTAGAGAAAAGCTTGCCCCACTGGGTTTCCAAAGATCGATTATAAGCTAAAACTAGGTCACCAGGGTTCAAGGGCTCCCTGATTCGATTAGAGTGCTTTTCCTCCCAATACTGGATGGATTTTGCCCTGGCCTCCATCATTGTTTGATAAGCTTCATCACGAACGTCTTCACTTCGCTCCAGTTGCTTGGATCTAGCAACTAACAGATCAGTGGTTGAGGACACCTCTTCCCAAGAGATACCCAAGAAAGATTCCATTTCCAGATCCAAAGGAAGGACTGCTTGTTGACCAAAGATGATTTCGTAAGGTGAGTAGCCAGTAGTCCTTTTGGTTGAGATTCGATCAGAAAAGAGAACAAGGGGAAGGAATTTGCGACAATTCTTGCCACCTTCACCAGCCAGTTTAACAAGTGCAGCCTTCAAAGGGGCATGGCCTCGTTCCACCATGCCTTGGCCTTCAGGATAATGAGGAGTAGTAACTCTATGTTGTCCAGGAAGGGATCGGATCATTTCAGCAAGCTTGCCCCCAAATTCAGAGCCACCATCAGTAGAGTAAGATCGAGCCAGGCCATAACGCATTGTCCAGGTCTCGTAGAGGAAAGCTGCCACTGATTCAGAGCTAAGGTTCTTAAGAAATTTCGCTTCAACCCATCCGGAAAAATCATCCCTAGCCACAATGAGGTACTTAGCACCACCTGCCTTAATATGAACCACATCCATAGCAATCCTTCCAAAGACAGTGGACTCCCCAGTAGGATAACGAATTTCGGCTGGGCGCCTAAGATCACGTTTTTGGCAAACTTCACAACTCTTGCACCATTGGGAGACGGATTTCTTCAAAGATGGCCACCAGAATCGTTCGGATAATCGTCGATAAGTTTCAGTTTCCCCACGATGACCAAGGCCTTCATGGAGACTTTCAAGGATGGAATCTTGTTTAGAGGGAATAGTAACAACAATAAGGGCACAAGGATTGCCCCTCTTCATAAGTCTAGAGCCTTGAACAAAAAAATTAGAAGACTTTTGTTTGAGAGATCGAAATTCCTTAGCAGAGAGATCAGGAGGTTTTTGAAGAGTTGAAAGGTACTGCTCTAATTTAAACCAGAAGCCTTGTTGAAAGCCAGAATAATTTTGTGAAGAAAAAGAGAAAATAGGTCGAATTAAAGGTTCCTCTTCATTGAAATTGGTTCCAACATCAGATTCGTTGTCCCCAAGAGGTCGTCGAGATAAACCGTCAGGCATGGTGAAAGATTTTCCAGGCCTGTGAACAATATCAAAAGAGAAAAGCTGGATAAAGGCCACCCAACGAGTCATAGGAGCATTGGGAAGACTGGGAGCGTTGATCATTTCAATGATGGATCGGGCATCAACTTGCAATTCGAAATGTTGGCCCCAGAGAACGGTTTGAAGTTTCTTCATCATTCGAGCCACACCACAGAGTTCCAGTTTGGGCTGGGAGTATCTGGATTCTACATCTGAAAACAACAAAGATTCATAAAGAACAGGACGGTCCCAACCATTTTCATATTCCTGAGTAAGGACGGCCCCAACAGATTGATAACTAGAATTGACAGCCAGCTTGATCTTGCCAGCTCCAGGTCCGTAAGAGATCTTTTTCAAAACTATGTCTTCACCAACTATCCTTTTGAGTAGCTGGAAAGCACATTCACAATCTTGGGTCCAAATCCATTCAGCATCTTTCCTGGTTAGACGACGCAAGGGTGCACAGATTTTGGATAAAGATGGGATAAAGATTCTAACATAAGTGACAACACCTAAAAAGCCCCTAACTTCAGTTGGATTGATTGGGGTAGGCCAAGAGATGATCTTGTTGACTTTGGCTGGTGCCATCCTTCTTCCTTCCTTGCAGACCACATGACCAACAATTTCCAGAGCAGGGACACAAGCCGCCAGTTTGGATCCAGAGACAGTAAGGCCAGATTCCTCGATTCAAAACAGAATCCTCTCCAAGGTAGTAGCATATTCCCAGATAAAACAACGAACTCCTGAATGCCAAGGTAAGAGCTCATTATCATAGTCAGATACTGGACCTTTAGTTCCGCCATCGTCAATAAAGATACCAGCATGATCAGGGATTTCATCCTGGAGGATCCACATCATCTGAGCCTGATAGACTGCGACCGAGTTGGTGGCTCCTTGAGGCAATCGAGTAAGTTGAAATCGACCAAGAGGAGTGTTGAAAGTAGTGAGAGGACGAGAAATAGGATGTAAGGATCGTTCGTCATAGCCACCCATAATATCCCCTAGACCATAGCAAGCTCTTCCCGCAAAGGATTCAACAAATTCTTCAGTAGCAGGAGGGATACCAGAGTCTTTAATAGTAACTTTATTAAGAGGTTGAAGATCATGGACTATTCTAAGTTTACCATTACTCTTGAGGACACAGAAGACGGGGCTGGAGTAACTAGAAGTTGACTGTTCATACAGGCCAGTTCGAACTTGTTCCCGGACCAACTTGATGAATTCGTCAACTTTAGCAGCAGGGATGGGGATCTTTTTCTTTTTCCAAGGATCATGTTCAACTACAGGGATGATATAAGGGAGGCCATAGGATTCCCGCAAGAGACCTCTCTCTTCTTCACAGAAAGCAATAGATTTTTCTCTTAGAGATAAGACATTTTTGATTAAATTTAACTCATCAGGAAGAAGCCATCCATCTGGACCAAAGTTGACCACCTTCAGACGTTCTTCAGTGACCCGTCCATTAGGCACAAAGGGACCAGTAAGAGATTGAGGAAGCCCACAGTAAGGATCGCGAGATAGAGGAGGACGCATAAGGGGAGGATTGAGGTTGAGAGGCATAGGCTGGTTGACTGGTTGGATCTTTTTAGCAACTGGTTTATACTTAGTGGCAAAAGAGAGAAGTTCTTGTTTCCTCCAAGAGTTGACCAGAGAGACTTGATTAGGAAAGCTGAGTCCAAGTTCCAACATCTTCCAAGTCCGATGTTCTGCAATATCCTTGAAGGGTGCCTTTTCCATAAAAGGAGAACCAGGAGATAATACGTTGCTCACATGTGTGGCACAAGGTAGAGTTTCGAAAATGACGGTAAAAGTTTGCCCTGGCAGTGCACAATTGGGAGGACTTACTTGTACCCCAAATTGCCTCCACTGCAGCCCATATTCCTTCATACCAAAATCGCCAAAAACGGAATTGCAATTAGGATCTAGTTTAGACTCATTGCGGAGATTCAAACCGGAACTGAGAGAAGATTGATCAGACTTAAAAGTAGAAGGAAAAGAAGACACAACAGATCCAGAGAGAGAAGGAGATGGAGGAGAAATATTTTTGGATTTTTCTATTTTGATATGTTTTTGTTTTTTAATATTCTTGAGTTCAGAAGCGGATGATGAAAGGAATGAAAAATAAGCCTGAGGGAGGGGAGTTGACCCTTGAGTTGCAGTCTGAGGCTGAAAAGAACTACAATCATTAGTAGGATCAACTATTCCCCTAAAAAATGAGAGGAACTAGAGTTATCCTCCTGCTTTCCCTTAAAAGATGATTTGGGAGAATAACCAGGAAAATCTCTTTCCCAACAACCAGAATCCAAAGAGCAAAGAGGGACTTCAATTTTCCTGCCATCAGCATCAGGGAGAAGAATTCTCTCCCCAACTTGATCAGAAAACATCAGGGTTGCACCAAAGTCCATTAAGAAGGGTCGTCCCAAGATCATAGGACTGTCCAAACGAGTAATCCAAAAATGGCAGGTTCCAACGATATTTCGACCAATCCTGACTGGTACATCTTCAGCAATACCAACCAGTTCACAAGCTTGATTTCCTATCCCATACACTGCAGAGTTGAAGCTGACCCTAGGACTGAGTTTGAGCTTGCAGGCCATAGCATCCGAGATTAAGTTAAGCTGAGATCCAGAATCCACAAGAGGAGAAACAGTTTTAGCTGAGTCACCAAGATAACAAGGAAGAAAGCCAAGAGGACAGGAATAAAGATTGGATTCTATAGAAGGACTGGTTCCACCAGAGTCCTCCATTAAAGTGCCAGAGGAGACTTTGAGTTCTTCAGGGCCAATTTCCACACGTCGACGAGAGACCCATTTCTTCATTCCTTCAGCAACAGATGGAGAGATCGATAGAAGTTCAGCCACAGATAGATCAGGAATTTTGAGATCAGAAATTTTCTTTAATACTCCCTCCACAGCATTAGGGTGATCCTTGGAGATGCCTCTTTCAAATCGAACTTTTGGCTGGGTGGGGGGAGGAAGTTCAGGTGACGCAGAATCTAAGATTGGATTAGAAGGTTGAGGTGAGGGAGAAGGATCGGGGTGATCTGGGAACCTTTCCATGAGTGGTTCCTTTTCCACCTCCATGTCTTCTACATCAGAGGAAGGAGGCTCAAGTGTTGATTGACGTTTAACGGGTTTTTGAAGGATTGAAGTTGGCAAGGAAGGAGCCTTATGAGGTTTAGGTTCCTCATGTCGTTTCCTGGCTGGATCGGATTGATAAGTAGTCCCAGCAAGACTAGAGGAAGAAATGGCTGGAGGATACCAAGGTTGGAGGGTACCACAGGATGATCAAAATTCAAAGGAAGCAAGAGATGCTTTCACAGGAGGTGATGGCTGGTAAGAGGCCACCACATGTCGGATAGGACGAGACGAGTCAAAAGGGATTAGGGCACCATTAGGGAGGAAGTAATTGTTTCCCCTCTGCTCTACCAACTTTTCCTTTAAGTCCTTCTGAAGTTCTTGACATCGTCCGGTTCCATGGCCTTCCCTATGACAGTAGTAACAGACCAGAGTTGATTTGGGGACAGAAGAAGGAGTTTTAGGAGTAGCTAGCGAAGAAATCTTTTGATCTATTTTGTTCTCAAAGGCTCTAAGTAACTTGGTGATTTCATCTATAGTAGTAGGTTCTCGATTGGAATTAGGATCTGCTTTAGGCCTACGATCTGCCTCCATTTTAATCATAATATCGTTTGACTCTTTAAAAGAAGGAGCATGGACTGGTTCAGTAGTTCTAGGCTTTTCAAAGGTAAGAGCAGTTTGACCTTTCATGACTTTATCCACAGTACTCCTAAGGGTAAGAAAAACAGGGAGCTTGAATCGATTATCCCTGGTAGTAATCATGGATCCAGATTTGACCAGTTCTTCTTTAATCCTTTCCTGCACAGCCGACAAAAAAGATTGAAAGAACTTTGCTCGAATTTCGTCCACTGTGTCAATGTGATCGTTTCGGATAAGATAGTTTTGAATGGGGTCCCAAGACTTCCTAAAGATCTGATAGTCAGAGGCTGAAGAAATACCACCATTTGAGATCCACTGAGAAACAAGAGCATCCAAATCCTGCAGAGTAAACCTAGCCACATCTATTTTACCCCAGTATGCCAACATAGCCTCCCTGAGAAGCGTCCAGTTGTGGGATTCGAATCCCTCGAAAGACTCGATTACCTCCATAACTTCATCAGAGGAGATAAAGAATCGTAACTGATAAGCCATATCAAATTCACTAGCTCCATCTACTTCAGCAGCCATTTCGTAGGAGTCCAAGAATCGCTCGACATTTGTACCGTTGAAGCCTAAGTTCTTGTTCTGGGGTTTGATCTTTACCATCTTAGGTCGAACAGAGGTGGTTGGAGTAGCGGGAGATGCCATATCAAATAACAGAGTTCCTAGGGGATCCAAAGAGCAGATTTCCAAAGTGGCTCACGAGTGTGGCAAGAGTAGGGTTTCGCCAAAAACAACAAGTATCTTGCCTGAGCGGTGCACAAATTGGGAGGACTTACTTCTAGACCAAGCTGCCTCCACGGATCGAAAAAGGAACAAACAGAAAAAGAAAGAGAAATTGGATGGGATTTCGGAGTTGATTCTTCAAGTTGGGACTGTAAATCCCAAGGTTGCTGGTTCAATCCCGGCCCGGGGGACCAAATGTAAGACTCCAAACGGTGCTAAGCCGTGGCAGTTCTGTGGAGGGGAAAGGTGCTGTTTAGGCCGCCCTCCTAGGAGTTACAATAATATTTTAATGTAACCGGAATCAAGGTCCAGAACCTTATGGATGAGAAATCAAACTAAGAGAAGAGGATAAGAGTTGTCGGTAGCAATGGAAACAACACTATCTGAGACAAGATGGTGCAGGGCAAGACTTGAACAAATAAGTCAAAGTTTGTTCAGAGTTCAATAGAACAAGGCAGTTGTAAGTAACAACGCCCACAAGCTAATAACTCTGGTCGTCAGCAGCTGATTAGGAAAGATCAACTCAATCCCAACCAACCTCCAGGTTCTCAATGAACCTGCCCAACTCTCCGCAATCAAGCGCTTGAAGGGTACCAGATAACTGTGGGAGGCTGAACAAAACAAAAGCAATTTGTTTATGAGGCTCTAGAAGCAATTCAATAACGAATTTGAGCAAGAATATCCCAACACTTCTCAAGGAACTCAAGAATAGCGTGGCAAAATTCAACCCCAAAGAAGAAGGGAGGTATAACACTCCAGGTTTTAAGTTTAATAAAACCTCTTCAACCAAACGTGATTGGCTCCAGAAAGATGATCAAGGGAGATCAAGACCAGTATGGTCGGAAAAAGGGATCAGAGTGGTATAACACACTCAAGAATTCAGGCAGACAGGAATTCTTCTTCAACCAGCAAGGCTATTGGTTGGTGATAAGGATCAAGGTCACAAAGGACAGAGTTTTGAGTATGGAGGCTCAAAGGATCAAGGGACAATCATAGATATACCCGGATAATTTGCTCAGATAAGTGGGGAAGGATGCCCACGGATAAATTGCTTATGATGATGCGATGATTCGCTAGGATCTGAGGTACTAGATGATGGAATATGTCCGCCAAAAGGCAGGGGAGAGCCCCTCCTTATATGGGCAGGAGGCCCTGTTAGACTATATACAACGGATTCTACAAATAGAGCGGAAACGGGAAGGCAACCATGTGGTCACTCGCGTTGGTCAAGGATCTGCCAAATGCTTGCGGGAGCGGTCGGGATGGATTCAGTAGATCATGGATGAGCGTCGCGCGACGGTAGCAATGAGGAGATTGGGGGGGGGCGCAACGACAAAGATGAAGACACGCAACGAACAAAGATGGGGACGTTCTATAACAACGGCGGAGATGAGAAGCAACACGGATAAAGGACGCGCGACGCGCGCGGATGAAAGGAGCGCGGCGCGGCGCGGCGCGGAGCGGAGCGCGAAGCGGAGCGCGACGCGGAGCGCGACGCGGATAATGGAAGCGCAGCGCGGCGCGGACGCGGCGCGGCGCGGAGCCGAGCGCGACGCGGAGCGCGACGCGGATAAACACTAGTTGGATGAGCCTGAGGATAAGTTGTCCAGCCGGGCGATACGTTTGCAACAGTTTATGAATTGAAGTCTTAAGGCGGTCCGGGTGTCCAGGATGGGGCACCACACCGTAAGCCCTTGAATCATCAGCAGCAGACATCACAAGAATGCTTCAAAAAGATTCATCTCAACTTAATTGAACCTATAAATCCTGTTTCAAAAGGTGGTTTGAGATACATCCTCAAACTCATTGACTCACACTTGGGTTACATTTCATCCTTCCCTCTGAAAAAAAAAGTGATATGGGGGAGACATTAATATTCATTATTGAAAACCAAAATAGAAAATCCAATTGATACCTGAAAGAAGTGTGCTGAGACAGTGGTGGAGAGTTTGTCAACACCAATTTGCAAGCATAATACTGGCTGCATCACATCAAACAGGTGATTAGCAAGCTGTATCACTTGCAAAACAACGGTTGAGTTGAACACGCCAACAGGACTATTATAGAATCTGCAAGGGCAACAATTTCTGAATCAAACTTACCCAAATCATGTTGGCATAAAATTGTTAGAGGGTGCATTCTGATGCTGAATCAAATTCAAAAACTTAAAGGTGACATTTCACCGTGGAAAAAAATGCATGGCAAGACTCTCCCCAAAGATTACGTTGAACCACTAGGTACCTCTCTCACCTACTGACTAAAAAACACATAAATCAAGTCAAAACTCAATTAGAAAGGCTCTCCTGGTGTTTTTGTAGTTTTTAATCCATCACTCCTATAATAAAATCTAATGTCTCCTTTGGGGAAGATCATCAATACAAAACATTTGATCTTCAATTACCAGAATTTGAGTAAAATTGCTATCAAAGAGGATGTTAAAGTGCAAAATGAATCATCTCCACCTGTCATCAACAACCGGAGACTCTAGAAATCCCTTCAGATAAAGATAAAATCAAAATTTCAATCGCAAAGGAGTCTGACGTAAAACCAGAGTCATTTTCTGAAAGCAACTCAGCCGTTGAAAAAAATCTAAGACCAAATCTAAGAAGCAAATACAACGCGCAAGATGGAAACAACTTGAGACCCAATATTTGAGACCAAGAGACCTTAAAAAAACCTCAATGATATGGTTTCATGTTGGAAAAAGTACCTAGCTTATTTGAAGAGGCCTTGAAACTCCCCGGGTGGAAGAATTCCACTAAGAAATAATTTGAAAACATCAAAAAACTTAACTGTGTGGGACAAAATTGAAGAAAAAGTGGTAAAAAAACCCACTGAATACAGTTGTGGTGTTCAAAATCAAACATAACGCACACAAATTCACTGTAATTCTCAAGACTCTCCTGTGTGTCCAGGGATTTAATCAGAAGTATGGAATAGATTATTTTGAGACCTATGCTCCCACTGGAAAAGCTGCCTTGACAAGAGGGGTCCTTTCCTACATAGAAGAAAAGAATTTGGATGCCATTTAACTCAATTTGAAAGGCACATTCTTACACTTGGAACTCAACAAGCAAGTGTACATTCACACTCCATATGGATGTAACAGAAAAACAAAATTTTTTCTCATGGCATACAACTCCATTTTGTATTCCTTCACAAGGGTGTGGGCATATCAAGCCAGTTTTGATCCACAGCTTATTTTATGCCCACACCCTTGTGGAGCACTCAAAAGATAAGCTGAACCTTGGCCACCCAATTGAAAAAACTCATTATTTCCTATGCACCATTATCCTTTGAGGAGTTGTATGCTGGCTGCCCAGCATACAACTCTATTTTGGGTTCCTTTACAAGGGTTTGGGAATATCAAGCCAGTTTTGATCCACAGCTTATTTTATGCCCACACCCTTGTGTAGCACTAAAAAGCAAAGCTGGACCTTGGCCGCCCACTTTCACAACCTCATTATGCCCTATGCACCATGCTACTTTCAGGATTTGTATGCTGGCGGCCCAGCGTACAACTCCATTTTGGGTTACTTCACAAGGGTGTGGGCATATCAATCCAGTTTCAATATACAGCTTATTTTATGCCCACACCCTTGTGTAGCACTCAAACGCCAAGCTGGACCTTGACCATCCACTTTCACAACCTCATTATGTCCTATGCATCATGATCCTTTCAGGAGTTGTATTCTGGCCTCCCAGCGTACAACTCCATTTTGGGTTCCTTAACAAGGGTGTGGGCATATCAAGCCAGTTTTGATCCACAGCTTATTTTATGCCCAAACCCTTGTGTAGAACTAAAAAGCAAAGCTGGAACTTGTCCACTCACTTGCACAACCTCATTATGTCCTATGCACCATGGTCCTTTCAGCAGTGGTACCCTGGCGGCCCAGCGTACAACTCCATTTTGGGTTCCTTCACAAGGGTGTGAGCATATCAAGTCATTTTTGATCTAAAGTTTATTTTACACCCACACCCTCGTGTAGCACTCAAAAGCCAAGCTGGACCATTGCCACCCACTTTCACAACCTCATTATGTCCTATGCACCATGATCCTTTCAGATGGACTCAAAATAGCCCCAAGGAATTGGTATCAAAGGCTCAGAGAATGGATCAGAGCACAGGGCTTTTGTTAATTGGACTGCAATCCCTGCCTATACTTGGGCAAGGACAATATTGTCCACTTGCACATAAAGGTAGGTGTTTCCCTTCCAGAACACGCATCTATTGGCCTTGCTTTTAATAAAACCTTCATGGGAAAGCCAACCACTCAGTCTGTTGTACCACATTTGAGGTGCCTGTTTCAGGCTGTACAGGGCCTTTTTGAGCTTGAGCAATTTCCCAGGTGTCACTGGTGTGTTTGCCGGAGTCAAGACATGGATGGTCTCACTTAAGGGAGAATTGAGGAATTCAGATTTGATGTCCAGCTGGTGGAATTTTTAGCCTGCTGGAGGGCATGTCAGATGAGAAGTCAAAGTGAGGACTTGTCCCCTGTGGGAAAAAACACATTCACCATGAAAAAAAAGCTGCACCTGCCGGCAGGTGTAGCACCTGAAACTTGTTTTTACTTTGTTTTGACTCTGAGAAAACTCTGTTCCTAACTTGAGTTGAAACCTGAGAAAAGTTGTTTGTATCAGTTCTTGAGGATTCCAAGTAATTCTAGTGCATGCATGGAATACAGAAGATTTAAAATTATGCAGAATGTTAAATCTATGAAATAAATAAATTTGAGGATAAAATCAAGAAAATCATTTTTATTTTGATTATTAATTGGATTTAATCAAATGTTTGGGGTTACTGTGAAATATTAGTGATAATTACAATTTTCATTACTTAAATGGTCAAAAGGGAGAATGAATTATTTTGAAAATACCAATTTTTTTTCTGATTCTTGAAAACGTGTTGATTTCAAAAATTACACCATTCATGACCCATTCACAACCCAGGGTTTTCAATTTAGCACTTCCTGTGATTTTTTATTATTTATTATTTATTTATTTATTTGTTTGATTTTTGATTTTTTTTTGATTTTCTTTCATTTTTGATTGTTTTTTTTTATTTTTTTTATTTTTTATTTTTATTTTTGATTTTTAATGTTTTATTTTTGATTTTTTGATTTTTTAAATTTGTTTTTTTTTGATTTTTTTTTTTTTTTTTTTTTGATTTTTGATTTTTTTTTTGGCTTCCTGTCAGCATGATGGTCAACTTAGCACAAGTCAACCACCACACTGGCAGTTGCCAATTGCATGGTTGAGCCCCAAATGGTCCCCGCTGCAAAACTGAAGGGGCCGCGCGGCGATCAACTCTTGGGGAGGTGGACAACTTATCATAAGTCGTCCATCAACCCAACACGGTAAAAAAAAAAAAAAAAAAAAAAAAATCAAAACAGAATCAAAATAAATCAAAATCAAAATGAATCAAAAAAAAAAGAAAATGAAAAAGAAAAGAAAAAAGGAAAAGAAAAGAAAAAAGAAAAAAAATACAAAATTGGAAAAAATCAAAAAAATACAAGAAATTGGCAAAAAGTAAATAAAAATTTTAAAAATTCCAAAAAATATAGAAAGATATGAAAAAATACATCAAAATACAAAAAAATATACAAAAATATACAAAAATATACAAAAATATACAAAAATATACAAAAATATACAAAAATATACAAAAATATACAAAATATACAAAAATATACAAAAATATACAAAAATATACAAAAATATACAAAAATATACAAAAATATTCAAAAATATACAAAAATATACAAAAATATACAAAAATATACAAAAATATACAAAAATATACAAAAATATACAAAAATATACAAAAATATACAAAAATATACAAAAATATACAAAAATATACAAAAATATACAAAAATATACAAAAATATACAAAAATATACAAAAATATACAAAAATATACAAAAATATACAAAAATATACAAAAATATACAAAAATATACAAAAATATACAAAAATATACAAAAATATACAAAAATATACAAAAATATAC